>CAOKZL010002892.1:0-389423 GCA_948472985.1 Iguana delicatissima
CACGCAGAAGGGGGGGTGGGGGGAGGAAAGGAATCTCTGAGCATAGAGATTAACATTTCCCAGGCAATGTCCCACTGCTTTACTGAAGCTTTGAGGTAATTCAGTAAATCGTGACAGATTGTAATTAGGAGAATTTGGGAGGATGCCCATGTCTCCTGTTCAAGAGCATTGAGTGGGAGAGGAGCTACAACTCTACACCTATGAGATATGACTATCCCTCCCTTCCCCTCTTCTTTTGTGGCCTCAGCAGGGCATACTCCACAGCCAAAATAAAAGAGAATTCTTGTCAAAATCTACCTAGGCCCTTGGAACTTGGTGCCCTTGATTCAATATCTCACCCAGATAAATCATCGCATTAGCAGCTTTGCAATTTGGCATTGGGATAGTCCAGTCTGTCAGGATAACATTCTACTAATTAGCATCAGTGATAGTAATTATTCTCACAATAAGAATGTCACTGCTCACAAGAAGTAGCGTTGATCACATAGGTTCAAATTGCTCAGTTGCTTCTTGCGTGATTGTGGCCTTACCATGTAATCCAAGGAGGGAAAAGGGTCCAGTCAGGAAGCCCTTCCTTGGAAGGAGTCAGCATCAGCTGATTACTAGCCAGCAAGTTCTTCCTCGGATGAGGCGGATGAGAGAGTCTGATTTGCTTGATTGTGGCCCATTTGAGCTCTTTTAAACAGACACAGGGCCTGGAGCCTTCTCTCGGGCAGGTGTCAACCCTTAAAAAGAGAACAAGGAGAAGGAAGGAGTTCCTTCCATTGGAGATAGTAATTCATCTTTCTGCTTGAGAACTGGGAGGGTTTAGCACTTTTTTTTCGTTTGTAGCAGCTGACCCTTTGCTCCCTTCTTCAAGTATTGTGGTAGGGAAAATTGTACCAGAAACCTTTTGGTGTCTCCATTGAAAGCTGTCTCTTCTTTTGAAGACAGGTATAGGCTAACAGGTGAAGAACCTGTGTCAGATACACCTGAAGGGTCCCTGGGCTGAACCTGAGGTCCCTGAACCCAGCCTGTACCCTGCTTTGCTGTCTCTACAAACTCTCAGCTTCATCCCTGCTGGATGTTGAGCACTCAGTGGTCCAGGCTAACTAGTTGTCTTCACTACCCCCCCTCCTCCTTCCACAATCCAACATTATGGTCTAGACAAATGAGACAAGGCATTGAGTTTAGCCTGTCCTGGTGTGATGTATACCTTGGGCCCTTCATGCTCTCGTGCATGGCCACATTAACTTCTGCTGAGTGACTACCTCCTCCCTGCAACCAAGAAACATATTGGAAAAGGGAAGGTGTATTTAGCCATATTTAAGTTGTTCTTTAGAGAGTTGGAATATAAGGATAAAGACAAAGAGGAGAAGGATAAAAGAGGGCATGAAAAAAGAATGTCAATAGGACATGCAGTTCGTGGGTATTTTGGCTTTTTGATTGGTGACAAGTACTGGTGCAATCACAGCTATGATCAGCATTGTCATTTCCTCAATATGTTGATGTCGTCTACAATGGCTGCAAGGATTTCAAGGGTCTTTCATGTCTCCTACCTGACAAGGCCCTCCTTATGAGGGCTGTCATTAAACTGTCCATATGCTAGGATGAGCAGCTGCCCCAAGCGTGGCTGCAGATTATGATTCCTGACAGGCAGACCTGGACTAGGGCCAAGACCATTAAAACTGCCAGAGTTAGGCACCTGACTAGTCACATAGCTGAATAGGGATGAAATTTAAGGTGTCTTTTTGCTTTTAACAACCAATCTGATATTCTAATAAGACCCTGCAGGGCATCAAACTTGAGGTCCATGAACAGGACTCTCCCACTGGGATGTTCAACATTCTGTGAAAATATTGAGAAAATGTTACACTTACCTTTAAAGGCAAGGCACATAGATGGGTGGACACATCTGAAGACTGTAAGCAATGGAAATTGTCAGAGGCCTAGAACAGGGAGAGAGGCCACATTGCTATAGGTTGCAACATTCATAGAATTTCTTTTGGGTTGGATTACTCTTAGGCAAGGGAAATGGTACTGCCTTCTAAAAGTAATGTTTCTGGTCAGGCTTTAAAATTTCAGGGCATTAATTACATTAGGAAACTAGATTGTTTTTGTTAAAGTGAAGTCTGAACTGGCCCCAGAATGATCAGAGATATGTGGGCTAACACTTAGCACTGCCCTGTGAACATATGTTTTCTTGTACTGGCATTTTCTCAGTACTTGGAATTCAGTGGCGAAACAGAGGCTACCCTGGTCAGGCATCAGCATGATTCAGAGCCAGCTAGTTCCCAATCCAACAAGCCTTTGAGCAAGCAGGGTCTCTGGAAGTTTGAACTTGTTACACACACCCTTTGACAGTTTCTATAGGGCTTTCAGCCAACAAGATTAAGTGTGTAGCCTGGCGGTGTAGCCTGCATGTTGTTGGTGTTTGTCCACATTTGTGAGTGAAGAACCTGGAAATTGAGCCAGTGTATTCAGCTAATTGTATTGTTCTTTTCCAATGCAGGGCATTTGCTAGAGCATTTGCAGCCATGGCACTGACCTCAACAGTCTCCAGGTGCACCCCAGGTGGACTTGCCAAATTCTGCCACTCTAAAGTGGTTTCAAAGGCAAGGCCTAAGATGGAATCATCCAATTTCATTTTTATTTGATGAGTGCCATCAATGCTTCTGGCTCACCTGGACAGGAATGAACTGGGTTTCATAAGAAAGAAGGAAGTATTCATCCAGGGTGAGGATGATTTAGCTGTCCTGTTCCTCTGGTAGCCTGATACCATGATGGTTTGTTCTACCTTGATATTCCAGACAGTGTGAAGAGAAGAATGAGACCTTCCTATGTTAAATCAGACCAGAAGAATAGTAAACAGGGAGATGAAAAACAAAATGATTTGGTGTTTAAGTATCTTCCTTTCACATCTGGATGTCAGCTATGATTGCCCTGAATGTTATAGGGATACTGGGATATATCTATCAAAGGCAGGCACAGATATAGGCCCTTTCCACACGGGGTAAAAAAAACGGCTTAGGGCAACCTCATCCGGAGGTTGTCCACACAGTGGAGCGCGCTAGAGCGGTTTGAATAGTGGAGGTTCCACACCTCAAACTGCGCTAGCAGTTTTACGAAACGCAAGCACGCTAACCCGTTGCAGCGCCCCGTGTGAAGCTGCAAGGACGTGCTAGCACGTCCCTGCAGAGCTGCCCGGGGGCGGGCTTCCGGCTGGCGCGCTGCCCTGATTGGCGGAGCGCCGGCGGAAGTCGCCGGCCGCCATTTTGGGCGCCGCCGAACGCCGCCGAAACTCGCCAGCGTGTGGAGCGGCGAACGCGCGCTCCCCGCAGGGACGGAGCAACCCGTTTTCAGGTAAGATCCATCCCTGCGTGCGCTGCCCCGTTCCCCCGTCCCCCGTGTGGAAAGGGCCATACTCTAATTGGATTTCTAATAAATCTTGTGGAGTATCTGGGAGGGCTTGGTGAGATCAAGAAGATAAGGAACATCCTTGCTTCTTGGAATGGCAAGCCTTTAGAGCAGGATGAAATCAATGAGTACTCATTGGACTATTTAGATCAGTGGTTCTCAAACTGTGGGTCCCCAGATGTTCATGGACTTCAGCTCTCAGAAGCCCTGAGCATTGACCATAGTGGCTGGGGCTTCTGGGAGTTGAAACCCACGAACATCTGGGGACCCACAGGTTGAGAACCTCTGGTTTAGATTAAGAAGGGGTGCTCTAAGCTGAAGCTGGGCTTGGATAATGTTCAGGTGCTGTATTGAGAATTATGTTTTGGGCCTGATCCTAGCTTGAATTTTGCCACCCATGGTGAGTTTTTCACAAAATCTATCACAAGAAACTATCACTAGCAGAGACATGGGGAAGAAGCAAGAACCTTGAAGCTGGCATACAGAAGTCATAAAGACTGAGAACAGAGAAAGAAGAAAGATGTCATCATGGTAACTTGAGAGAAAAATTTCTATTGGATGGTTTTGAACAGATGGATGAAAAGTAAAGAAGGTGACAGAGAGAAAATGATGAGGAAAAAAAATACCCCCCCATGTAGTTTTATTGAAAAGGGTTATTTCATGAATTGAAGTGTTGTGTGTTTTCTTTTTTGTGTTCACATTTTGTACATCCTGATTTTCTCTCCAACTCCTATTCTTTTCCCTACTTCCCATGAAGGACCAAAATGTATTCTTACTCCATCATTCTGTAATAATTTTAATATTTGTAAGGCAGGTATAATTATGAACTACATAGAAAGAGTGTGAAATAACATATTGTGGTTTTAATAACAACAGCCAAGATCCTGCAATAACATCTACACTTTATGATTTTACACATTTATCCAACCATAAGACCAAAGCAGAAAGGCAACAAAGCTCTGTTGCTGAACTGCAAAGTTGCACAGCTGAGCAAGAGTACACCAATCCTCTCCGGGCACTTCTGATGCACATCAGGCACTTCTGCTGTCCTGCTCCAGCACTTCCCAACCATTATCTGGATGAACATCAGAGAGTGTGCCCAGGAAAGATGAGTGCCCATTCAACATCAGAGCATAGTGTATCAGTGCCTCCACTGGCTACCATTGCTCAGTGGACAACCTTATGTTGAAGGACATTGTGAAACTACTCCATTCAGTTTTGAACTCACCTAAGACCGTTTTACAAAGGCATTGATCTCATGCAGAATGCCAGGTCTCTTTTCAGACGGGATGATTAAACTGTAGTCGGCTTTTGAAATAGAACTAAAATGTTACTTAGAATGTCAAAGAAATGAATGTGGGCATAATTTCATTAAAGACTCATTAGAAAAGTTTGATATAATCTGATTCTCAACATGGATTTCTTAAAAACAGGGACTGAAAGAGAATTGAAAATATTAAGAAAATGAGATGAAAAATGAATTCCCTTAGTGTAATGAAGTCCTAGCATGTAGGATCCCAGAGAGACAAGAATATTGACAGGCAAGGAGCAATTGTGTGGGGAAAGTTTAAGTGCAGGAAAATAATGCCATTTACCAAAAAGAAGGCAAATTTCCTACACCAAAAAAACATTTTTCCCGTATAGTAAATGTCACTTTATGTGAAAAAAAGTTTTTGAGGACTGTCTTGTAACTGAGAAAACAAGAACAACAATTTGTCTTGACTGTGAGAATGAAACTTACAGATTTACATTCCTGAAAAATAAGTCATGTTAGACTAAACATATCCTTTTTTAGTTTGTTTGTTTGCAAATACTGTTACAAGTCTGGCAGATAAGGAGAATGCAGTGAATGCTATAAATCTTGATCTCATTTAGGCTTTTGACAAAGTCCAATATCACATTCTCACAGAACATGTGGTAAAAAGAGGGCTAGACAGTGTTTCTGTTAGCTGGACTTTTAAAAAATAAATTATCTTTATTAATTTCCATTATAATTGTGCAAAGTAAATGAATAACATGGTGACTGAGGAAAGAAAAGGAAAGGAAAAAAAGACAGGAATGTCAAAACAAGAATTAGAGAGCAGTACAATAAATTCACAAATAATAAAACAATACGATGGCTCCCACCTAGAGAATAATACAATAAATAAAAACACCTTTTACGCAGACTTTGAACTGATAGAATCACTGTATCTAAACAGTGTACACCAAAATTTCTTCACTCTGAAGACAAATGATTAAACAGGGTCCCTCAGCACAGAAGTACTTAGCTCATCTTTTAAGAAATGGGATTGGAGGGCTCCCAATAAATTCCTGTTTTGTAGTGTTCGTCTTAAAGCTGGATATATATCCGTCCCCATTTCCCAGTGCTAAGCAATCTAATGGAAGATGACTGCTAATGGGATAAGAAAACTCAGTCAAAATATTGTCATGGGAAGAGGAGATAGTCAAAGTTGTTCACTCCACTGTTGTTCAGTTTCACATCTCCACTGCATAACTCCACAACTAGAAAGAACAATCTAGTTTGAATATGAACTTTTGTATTCAAAACTGATTTTCATGACATCAATTACGTCCTCTATGCACATGTTTTGCTAAAAACAATGCAACAAATATCTCAAGCTATCTTTCACCTCTTTGTTTCTTAGGGTTTTGATTAAAGGATTCAGCAATGGAACCACAATAAGGACAAGAGTGTTCACTATCCTATTAACTTCTAAAGACAGGTGTTTAATGGGCTTGAGAAAAAGGAAGATGGTGGAGCTGTACCAAATAATCAAAACAGCAAGGTGAGAGGAGCATGTAGAAAAGGACTTTTGTTTACTTTTGATACCAGGGATGTACAGGATGGTAGAGATGATGTACATGTAAAATACAAGGGTAACTAAGCAGGAATCCCCAACCACAATGAGGGCTATAACAAAAATTGCCACCTCAATAACATGAGTTTTACTGCAAGATAGAACTACCCAGGAATCAATGTCGCTATAGAAATTATTATTAGAATGACTGCTCATCATGCAGCTATTGGAGTGGGATGAAGAAGTTTCCATTCCCTTGTTTTTTTCATCTAGCATCAAGTCAGATTATACATATAATGACCCCCATGAATAGGAGACCTCCAAGAACTCTGGTCATCACCTGCTCTCTATGACAAGGCCCTATATATACAGGCTGTGATGAACCCATCAATATGCTGAGAAGAGCTTCTGCCCCGATAGTGGTTGCAGAGTATGATTCCTGACAGAGACGAGGGGGAGCAGTTTGATAGAAATCATTTCACTCATAGGCTTATTCCCAGTTCTTCTACATACTTTGCAGTGGGGCAGGAAATTCAACTCCACCTCTTAGGTTGATAGTTTGGCATCCAGAGTTTCTGCAACCAGCATCATTGCCACCGTGTTGCCCTCCTCCTGTTCACAGGTCGTCCAATTGCAAAAAGGTCGTTTTTTGGGGAATTGTCAGGTCTTGCAGTTTGAAACTACTGCTGTGTAAAATCCTGGTGAAGAGTCCCAGACCAGTCAAGCTGCCAGAGTTAGGCTAGCCATGTATCTGAATAAGGCTGATGGCACATATTTAAGGTTTACATTTGGTTTTCACTATCAGTTTGAAGGTCTGAAATGCCTCTTCAGAGTATAGAATTTGAGATCCTTGGGTAGGTCTCTCCCACTTGGATGATTAGCATCTTGTGCCCCATTAAGAAATTTATTGTTTTCCTCAAATGGTACTGAGGAAGGTCTTAGACCACCAGAATTTCCATTCACCATTAGCTAGACAATCTTAAGCATTTCTACACTACACAGTTATAGTGCTATTCTTCTACTTTCAACATCTTGTGAATTCTGGGGTTTGCAGTTTACTGAGTCCAAAGAGCTCTCTGGCTGAGAATTCTAAATGCTCCCCCCTTAAACTTCATATCCCAGGATTCTATAGGATGTTGAAAATGCAATAACAGTTCTATATCAGTGTAGTACAGAAATGCCTTCCTTTCTGCAGATTTAGATGGTTCAGTCAAGACAAATACCTTATGCATGCCTCTTCTGATCCAGCAGACATTCCACTAGTGGTTGAGAAAAAACAAGGTCACTTATAATGCTTATCTTTTAGGTGCTGAAACTGACATTGCTTGAGAAGTTGAAGTACTTAGTTCATCTTGCAAAAAGTAACACAGCTAATACAAAAAAAGAAGAAGAAGAAGAAGAAGAAGAAGAAGAAGAAATAAATAAATAAATAAATAAATAAATAAATCTCTTTTGTGGAACAGCCTGTTTAGTTTGTTTATGAATGTTTGTATTCAATATTGATTCAATATTGATTTTCATGACATCAATTAAACCCTCTTTGCAAATGTTTTACTAAAAGAACAATGCAACAAATGTCTTAAGCTGTCTTTCACCTCTTTGTTCCTTAGGGTGTAGATGAAAGGATTCAACAATGGAACCATAATGAGGGCAAGAGTGTTTGCTATTTTGTTGGTTTCTAAAGAAAGGTGTTTCCCAGGCTTGACAAAAAGGAAGATGGTGGAGCCATACCAAATAATCAAAACGACAAGGTGGGAGGAACATGTGGAAAAAGCTTTTTGTTTACCTTTGATGCCAGGGATGTGCAGGGTGGTAGAGATGATGTACAGGTAGGAAACGAGGGTTACTGAGCAGGAACCACCAACCACAAAGAGGGCTACCACAAAAGTTGCCATCTCAATGACGTGAGTGTTACTGCAAGATAGAACTATCCAGGAATCAATGTCGCAATAGAAATTATTAATCACTTTGGGCCCACAGAAGAACAAAGTTGTGATCAGATAGGCTAATATAGAAACAGAAAGGAATCCCCCAAGCCAAGGTCCAAATGCCAATTTTGTACAGAGTCTAGTGTCCATGATGATGTTATAGTGTAGAGGGTAACATATGGCCAAATATCTATCATAAGCCATGACAGAGAGCAGGAACTGTTCAGTGGCCCCAAAGGAGTGAAGAAAATACATCTGCATAAGACATCCTGTGAAAGAGATGCTTCTACTCTTCCCAAGCAAGATGGCAAGAAATTTGGGGATGGAGGCTGTGGTGTACCATATCTCCAGGAAAGAAAGATTGCAAAGAAAGTAGTACATGGGCATGTGGAGATTACTATTTGTTAGTGCTGCAAAGATAATGGCCATATTACCCCAAAGTATCAGGAGGTACATGATAAGAAGGAACATGAATATGAACATCTGCGAATTCTGAGACACAGGAAAGCCGAGAAGGATGAATTCTGTCACTCCTGTTTCATTTTGTCCTTCCTGCTGGTGCTCTTGCACCTGACTTCTGCTGAAACAAACACTCAATTAAGACCAAGTAGGTTTCACCATGTGTTTAAAATCACTTGCTGCAATTTTAAGAAAGAAATCCTCCCCTTCCCAATATAAACCTGCAGTAAATCAGGTGTAAAAAGAATCAACTTACTTTCTTGATATCATTGTCTGGTCACATAAAAAGGCTGTTTCCATGCAAAATAATCCTATAAAAACTTTGCATAGTAGAAATTCCAAATTGTAAAAGGGCTTTGAAATCTCTGCGGTTTTCAAAGTCCTTCTTGCAGTGGGAAGGAAATTGCTAAATTACTTGTTGTTTGCTTGAAGAAGAAAAATTATGATGATTTACACCCTTATTTAGGATTCAGGTCTGATAGAGCTACACTAGTTATCTCAGGTTCAGCCAAAATTAAAGATATTCTAGAAAAGTATTCACATTGAGAGTGTTAAAGAGCTAGTAACCAGTCTGTTACATATAACTGAGCAGGTCTGGATTCAGGTCTGATAGAGCTACACTAGTTATCTCAGGTTCAGCCAAAATTAAAGATATTCTAGAAAAGTATTCACATTGAGAGTGTTAAAGAGCTAGTAACCAGTCTGTTACATATAACTGAGCAGTTACTTCTAAGTTGCAAATCACGCGTAAATATAAGGAATAGAATTAAATACAAGGTTAACTCTGCTAAGGGTAGACCCACTAAAAGAAATAGAATTTTTTCCCCTAAACTCCCTTAAAACCATTTGATTTCAACAGGTCTTCTCCAGGATTTTGGATTCAGTCCAAAATATCAGTCATCTGCACAGTGCAGTTAAGAAAACTAATTAGTCTCAGATTATTGCTACTGGTTCTTGAACTGTTAACTTTATTTTTACTAGGTCTGTTCCAGTTTAAGTTCAACAGTTAATTTGAAATAACTGTTTAGGTTCCCTTCACGTTCAGATTAAAGAAAGAGTTCATTTTGGGTTTTGCATCAGATTGGGTTTTATCCCTGCAGATCTCTGTTACCGTTGTTATGCACGCACTAATAGTTGCTTTGGTCCAGATGTGGATGGACAGAAATCTATTCAATCAACAGCATTTTCTTATCCTGGCTTCTCCACTGAAACCAACCAAAAGATGCTCACTGGGTGTTTCCTTCTTCAGAACTTAGTAAAATGTGGCATGGAAATGCTACTTTAATGGGAATTGGGTAGAATTTTTAACCATGACAGATTCCCTAACCCAATTTCCTCTGATTCCGTGGTCTCTTTGCAGCCCCTGCACCAATCTCATGTCTTTCTGGTGATCATCTGCTAGTCTGAATGGGGATTTTGTTAGTTGATGTATAGATGAAGGTAGAAAGCATTACTGTATGACTGTAGATATAAGAGCAGCAACAAACGGAAGACTGCCATTATACATAAAGCTGTACAGTACTATATCTTGATTTCAGTATGTCTTTTGCCCAAGTGTCCAGAATATTCTTGATCACAAGATGGTAAAATGTGACTCCTCAGTGGATTTTTATTTGGTTGATTAACTGAACCCAAAGAGTGCTCATGAATTATCTGAACTTTTAAACTTGCATCTTGCCTTCTGATTTTTTCAAATGGATGTGTTGAATAGTTTTAACACTACGCATCATTTGCTTACAGTATAATGATAATATTTTGTATTTGTTTGTCAATACTGTATTCATTTTGTTGTTGAGAACTGCTTGAGTCCCAGTTTAAAAAGAAAAAAAAAAGAATGGGTTGCAGATGATTTTATCCCAGTAAACCTTGAATTCTTTTATCCCAGTGCAGTTTGAAATCTGATGCGATACCCCCTCTTAAAAAAAAGGGGGGGTCCAGAATGTATACTTCAGCAAAAGCAAGGTGGTTCTTTAGAACATGCAATCTACCAAAGTCATAATTTTTACAGTATAAGTGGTCTGCATGAAAATATATTAGACAAAAACATCATAACATTTTTAGTCTGGTGTTAATCATAAAACAAAGACACTTACCTACTGGCTGTTCCTTCATTCATTTGGAATAAATTTTTACCGATACTGTTCAGTTGCCTTGGCCTAGTAACTCTTCTGTTTATTCTATCTATATCCCCTTCTACTGTCCCAGTTTTCACATATTTTGACATTGATTCTATTCTCTTGTTGTTTTTATACATATGGAACTAACACTTAATGTGGAAGGCTTTCCAGTGGAGTAATTTCTGACTGAGATGAAGGTGTTTGATTGTAGCACATTTATGTTACTATAACAAAACCTCCCTTGTGACTTCATCTCTGAAGAACTCCTCATCATTTGAGGAAGAAAAAGAATGACTGCTCATCAGGCTGCTATTGAGGTGGGATGAAGAAGTTTCCATTCCCTTGTTTTTTTTTCATCTAGCATCAAGTCAGATTACACATACAGTGACCCCAATAAATAAGAGAACGCCAAGGCTTCTGGTCATCAGCTGCCTTCTGTGTCAAGGTCTTCCATATGAGGGCTGTGATTAACCCATCAATATGCTGAGATGAGCATTAGCCCCGATAGTGGTTTCAGAGTATGATTCTTGCCAGAGAGACGAGGGGAAGCAGTTTGATAGAAATCATTTCACTCGTAGGATTATTACCAGTTCTCCTACATACTTTGCAGTGGAGCAGGAAATTAAACTCCACCTCTTAGGTTGATAGTTTGGGATCCAGAGTTTCTACAATCAGCATCATTGCCACTGTGTTGTCTTCCACCTGTTCACAGGTCATCCAATTGCAAAAAGGTAGTTTTTTTGGGGAATTGTCAGGTCTTGCAGTTTGAAACTACTGCTGTGTAAAATCCTGGTAAAAAGTCCCAGACCAGTCAAGCTGCCAGAGTTAGGCACCTGGCTATCCTTGTATCTGAATAAGGCTGATGGCACATATTCAAGGTTTACTTTTGGTTTTCACTAGTGGTTTGAAGTTCTGAGATGCCCCTACAGAGTATAGAACTTGAAATCCTTGTATAGTATTCCTCCAGTTGGATGATTAGCATCTTTTGCCCCTATTGAGAAATTCACTGCTTTCCTCAAATGGCACTGAGGATGGTTTTAGACAACCAGAATTTCCATTCACCGTTAGCTAGACAGTATCAGCCATTTCTGCACTATATTCCTGTTATTCTTCCACTTTCAACATCTTGGAAAATCTGGGGTTTGCAGTTTACTGAGTCCAAAGAGCTCTCTGGCTGAGAATTCTAAATACCCCCCTCTGTTAAACTTCATATCCCAGGATTCTATAGGATGTTGAAAATGGAATAATAATTCTATAACAGTGTAGTGCAGAAATTCCCTTCCTTTCTGCAGATTTAGATGGTTCAGTCAAGACAAATACCTTATGCATACCTCTTCTGATTCAGCAGACATTCCACTGGTGGTTGATTAAAAACAAGCTCACTTTATAATGCTTATCTTTTAGATGCTGAAACTGACATTGCTTGAGGATTTGAAAGGGTAGCTAGATGCTTTTATAGCTAAGTGGAATGTCATGTTTCATTAACTATGGTCATTGGTAGGTCACCTTAACTTCTATAGAAGTGTAAGGTGCTTGCTCCTGGCCAGTCCTTCCCGCATTACTTTTGCAGTATCCTTGCACAGTGTCGTTCTACCATATTATATAGGTAAGAGCAGAGATGGTGTGAAAATTTGGGTCAAGCACAATTTTTTTTTTTTTTTACTGGTGCAACAGGGTTTCCAGTGCAGGATGCACAAGAGCCATTAGACAGTTTGCTGAGTTTTTCCAGCACTAAGGCCTTGATTCCACTTGGCTGCTGGTGGTCAATCATTTAACATAACACTGAAGCAGTCGGGCTTGACAGCTAGGTCCATACAGGTAGTATCTTTGCTCTTACCATGTAATCCAAGGGGCATAGATGGGTAGACATGTCTGGAGACTGGAATCAATGGAAAATATTAGGGGCTATACCAGGGAGAGAGGCCACAATGCTATAGGTTGCACCACTCATAGAGTTCCTATAGGTTGCATCACTCATAGACAAGGGAAATGGCTGTGTCTTCTAAACACAATAGTTCTAGCCGGCCTTAGAATTTCAGGGCATTACTTCCATTACAGAACAAGATTGTTGCTTTTGTTAAAATAAAAACTGAACAGGCCCCTGAATGATAAAAAAAAAAAAAGAGAGAGAGGGGGAGATACCAGAGCCAACATTTATCACCGTCTGGTGAACAAATGATGTCTTGTCCTGGCACTTTCTCAGTACTTGAAATTCAGTGGTGAATCGGGGGCACTTTATTCTGGCACCAACATGATTTACAGCTGGCAAGCTCCCAATTCACTAAGACTTTGAGGAAGTTGGGTATTTGGAAAATCAGATTTGTTGGAGATCTGTTTTGACAGCTTCTATAGGGCTTTCACCCAGCAAGATTAGGTGTGTAGACTGGTGGAAGTCTGTACATTTGCCACATTTGTGAGTGAAGGGCTAGCAAGCTGACCCAGCGTATCCAATTAATTGTATTGTTCTTTTCCAATGCCGGGTGGGTATTTTGTAGAGCAAGTCCAGGGGCTGTCCCTGTGAAGAGGCTGATTAAAAAAATTGTGCTTTTAATAACAACAGAAGAGATCCTACATCACAATTTACACTTTATAATGTTACATATTTATTGAGACATAACTCCCAGATAGAGACACAACAAAACCTGTTAGTGAATTTCAATGATGTACACTTGGGCCAAAGTGTGCCAATGTGCTCTGGTTACTTATACACAGAAGCACATCTGTTGTGCTACAAACCATCCTAGCCAGCATCCCAATAATCACCAGGGAGTGTTCCCAAACAACATGAGTTCCCATTGCACATCAGATCATAGTGTATGTGTCTCTCCACTGGCTACCATTGCACAATGGACAGCAATACATTGAAGGACATTGTGAAGTTCCTTAATTCAGCTTTGCACACACATAAGGCCATTTATGAAGGTGTATATCTCAAGCGGAATGCCAGACATCTTTTCAGACCTGGTGAATAAACTGTAGTTGGTTTTTGACATGGAAATAAAGTGTTACTTAGAATGTCAAGGAAATTAATGTGTTCATAATTTCATTATAAATTCATTAGAAATGTTTTACATAATCTGTTTCCCAATACAGGTTTCTCAAAAAACAGGGACTGAAAGAGTATTTAAAATATTTGAATATGAGATACAAAATGTATTTCCTTCATGTCAGGAGGTCCTGGCAGGGTGGATCCCAGACAAACAAGAATATCCAGAGCCCAGGAGTTATTGGTGGAGGGGCAGGGATATAGGTGCAGAAAAAATAATTTCCTGCACCAAAAAAAGATAATTTTTACTGCACAGTGACTGTAATTTTATCTGGAAAAAAAGTTTTTGAGGACTGTCTTGTAGCAGAGAAAAAAAATTGTCTTGACTGTGAGAATGAAATTTACAGATTTACATCCCTAAAAAACAAGTCATATTAAATTAAAAATAGCCTTTTTTTGTGCATATCATTATAAGCCTGACAGATGACAAGAATGTGGTGAATACTAAATCTCTTTGTCTCAGTTAGGCCTTTGACAAAGTCCACTTTAGTATTCTTGTAAAAGCTGGTAAAACATGGGCTAGGAAGTGCTTCTGTTAGGTGGACTATTAACTGATTGAATCACTGAATCTAAAGAGTGCACACCAATAGTTCTTCACCCTGGAAAGAAATGACTAACAGGGTGCCTCAGCAGAGAAGTACTTATTTCATCTTGTAAGAAGTAACACAGCTAAAACTAAAAAAAACAAACAAACAAACCTTCTTTTATGGTGGTTATCTTAAAGCTGGACAAAGATCCTTCCCAATTCTCCAGTGCTTGGCAACTTGATGGAAGATCATTGCTTATGGGAAAAGGAAGCTCAGTCAAGATATTGGCATGGTTTGAAGAGATAGTCAAGCCTTTTGATTTCTGCTGCAGTCCATTTTCACATCTCCACTACGTAACTCCAAAACTATAAACAGCATATCTAGCCTGAGTGTGCACTTTTGTATTCAATAATGGAGTGATGTAGTCTTGAGTCGATCGAATTGAACTAAAGTCGGACTTAAGTCTCTTCAGTGACTTGACTCACACTTGACTTATCAACAAATGATTGACAGAGTTGACTGTTTTAGTGATCTGTTTTTAGTGATCAACTTCCTGTCTTCCTCCCCCTCCAGCATTTCCCTGATCAGGAGTGGGTGTATGTTATGCTGGTTACTCAATCAGAGCTGCACAGGCTCTTTTTCCCCACCTCTTGCTTCTCTTTCATTTCCTGCCTTTCCACAAAGTTGTTTATAGGAAAAGAAAGAGAATGAAAAGTTAAAAGGGGAAAACAGAGCTTTGCACCATTTTCTAGTGAGTTTGAGCAAGGAATGGTCTCTGCATCTGGGTTTGAGAAGGGTTAGGGGTTGAAGTCCCATTAACGTTCATGTGAAATCATCCACCTCCTCTTCCTTCCCCATTTGACCCCTCCCTGTTCAGTCAGAAACAGTTTCCTTCAGTTTGCCTTTCCTGTTCCTCAGTGCTAGGGCTTCCTTCAAAGCTTCTTCCTCATGAGTAAATGGGTAAGAAAGGGTTCTCTTTATAGCCAAAGCAGTACAGAAAGGAGTCTCCTTGAGAAGGGCTTTCCTGTTCTTCCATGTCTGTAGGCTTCCTTCCAAGCCTCTTGCTCACAAATAAATGGGAAAAAAGCCTGCTTGCCCATGAGTAAAAAGGAAAGAAAGCATGCTTGCTTGTGAGCACACGGGAAAGAAATCTGCTTGCTAATGAGTAAATGGGTAAGAAAGGGTGTCCTTTCAAGCCACGGCAGAGTGGAAAGCAATTTCCTTTAGAAGGGCTTTCCAGTTCTTCCATGGCTGAAAGCTTCTTTCTAATACTGCTTGCTCTCAGCTTAACCCCCCACCCGCCTACAGATCACCAGCTCCTTTTTTCTTCTGTTAACATTGGCTCCCAAACTTGAGACATGATTTGAGAATCAACTTGAATTATCTTGCAAGGACCTGACACTCGACTTGAGACTTGAAAGTAGGGACTTGAGACTTGACTTGAGACTTGGAGTAAAAGACTTAAACACAGCACTGAAATACTGATTTTCATGACCTCAATTACATCCTCTTTGCACATGTTTTGCTAAAAGAACAATGCAACAAATGTCTTAAGCTATCTTTCACTTCTTTGTTTCTTAGAGTGTAGATAAAAGGATTCAGCAATGGAACCACAATGGTGGCAAGAGCGTTTGCTATCTTGTTGGTTTCTAAAGACAAGTGTTTTCCAGGCTTGACAAACAGGAAGATGGTGGAGCCATACCAAATAATCAAAATGATAAGTTGAGAGGAACATGTAGAAAAGGCCTTTTGTTTACCTTTGATGCCAGGGATGCGCAGAATGGTAGAGATGATGTACATGTAGGAAACTAAGGTTACTAAACAGGATCCCCCAACCACAATGGAGGCTAAGCCAAAAGTAGCCATCTCAACAACATGAGTGCTACTGCAAGATAGAATTATCCAGGAATCAATGTCACAAAAGAAATTATTAATCACATTGGGCCCACAGAAGAACAAAGTTGTGATGAGATAAGCTAGTACAGACAGAAAAAGGAATCCACCCAACGAAGGTCCAAATGCCAATTTTGTGCAGAGTCTAGTGTTCATGATGATGCTATAGTGTAGAGGGTAACATATGGCCAAATATCGATCATATGCCATGACAGACAGCAAGATGTGTTCCGTGGCTCCAAAGGAAAGAACAAAATACATCTGCATGAGACATCCTGTGAAAGAGATGCTTCTACTCTTCCTAAGCGAGATGGCAAGAAATTTGGGGATGAAGGCTGTGGTGTACCATATCTCCAAGAAAGAAAGATTGCAAAGAAAGTAGTACATGGGCATGTGGAGATGGCTATTTGTTATTACTACAAAGATAATGGCCATATTCCCCCAAAGTATCAGGAGGTACGTGAAAAGAATGAATGTGAAGATGAGCATCTGTAAATTCTGAGTCCCAGGGAAGCCGAGAAGAATGAATTCAGTCACTCTTGTTAAATTTTGTTCTTCTTGACGGTGCTCTTCCACCTCTCTTCTGCTGAAACAAACACTGAATTAAGATCAAGTAAATTTTACCATGTTTTTAAAAATCCTCGCTGAATTCCCAATACAATCCAGGGGTGAAGGAGGTGTAAATAGAATCAGCTTAGTTGATATCATTATCTGGCTAGAAAATAAAGCCTGTGTCTGTGGAAAATAATCCTATGAAAACTTTGCACAGAAGAAATCTTAAATTATGAATGAGCTTTGAAAACTCTGTGGTTTTCAATGTCCTTATTATAACGTTGAAGAAAAATGCTAAATTACTTGCTATTTCCTTAAAAACAAAAATGTGGGTTCCTCTTCACCCCTATTTAGGCTTCAGGCCTGATTGAGCTATACCCAGTTATCTCAAGTTCAGCCAAAATGTAATATATTCTAGAGTAGGATTCACATTCAGGCTTGTAATGGTCTAATAACTATTTTGTAACAGATAACGAAGCAGTTATTCTAAGTTGCAAACCACTTGTAAATATAAGGAATAGGGTTAAATGCACTGTTACCCCTGGTTAGGGCAGACACACTGAAACAAATGGAATTTGTTTCCCAAAACATCTGTAAACCCATTTGATTTTAGCAGATCTACTCAAGCATTTTGGATTTAGTCCAAAACAATACAGTACAGTTAAGGAAGCTAAGAAGTCTCAGATTTCTTCTGCTTGTTCTGAATTGTTCACTTTATTTTCTCCAGGAATCTTCCGGTTTAGGTTCAACAGTTAATTTCAGAAAACAGTTTATGTTCCACTCGCATTATGGTAAAAAGAAGAGTTCATTTTGGGTGTTTTATGAGATTGGGTTTGACCCCTGCATGTCTCTCTTACAACTGTGATGTATACAGTAATTCATACAGCAATAAATTGCTTTGATCGAGATGTGGATGGACAGAAATCTATTCGATCAACAGCTTTTTTTATCCTGGCTTCTCCACTGAAACCAACCAAAAGATGCTCATTGGCTGCTTTCTGCTTCAGAACTTATTGAAAGGTGGCATGGAAGCGCTACTTGAATGGGAAATGGATAGAATTTTTGTCCACAAAATATTCCCTTGGTCATTTGACAAAGCGTCCACAATATTCTTGATTACAAGGTGATAAAATGCGACTCCTGAGTGAATTTCTAATTGGTTTATGGACTGAACCCAAAGAGAGTTTATGAATGACCTGAACTTTAAACTTACATTTTATCTTCTGATTTTTTCAAATGGGTTTGTTCAATAGTTTTTGTAGTATACATCATTTGCTTACAATATAATGATAATTTTTTGTATGCATTTATCAATACTGTATTCATTTTGATGTTGAGAACTGCTTGAGTACCAGTTTTGAAAAAAAAAGAAAAGAAAAGAAGAAGAAGAGTAGGTTTCTGATGATGTTATCCTGGTATTGATTTAAGGGCAGCTTGAAATCTGAAGACATTCCCCTCCCTCCCAAAAAAATTGCTGAGCATGTATGTTTCAGGAAAAACAGAGTGGTTCTATAGAATGTGCAACCCACCAAAGACATAATTTTGTCAGACAAACCGGTCTCTATGGAAATATATTAGACAAAAACATCACAACACATTTAGTCCAATGTTAATCATAAAATAAATGCTTTTACCTAGTGGCTGTTCGTTCATTCATTTCAGAGAAATTTTTATCAGTACTATTTCAGTTGACTTGGCATAGTTATTCCTCTGTTTATTCTTTTCTGTTTACTCTTCTACTGTCCCAGTTTTAACATATTTTGATATTGATCTCATTCTTTTGTTGTTTCTGCACACATGGCTCTAAAACCTAGTGTGAAAGGCTTTCCAGTCCAGTAATTTCTGATTGAGATCGAGGTGCTTGATTTGAGAATATTTACTATAATGAAAACTCTCTTGTGACTTTATCTCTGAAGAATTCCTCCTCATTGGAAGAAGAAAAAGAATTACCACTTCCTATACAGCTAATGGAGTTTCCATTCTTTTATTTTTTTCATCTAACATGATTTAGATTCCAGTGGCCTGATGAATAAAAGACCTCGAAGGACTCTGGCCATAAGCTGCCCTCTTCAGGTCCCGCAAGCTTAAGGCGATGACTCTCTTAATTGAGTTAATTCACTGTCATGTGTTCTTCCTTTCTTCCTACTGCCTTCTACTTTACTTATCATCATCATCTTTTTCAGTCACCCATATTATTTCATGATGTGTGCAAAGTATAATAGCTTTCATTAACCAATTTTGTTTCTAATGAAAGTTCAGGACTGATTTGCTCTTTGATGCATTTATTTCTCTTTTTGGCAGTCTATAGTATCCATAATTGGTACCCCCCCGCCTAGAACCGCATTTCAAATTATGATTTATGTGCTCTATTTGCTGCTTTATGTTCTTTTTTTTATTATTTTATTGATTTGTTAAAGTAAGCTTTTTTCAATGGAACTATCTCCGATGTCTCAACATGGAGTAATAAAGTATAAAGCAAATGCTAGTAGATTTGACATAACAATAGTTATCTGGTGTTAATTACTATAAGTAATCCATCATAGATATACAAAAGCATTACATATGTGTTACAGAAAAAGGTGGGTGACTCAGTGGTCCACCTGCAATGCCAATGCCTCCATGAATTGTGGGGAATTAATAGCTCAAAAGGAGGCCTGAGAGAGGGGGGTAACCTAGCATTATCTTTCCACCCGTCTAGAACAATACTATGTAGGGACACCAGCTAGTGATTAAAAGTATATTTTATTGGGTGAAAATCACAGACACAAACAAACAGTCTCGCAATCACACCAGGTTAACTGAGGAAAAAGGAGGAGAGATTGGACAGTGATAAGTTAGAGCGAAGTGGGTGATATTTCCTTATTCTGCATAGAAGAGATGAAGCTATGTGGCTCAGACTAAAGGTCCAAGGGTAGTACAAGACTGGGAATTGGAGCAGCACAGCACCAGCCTATGTCCAGAATCTGATGAATTATTTGGCCCAGTGTCAAGGTTTACATACCCTATTTCCACCCTGAGGGGGAAGGTGCTAATGGGTCTCTCTGGCAGAGCATGCAATGGGGTCCAGCAGAAGCTAATGGCCTTAGCATTGGATGTACTGGGGCTGTGTGGACCATGGCGAAGAAATGAGTATTGAAGGTGTAAATGAAGAAATCGAGTCATGCAAATTTCACTTCTCCCGTCTGCCCTCAGGAAAGGTCAAGATAAGAACCTGGAAAGGCCTGTGCCTTGCTCCAGTAAATATACCTTCAGAACCAGACTGTCCTATTCAACCAGTTACATTCTCAGACAAGCCAAAGGTGGAATTTGATGTCTTTTGGAAATGCCACAATGTAGCTTTCAAGACCTATAACAGGAATTTTTTTTTAGCTAGAACGTGTAGAATGTATCACACTGCATCAAGTCAGATTCCACATACAGTGCCCCCTATGAATAAGAGACCTTAAACAACGCTGGTCATAAGCTCAGGTCCTGCAAACTTAAGGCCATGGTTTCCTTCATTGAGTTAATCCACTGTAATATGGTCTTCCTATTTTCTTTCCTACTGCCTTCTACTTTACTCATCATCATCATCATCTTTTTTCATGCAGCCTTTTTATTTCATGGTGTTTGTATAGCCAATTTTGTTTCTTGTGGAAGTTCAGGATTGATTTGCTCTTTGATGCATTTATTTGTCTTTTTTGCAGCCTATATTATCCATAATTTGTCCCCCCTACCACGCCCAGTACCAAATTTCAAATCAGCTGATTTCTATGCTCTGTTTGCTGCTTTATGTGCTCTTGTTGGTTTATTGATTTGTTAAACTAAGCTTTGTTCGGTGGAACGATCTCAGAAGTCTCAACACCGAGTAAAAAAGTACAAAGTGAATGCTGGTTTATCTGACATTACAATGGTTATCTGGTGCTAATTCTTAGAAGTAATCAGTCATAAATACATGAGAGCCTTACATATGTGTTACCCCAAAAGATGGGTGACTCAGAGATCCACCTGCAATTCCAATGCCTCAACAAGAAGTGGACAATTATTAGCTCCAAGGGAGGCCTGCAAGAGGAGGGTAACCTAGCAAGATCTATTCATCTGTCTATACTGGTACTAATGAAGGGACACCATTTTGAGATTAGAAGTATGTTTTATTGGGGGAGAAATCACAGACACAAGCAAGCCATCTGACAATCACACAAGGCTAAGTGAAGAAAAAGGAATAAAGAATAGATAGTGAGAAGTTATGGCAAAGTGGATGATATTTACCTCTTCTGCAGAGAAAAGAGAAGGAGATGTGAGTCAGGCCCTTTCCACATGGGGTAAAAAAACGGCTTAGGGCGACCTCACCTGGAGGTCGTCCACACCATGGGGTGCACTAGGGCGGTTTGAAAAGTGGAGGTTCCACACCTCAAACCGCCCTTGTGCGGCCGCAAGGGGTGGCACGGCGTGTTTTTAAAAACCACATTTGATGTGGTTTTTAAAAAACGCGAGCGCGCTAACCCGTTGCAGCGCCCTGTTTGAAACTGCAGGGACACCCTAGCGCATCCCTGCAGAGCTGCCCAGGGGCGGGTTTCTGGCTGGTGTGCTGCCCTGATTGAAGGAGCGCCACCGGAAGTCGCTGGCCGCCATTTTGGGCGCCGCCGAACGCCGCCGAAATTCGCCGGCGTATGGAGCGGCGAACGCGTGCTTCCCGCGGGGATGGAGCAACCCGCTTCCAGGTAAGCTCCACCCTTGCATGCGCCACCCTGTTTCCCCGTCCCTTTCCGTGTGGAAAGGGCCTCAGATTAAGGGTTCCAAGGGTAGTGAAATAATAGGAATTGGAGCAGCAGAGTGACAGCCTATGTCCAGAGTCCTACTAGAACGTTGGCTCAGGGCCAAGGTTTAAATACCCTGTTTCCATTTTGAGGGGGAAGGTGCTAATGGCCGTCTGGCAGAGTAAACAATGGGGTACAGAACAAGCTAATGGCCTTAACATTGGGTGCCACAGCACTGATGGGAATTGTGGTAGTTCCTTAATAGCTGAGCAGAAGAGGAAACAAAGGAGAAATTCAGGAAGAAGAGGAATCAGGTTGAAGACTATTAGTTGGTCAGTTGTGGAAGTTTTGGGTTCTATGGTTTCTGAAGGCTGCGTCATCGATGGGAACTTTGTAAGTTTATTGACACAGGAGCTTCCTTGACTATCACCAGGACATACCCTGAGGTACCATCTGATCTACTTTCGTAAGTGCTCAGCAGTCCTCTAAGCCAGCATGGCTTCTTAGTTATAGCAATGTATGATGAATTTTTAATGTCTATTAAATGACTTGTGTCAAATAAACAATAATGTTTAATGGGGGTGGATGGCATGTATGTTTTTCTACAATACTCTTTCATCAGCAGTTTGCTGTGAAGTGAGTATAACCTTCAAATTTGACATTACTTTGGGTCACTGAATTTATAGTGCAGACTGAAACATATTTTTGGGATAGTAAGTTTCCTGTACACATAAGTGTGGACTAATCAGACACATAAGTCCATCTCAACAGACTACTGTTGCAGGCAAGCTGACAGCAGAGCGTGAGATGATGTTTCCTCTTTGCCATAAGTTGGTGTGTGTACATGAAAGACTGGCAACACTAGGCCTCAAAGAAGCTAAGGCATCACTCAAGTGGCAGGGAGAAATTCCATGCAGGCTGCGAGTAAGTCCTCATAGTCCAGTCTTCCCTGTAGTTGGGAAAAAGGATTCTTTGGGTCCTTCAATCCTCAACAGGATGGAATTTGTTGGGTTGTCAATGCCTAGGTTCTATTTTGGGCTGAGTAGACCTGATTGATCCAAGTAGGTCTGAGGCTTAACTAGACTTCTTTGTCCCTTATTGGGACCTAGTCAGGCATAGCAGGTTTTGGGCCTGTGGTGTTTGAGCCTGATTGGGTCTAGCAGGTTTTGGTCCTAACTGGGCTGATATAGCTGGGGCCTACTGAGGTATGACTATCCCTCTCTTGCCCTCTCTTTGTATGGCCTTGCCAGGGCTTACTCCACAGCCAAAATAAAAGGAAACTCTCGTCCAAACCTACCTAGGTGTTTGGAACTTGGTGCCCTTGATTCAATGTCTCCCCAGATAAACCATAGCATTACCATCTTTAGATTTGGACATTGGGATAGTCCTGTCTGTTAGGCCACAAGTGTATTAATGAATATCAGTGATAGCAATGATTGCAATAATGATAATAATCATGTCACCAATTACTAGAAGTAATGTTGATCACATAGGTTAATACTATTTGATTGTTTCTTGTCTGATTGTGGCCTCATCATGTAATCCAAGAAGGGAAAAGAGTCCATTTCAGGAAGCCCTTCCTTGGAGTCACTTAACATCAGCTGATTCCTAGCCAGCAAGTTCTTCCCCAGTTGAGCCTGATAGGAGGGTCAGGTTTGTGTGATTGTGGCCCATCTGAGGGCTTTAAAACAGCCATGAGGTCTGGAGCCTTCTCTTGGGCAGGTGCCAACCCTTATAAAGGAAACAAGTGGAAGGATAGTGTGCAAATTTCATTGGAGATAGTAATTCATCTTTCTGCTGGAGAGCTGGGAGGGCTTAATCCTTTCTTCATCTGTAGTAAAGGACCCAGATGTCCATTCTTCAAGTACTATGGTAAGTAAAACTGTACCAGAAGTCTTTGGGGTGTCTCCATGGAAAGCTGGCTTTTCTTTTGTGGTGGGGTATAGATAAACTGGTGAAGAACCTGCATCAGACACACTGGAAGGGTCCATGTGCCCTGTGTGAGGTCCCTGAACCCAGCCTGCCTCTCCTTTTATTCTGTAGCTGACTCTACAAAATATCAGTTTCATCTCTGCTTGATAGCGAGCACTTACTGGTCCAGGCTAAGTAGTCCTCTTCATTTCCACCCCCAGCCCTACACTACCCAACATTATGAACTAGGTGAATAAGTGAAGGCATTGAGTTTGGCCTCTCCTGGTGTGATGTATAACTTTGTGTCTTCAGGGTCTCCTGTATGGTCACATTCACCTCTGCTTATTGACTACCTCTTCCCTGCAACCAAGGAACATATGGGAAAAGGGAGGGGGTATTTATCAATTTTTAAGTTGCTCATTAGAGAGCTGGAGAATATGGATAAATACATGGAGAAGAAGAATAAAGAGAACACATGAAAAAGGAGCATCAATAGGACATGGGGGTTGTGGGTGCTTGGCTTTTTTATTGGTGACAGGTACTAGTGCAATCACAACCATGATTAGCACTGTCGTTGGTCCAGTATATTGTTATCATCTACAATGGCTGCAAGGATTTCATGAGTCCTTTGTGTCTCCTGTATAAAAAGGACTTTGTTATGAAGAATGTGATTAATGCATCTATATTCTGAGATGAGCAGCTGACGCAATAGCAGTTGGACATTACGGTTCCTGTCAGACAGACCGGGGAAGGAATTTGATAGTAGTCACTACATTAATAGGATTATATTCTGCTCCCCATGTGCTTTGCAGTTGGCAGGAAATTCAACTCTACCTCTTCAGTTGATAGTTTGGAAGCCCTGAGTTTCTGCAAGCATCATCACTGCCGCTGAGCTGCCCTCCACCTGTTCACATGATTTTGAAATGCAAAAGGGTAGGGCTGTGGGGAATGACCAGATCTTGAAGTCTGAAGGTACTCCTGGGTAAAACCCTGGAAAAGAGTCCCAGACCAGAATTAGGCACCTGGCTAGCCATGTATTTGAATAGGACTGATGGCACATATTTAAGGATTACATTTAGTTTTCTTAATCAGTTTGAAGGTCTGAGACCCCCCTGCAGAGGAAAGAATTTGAAATCCATGGATAGGATTCTCCCACTGGGATGTTTGGAATCCTGTGCTTTCTATTAGAAAGTTATTGCTTTTCTCAAGTGGCTCTGAGGAAGGTCTTAGGCCACCACAACTTCCATTCACCATCTAGACAATTTCATCCATTTCTGCACTAAACTGTTATAGTGCTATTTTTCCACTTTCAACATCCCACAGAATTCTTGGGGTTTGTAGTTTACTGAGGTCAAAGAGGTCTCCGGTGGAGAATTCTAAATGCTCCTCCTTGAACTACAAACCACAGGATTCCATAGGATATCGAAAATGGAATAGTAGCACCGTAACAGTGTAGTGTGAAAATGCTCTTCCTTTCTGCAGATTTAGCTAGTTCAGTCAGGACAAATATCTTATGTGTATCTTTTCTGATCCTGCAGACGTTCCACTTTATAATGCTTGACTTTTTGGTGTCTAAACTGACATAGCTTGAGGATTTGAAAGAGTACTTAGATGCCTTTATAGCTAAGTGCAGTGCTATGCTTCATTAACTATGGTTTTTGGTGGGTCACCTTAACTTCCGTAAATGTGTAAGCAGTTTTCTCCTCATCAGTCCTTCCAGCATTGCCTTTGCAGTGCTTTATAAAATGTCAGACTTGTTGAGTGTTACTGCTCAAGACAGCCCTGTCTGTTCCTGTCTGAAGGGTTAACGTGTTCTTGTTTACTTCTCTGCTCGCGTTACCGTGGAAACGTGCTTGTCTTGGGACTTAACAAGTTTTGGTTCTTGCTAATAAGCACAGATACACTGTGGGTCATGCTAGCACCACAGCATGCCCCCTGCATTTACCGACAAGACTACCATAGATAGCATGTGGGTAACAGAGAGATGTGCAAATTTAGATCTTGCAGAATTTCTCTTTTGACTGGTTCAACAAGTTTTCCAGTGTAGCATGCACAACAGTCATTAGAGAGTTTGCTGAGTTTTTGTCAGCAGTAAGGCCTGAGTTTATCTTGGCTGCTGGTAATAAATCATTAACAATAATACTGTGTAACACTGAAGCAGTTGGGCTTCACATCCAACTTTGCCCAGGCAAAGTAAAATTGTTCTTACCTTTAAAGCCAAGGCACATAGATGAGTGGACATGTCTGGAGACTGTAACCAACGGAAAATATTAGGGGGCTGGACCAGGAAGACAGGCCACATTGCTATAGATTTCACCACTCATAGAACTTGCTATAACTTGCATCACTAATAGGCAGGTGAAATGGTTGTGTCTTCTAAAAGCAGTGTTTCTGGTCAGGCCCTAGAATCTCAGGGAATTACTTACATTACACAACAAGACTGTTGCTTTTGTTAAAATAAAAATTGATCAGGCCCCAGAATGTTGAAAAAGGAAAGAAAAAAAAAAGATACCTAGGCCAACATTTAGCACTGTCCGGTGAACAAATGATGTTTGGCACCCTATTCTGTCATCAGCCTGGTTCACCACCTACTAGATCCCAATCCACTAACCCTTTGAGGAAATTGGGTCACTACAAGTTTGAATTTGTTGCACGTCTCTTTTGACAGCTTCTATGGGGCATTCACCCAAAAAGGTTAAGTGTGATGCCTGGTGGAAGTCTCTATATTATTAGAGCTATGCTTGTCCCATTTGAGAGTGAATGGCCTGGAAGCTGATCCAGTGTATCCAGTTAATTTTATTTTGGTTTTCCAATGCATTTGCAATGATATTTGGAAGAGCAAGTCCAGGGGCTCTTCCTGGAAGAGGCTGATTAAAAAATTTGTGTTTTTAATAACAACAGCTGAGATCCTACATCACAGTCTACATTTTATGATTTTACATATTTATCAAAACATAAGTCCCAAACAGAAATGCAACAAAACCTGTTAGTGAATAGCAAAGATGTGCACCTGGGCCAGAGTGTGTGAATGCTGGGTAATTCTGATGCACACAAGCTCTTCTGTTGTACTCTAGGCCTTCCTAGCCAGAATCCTGATAAACATCAGACGGTGTGCCCAAGAAATATGAGTGCCCATTGCAAATCAGATTGTAGTGTATCTGTCACTCCACTGACTACCACTGCTCAGTGGAAAGCCATACATTGAAGGACATTGTGAAACCCCTCAATTCAGTTTTGCACACACATAAGGCCATTTATGAAGGTGTACATCTCATGCAGAATGCCAGCCCTCTTTTCAGACCTGATGAATAAACTGTAGTTATTTTTTGACATGGAAATAAAGTGTTAGTTAGAATGTCAAGGAAATTAATGTGTTCATATTTTTGCTAAAGACTCATCAGAAAAGTTTCCTCAACATGGGTTTATCAAAAACAGGGATTGAAAGAGTATTAAAAGTATTTGAATATGTGATGAAAAATGGCTTTCCTTAGTGTCAGGAAGTCCTGGCAGGGTAGATCCCAGACAGACAAAAATATCCGAAGCGCAGGAATTTTTTTTTTTTTTTTTTTGGGAGGAGGATATAGTTGCAGAAAAATAATGCCACTTTCTGAAGTGATGTCCAATTTCCTGCACCAAAAAAAGATAATTTTTACTGCACATTAAACGTCACTTTATGTGAAAAAAAAAGGCTTGTGGACTGTCTTATAGAAGAGAAAAAACCATTTTGTCTTGACTGTGAGAATGAAATTTACAGATTTACATATCTAAAATACAAGTCATATTACACTAAACATATCTCCTGTTTGTGCATATCATTATAAGCCTGACAGATGACAAGAATGCAGTGAATACTAAATCTCTTGATCTCAGTTAGG
Source organism: Iguana delicatissima (assembly GCA_948472985.1). NCBI lineage: Eukaryota > Metazoa > Chordata > Lepidosauria > Squamata > Iguanidae > Iguana > Iguana delicatissima. The sequence continues at coordinate 27,242 of CAOKZL010002892.1, forward strand.
ACTTTGACAAAGTGCACTTTAATATTCTTGTAGAAAAGCTGATAAAACATGGGCTGGGCAATGCTTCTGTTAGGTGAATTATTAACTGATTGAATCACTGAATCTAAAGAGTGCACACCAATGGTTCTTCACCCTGGAAAGAAATGACTAACAGGGTGACCCAGCAGAGAAGTATTTAGTTCATCTTGTAAAAAGCAACACAGCTCATGCTAAAAACAAAACAAACAAACAAAAAAACCCTCTTTCATAGTGTTCATCTTAAAGCTGGATATAGCTCCCTACCCATTCCCCAGTGCTGGGCAATGTGATGAAAATCATTCCTTATGGGAGAAGGAAGCTCAGTCAAAATATTGGCATGGAAAGAGGAGACAGTCAAAACTTTTGACTCTCCTGCAGTCCTCTTTAACATATCCACTGCATAACTCCACAACTAGAAAAGCATATGTTTTGTGAATGTGAAGTTTTGAATTCAATACTGATTTTCATTACATCAGTTACATCTTCTTTACACACGTTTTGCTAAAAGAACAATGCAAGAAACGTCTTAAACTGTCTTTCACCTCTTTGTTCCTTAGGGTGTAGATGAAAGGATTCAGCAGCGGAACAACAATGAAGGGAAGAGTGTTTGCTATCTTGCTCATTTCTAAAGACAAATGTTTAACAGGCTTGACAAAAAGGAAGATGGTGGAGCCATACCAAATAATTAAAATGATAAGCTGGGAGGAACATGTAGAAAAAGCCTTTTGTTTACCTTTGATGCCAGGGATGTGCAGGATGGTAGAGATGATGTACATGTAGGAAATGAGGGTTACTAAGCAGGAACCAACAACCACAATGAAGGCTATGACAAAACATACCATCTCAATGACCTGAATGTTACTGCAAGATAGAACTATCCAGGAATCAATGTTACAAAAGAAATTATTAATCACATTGGGCCCACAGAAGAACAAAGTTGTGATCAGATAGGCTGGTATAGAAAGAAAAAGGAATCCACCCAGCCAAGGTCCAAATGCCAATTTTGTACAGAGCCTAGTGTTCATGATGATGTTATAGTGTAGAGGGTAACATATGGCCAAATATCGATCATATGCCATGACAGACAGCAACAAGTGTTCAGTGGCCCCAAAGGAAAGAGTAAAATACATCTGCATAAGACATCGTGTGAAAGAGATGGCTCTACTCTTCTCAAGCAAGATGGCAAGAAATTTGGGGATGGAGGCTGTGGTGTACCATATCTCCAGGAAAGAAAGACTGCAAAGAAAGTAGTACATGGGGAAGTGGAGATTACTGTTTGTTATTACTACAAAAATAATGGCCATGTTACCCCAAAGTATCAGGAGATACACAAGAAGAAATAGCATGAAGAGGAACATCTGTAAACTCTGAGACCCAGGGAAGCCAAGAAGGATGAATTCTGTCACTCTTGTTACATTTTGACCTTCTTGATGGGGTTCTTCCACCTGTCTTCTGCTGAAACAAACACTGAATTAAGGTCAAGAAAGCTTCACCATATGTTTAAAAATCCTTGCGGTATTTTCTAGAAAGAAATCCCCCACCTTCCCAATACAAACTTGGGGTAAATAGAGTCAACTTACTTTCTTGATATCATTGTCAGACCAGAAAAAAAAAAAGCTGTGTCTGTGCAAAATAATCGTTTGAAAACTTTGCACAGAAGAAATCCCAAAGTGGGAATGGGCTTTGGAAATTCTGTGGTTTTCAAAGTCCTAATAAAGGAGAAAAAAATTGCTAAGTTACTTGCTGTTGCAATAAGAAAAAAAATTGTATTGAATTACGGACCTATGTAGGATTCAGGCCTGATTGAGCTACACCAGTGATCTCCAGTTCAGTCAAAACTAAAGATATTTGAGAGTAGGTTTCACATTCCATCTATTAAAGGGCTAGTAACCAATCTGTTAAGTATAACCAAGCAGTTACTCTAAGTTCCAAATCTCGCACAAATATAAGGAATATAGTTAAATACAGTGTTAACTCTGCTTAGGGTAGACCCACTGAAATGAATACAATTTGTTTCCTAAAACTCCCTTAAACCCATTTGATTACAACAAATCTACTCCAGGATTTTGGATTTTAGTCCAAAACTGTGCAGTGCAGTTAAGCAAGCTAATAGGTCTCAGATTATTGCTACTTATTCTGAACTGTTCACTTGATTTTCCTTAGGGCTGTTCCAGTTTAGGTTCAACAGTTGATTTCAGATTACAGATTAGGTTCCATTCACATTCAGGTAAAAAGAGTTCATTTTGGGTATTTTATCAGGTTGGAATTGACCCCTGCATATCTGTGTTACCACTCTTATTCATACAGTTATGCAGACAGTAACAATTGCTTTGATCCAGATGTGGATGGAAACAAATCTATTCGATCAACAGAATTTTCTTATCCTGGCTTCTCCACTGAAACCAACCAAATGATGCGCACTGGGTGCTGATTTAGAAATTAGTTGAAGGTGGCATGAGACTGCTACTTGATTGGGAAATGGGCAGAACTTTCCTCCATGAAAGATTCCCTTGCCCAATTTCCTCTGATTCCCTGATCCCTTTACAGGCCCTGCACCAGTCATGTCTTTCTAGCGGTCACCTGCTTTTGTGAATGGGGGCTTTCATAGATGATGGATACATGAAAGTATGAAAGCTTTATTGTACAACCTTAGATATAACAGCAGCAACAACTGGATGATGGCTGTTATATCTAAAGCTGCAGAGTGCTTTATCTTGATTTCAGTAAGTCTTTTGACAAAGCATGCATGATATTCTTGATCACGAGATGGTAAAATGCAACTCTTGAGTGGATTTTTAATTGGTTTATGGGTTGAACCTAAAACATGCTCATGAATGAGAAGAACTTTAAACTTACATTTTATCTTCTGAATTTTTAAAATGGATGTGTTGTATAGATTTAATACTATACATCATTAGCTTACAACATAATGATAATTTTTGTATGTGTTTCAATACTGATGTTGAGAACTATAGAAACCTGATGCCGTTTTCCACCTCAAGAAAAAAAAAAAACCTCAAAATGTGTGCTTCAGGAAAAACAGAGTGGTTCTATAGAAAGCGCAATCTACCAAAATCATAATTTTTTGTCAGACAAACTTGTCTCTATAAAAATATATTAGACAAAATATCAGAATGTTTTTAGTCTGATGTTAATAATAAAATAAAGCCACTTACCTACTGTCTGTTTCTTCATTCATTTTGAATAAATATTTGGCAATACTATTTCAGTTGGCTTAGCATAGTTATTCCTCTGTTTATTTTATTCAGTACACTCTTCTACTGTCCTGGTTTTCAGATATTTTGATATTGATTCCATTCTCTTGTGGTTTTTGCGCACATGGCTCTAAAACCTAATGTGGAAGGCTTTCTAGTGCAGTAATTTCTGATGGAGATCGAGTTGCTTGATTTGAGAACATTTAGGTTACTATAACAAAAACTCTCTTGTGAATTCATCTCTGAGGTATTCTTCATCATTGAGGGGAAAAAAGAACAACCGCTCATCATTCAGCTATTGAGGTGGCTTTTAATCTGGCATCAAATCAGGTTCCACATACAGTGCTCCTTATGCATAAGAGAACTCGAAGGACTCTAGGCATAAGCTGCCCTGCTCAGGCCCTGCAAGCTTAAGGTCATGGTTTCTTTTACAGAGTTAATCCACTGTCATGTGATGTTCCTTCTTTCCTGGCTGCCTTCTATTTTACCTATCATCATCTTTTTCAGTCAGTCGTATTCTTTCATGATGTGTGCAAAGTATAATAGTTTTCATTTAGCCGGTTTTGTTTCTAGCGAAAGTTCAGGACTGATTTGCTCTTTGATGCATTTATTTATCTTTTTGGCAGTCTATGACATCAATACTTCATCCTCCTCGGCCAGTACCAAATTTCAAATCAGCTGATTTATATGCTGCATTTGCTGCTTTACGTGCTCTTGTTGTTTTATTGACTTGTTAAACTAAGCTTTGCTCAATGGAACCATCTCAGAAGACTCAACACCAAGTAATAAAGTATAAAATGAATGCTGGTAGATTTGACATAACAATTGTTATCTGGTGCTAATTATTAGAAGTAATCAGTCATGCATACATGAAAGCAATACATATATGTTACCCCAAAAGTTGGGTGAGTCAACCATCTCCCTGCAATGCCAATACTTTCATGAAAAGTGGGGAATTTTTAGCTCAAAGGGAGGCCTGTGAGAGGGGGGTAACATAGCAGGATCTATCCACCTTTATATACTGATACCAATGCAGAATCACAAGTTGGATATTAAAAGTATGTTTTATTGGGGGGGAAATCACAGACACAAGCAAGTACTCTGACAATTACACAAGACTAACTGAAGAAAAAGGAATAAAGAATACATTGTGAGAAGTTAGGATGAATTGGATGATATTTACCTATTCTGCAGAGAAAAGAGAAGGAGATGTGAGTCAGATTAAGGATTCCAAGGGTAGTGAAATAATAGGAATTGGAGCAGCAGAGTGACAACCTATGTCCATAGTCCTTTCAGTTATTTGACTTAGAGCCAGTGTTTCAATATCCTGTTTCCACTCTGAGGGGGAAGCTGCAAATGTCTGTCTGGCAGAGCAAATAATGGGGTCCAGAACAAGCTAATGGCCTTAGCATTAGATTGCACAGCACTGATGGGAATTGTGATAGCTCCTTAATAGCTGGACAGGCAGGGAAACAAATTCGGGAAGAAAAGGAAAAAGGTTGAACACCATCAGTTGCTCAGTTCTGGTACTTTTGGGTGCTATGATTTCTGAAGGCAGATTCAGTGAAGGGATGTTTGTAAGTTTATTGACACAGGAGCTTTCTTGACTATGTCCTGGCCATACCTTGAGTTCCCATCTGACCTACTTTGACAAGTGTTCAGCCAGTCCTCTTAGGCAGCATGGCTTCTCAGTCATTGCACTGTAAGCTGTATTTTTCATGTCTATTAAATGACAAGTGCCAATTATACCATACTGTGGAGTGGGCGTGAATGGAATGGTAACATATATTTTTCTAAAAAAAAACCAACCCTTTCATCAGCAGTTTGCTGTGAATTGAATATAACTTTCCAATTTGACATTACTTTGTGCCACTGAATTTATAGTGCAGACTGAAATATATTGTTGGAGTATAAAGTTTCCTGCACAAATAAGTGTGGACTGATCAAAGACATACATACATCTCATCATACGACTGTTGCAGTCAATCTGACAGCAGGGGCTGATTAAGTTTTCCCCCTTTGCCATAAGTCAGTGTATGTTTGCACAACACTGGGCACCACTGAGTCTCAAAGTGGATAAGCCACCACTCAGGTTGGAGGGAGACATCAAATCCATGCTGCTAATTGACACTGATAGTCTAATCCTCCCTATGGCTAGGAGAAAGGATTCTTTGGGGCTTTCAGTCCTCAGAAAGATGGAATTTGTTGAGTTGTCAACCCCTAGGGTCTATTTTGCACTGAGTAGACCTGATTGGTCCAAGTAGACCTGAGGCTTAAATAGACTTCATTGATCCTTATTGGGTCCTAGCCAGGTTTGGGCCTGTGGCATTTAAGCCTAATTGGGCCTAGCAGGCTTTGGCCCTAACTGGTCTGATATGGCTGGTGCCTACTGTGATAATGGGTTTTCCCGTTATTTGGCTAACAGTGCTTAAGAGTGATAGTTTTCTCTTCAGGCACAGAAAGTGTTAATGAACTTCAAGGGTTAGGTTTTGTTGGGGTTAATATCATAGGTCACGAGAGATAAGTGCCCAATCAGTGAGAGAAAGGTGAGAATCTTTGAAATGATTTGGTGGAGAAATTATAAAAATCCTTGAGAGAGCATGAGGTAGAGCCAGAACAAAGAGAAACATCTCAAGACATCAACAAAGTTGCAAATATGGCACTGGCAGACAGGTCTCAGGCCTATCTCCTGGCTATCTATGCATACCACCTCAGAAGTGACCAATTAATTTGACTAGTTAGAATATATCTAGTTAGTTGCATCTGTTTTTGTTATGTTGGAAGTTTTGGCTGATAGGAGGAATCTATCTATACTGTAATTACTAAGCGTTGCTGGGAGGAGGTGCCTCTCATGTGTAATATCTCTCTCATTTTATCTTGCATTTCTTAGAATACATAGTTTTCTGTTAAAAGCTGTCTGTTTCCTCTCCAGTGCCACATCTTCCTCAGCAACATGCATGGATAGGAATTTTCTCATCCAGAAGAGGGCGGGGAAGGAACGGGATTCCTGAGCATAGACATTAACAATTTCCAGGCAACGTCCCACTGCATTTCTGAAGCTTTGGGGTAATTCAGTGGGTGCTGGCAGCTTGTAATTAAGAGAATTTGGGGGGATGCTCCTGTGTCCTGTTCAAGAGCACTGTGTGAGAGAGGAGCTACAACTCTACACCTACTGAAGTATGACTATACCTCTCATCTCCCCTTTTTGTTTAGCCGGGGCAGGCATACTCCACAGCCAAAATAAGAGGGAACTCTTGTCAAAACCTACCCAGGCCCTTGGAACTGGTGTCCTTGATTCAATGTCTCCCCAAGATAAACCATATCATTAGCACCTTCGAAATTGGGAATTGGGATAGTCCAGTCTGTTAAGATAGCAGTGTACTAATTAATATCAGTGATGGCAATTATTCTCACAATAAGAATGTCACCACTCACAAGAAGTAGTGTTGATCACATAGGTTCAGATTACTGAATTGCTTCTTGCCTGATTGTGCCCTTACCATGTAATCCAAGAAAGGAAAAGAGTCCAGTCAGAAGCCCTTCCTTGGAAGCACTCTACATCAGCTGATTCGTAGCCAGCAAGTTGTTCCCCAGATGAGGCTGATGGGAGGCTCCAATGTGTGTGATTGTGGCTCATTTGAGAGCTTTAGAACAGCCATGGGGCCTGGAGCCTTCTCTTGGGCAGGTGCCAACCTTTAGAAAGGAAAGATGGCAAAGGAGTGAGTGCATTTCATTGACGATAGTAATTCATCTTTGTGCTTGAGAGCCGAGAGAGTTTAGCATTTTTTTTTTTCATCTTTAGCAGTTGACTATTTGGTCCATTCTTCAAGTGTTGTGGTAGGGAAAGCTGTAGAAGAAGTCTTTGAGGTGTCTCTACTGAAAGCTTTCTCTTCTTTGGAGGACGGGTATAGGCTAACAGCTGAAGAACCTGCATTAGACACAACTGAAGGGTTCCTAGGTTGGACCTGACATCCCTGAATCCAGCCTGCATCCCCCTTTGCTGTCTCTACAAGTTTTCAGCTTCATCCCTGTTGGATATTGCATACTCACTGGTCCAGGCTAACTAGTCCTCTTCACTTCCCCCCTCCTCCTTCCACAACCCAACATTATGATCTAGACCAGTGGTTCTCAACCTGTGGGTCCCCAGATGTTCATGGACTTCAGCTCCCAGAAGCCCTGAGCATTGACCATAGTGGCTGGGGCTTCTGGGAGCTGAAGTCCACGAACATCTGGGGACCCACAGATTGAGAACCACTGATCTAGACAAATGAGTCAATGCATTTAGTTTACCCTGGTGTGAAGTATACCCTTTAGGCTCTCCTGCATGGCCACATTCACTTCTGCTGAGTGATCACCTCTTCCCTGCAACCAAGAAAAATATTGGAAAAGGGAGGGGGTCTTTAGTCATCTTTAAGTTGCTCTTTAGACAGCTGGAGTATAAGGATAAAGATAAGGAGGAGAAGGATAAAGAGAGGACATGAAAAAAGAATGTGAATAAGACATAGGTTTAGTGGGGGTTTTGGCTTTTTGATTGGTGACAGGTACTAGTGCAATTACAGCTATGGTCAGCATTGTCATTTCCCCAATATATTGATGTCATGTAAAATGGCTTCATGGATTTCATGCGTCCTTCCTGTTTCCTTCATGATAAGGCCCTCATATACTGGGATGAGCATCTACCACAAGAGTGGCTGCAGATTATGATTCCTGCCAGAAAGACCAGGGGTAGCAGTAGTCATTTCTTTCCTAGGATTACACCTTGCTCTCCTCCATGCTTTACAGTGGGGCATGATGTTAGACTCCATCTCTTAGATGGATAGTTTGGGACCCAGAGTTTCTGCATGCAGCATCATTGCCACTTTGGTGCCCTATATCTGTTCAGAGGTAGTCCAAATGCAAAATGATAGTGTTGTGCGGATTGACCTGGCCTTGAAGTGTGAAGGTAGTGCTGGGAAAAATCAAAGAAAGGGGGCTGAGACCAGTAAAGCTGCCAGAGTTAGGCACCTGGCTGGTCACATACCTGAAAAGGGCTGAAGTTTCAGGTGTACATTTGGTTTTCACAACCAATTTGAAATTCTGAGAAGCCTCTCCTGAGTACTGAACTTGAGATCCATGGACAGGACTCTCCCACTCGGATGTTCAGCATTCTGTGCAAACATTGAGAAATTTATTGAGTTTCTCAAGTGGCACTGAAGAAGGTCTTCAACCGCCACAGCTTCCATTCACTATTAGCTCAACAACTTTGGCCATTTCCACTATACACTTGTATAGTGCTGTTATTTCACTTTCAACATCCTGAGGAATTCTGGGGTTTGTAATTTGCTGAGGCCAAATAGCTCTCTGATTGAGAATTGTAAATGGCTCTCAATAAACTGCAAGCTCCAGGATTCCATAAGATGTCGGAAATGGAATAATAGTGCTATAACAGTGTAGTCAAGAAATGACCTTCCTTTCTGCAGATTAAACTGGTTCAGTCAGGCTATATACCTTATGCGTACCTCTTCTGATCCAGAAGCTTCCTTAGACATTCCACTGGTGGAGAAGAAAGCAAGACCACTTTTTAATGCTTTTTATTTATTTTTTTCAAAGCTGAAACCGACCTAGCTTGAGGATTTGAAAGGGTAGCTAGATGTTTTTATAACTAAGTGTAGTGCTACACTTCATTAACTATGAGAGTTGGTAGGTCACCTTAACTTGTATAGATGTGTAATCTGTTTGCTTCTGACCATTCCTTCCTGCATTGTCTTTGCAGTGCTTTGCAAACGTCAGACTACCATAAGCACATAGATAACAGTAGAGATATTGTGCAAATTTAGGTCTGTCAGAATTTTTTTTTTAATGTGTTCAAAAGGATTTCCAGTGCAGGATGCACGAGAGCCATTAGAGAGTTCACTGAGTTTTTCTAGCAATAGGGCCTTGATTCCACTTGGCTGCTGGTGGTCAATCATTTATTGCAATACTGTGTTAATACTAAATGGTTGGAGTTGACACGTAAGCCCATACAATGTACAATTGTTGCTCTTACCATAAAAGCCAAGTCACATAGATGGATGGACATGTCTGAAGACTGTAAACAATTGAAAGCGTTAGAGAGCTAGACCAGGGAGAGAAGCCACATTAGTATAATTTACACCAACCATAGGATCTGCTATAGGTTGCATTACTCATAGGCAGGGAAATGGTACTGTCTTCTAAAAGTAATGTTTCCGGTCTTTTCAGAGCATTACTTGCATTAGCAGACTAGATTCTTTTTGTTAAAATGAAGACTGAACTGGCCCCAGAATGATCAAAAAGAAAGGAGATAGTTGGGCCAATATTTAGCACTGCCTGGTGAACAAATGACATCTTGTGCTGGCACTTTCTCAGTACTTGGAATTCAGTAGTGAAACAGAGGCTATAATGTTCAGACATCAGCATGATTCACAGCTAGCATGTTCCCAATTCACCAAGTCTTAGAGGAAGCTGGGTCTCTGGAAGTTTGAACGTGTTGCACATCCCTTTTGACAGCTTCTATAGGGCTTTCAGCCAACAAGATTAAGTGTGTAGCCCAGTGGTGTAGCCTGCATGTTATTAGTGTTTGCCCCATTCATGAGTGAAGGATCTGGAAGCTGACCTAGTATATTCAGCTGATTGCATTGTTCTTTTCCAATGCAGGGCATTTGCTAGAGCAAATCCAGGTCAGCGTTTGCAGCCATGGCACTGACCTCAGCAGTTTCCAAGTGTATCCCATGTGGTGTTGCCAAATTCTGCCACACTAGAGTGGCTTGGAAGGCAGGGCCCATGACGGAATTGCCTATTGTCATTGTTATTTAATGGGTGCCATGAGTGTTTATGCTTCACCTGGACTGGAATGAACTGGGCTTGGTCATAAGGAAAGAAGTATTCATCCAGGTGAGGAGGATTTAACTGACCTGTTCCACTGGTGGCCTGATGTCATCATGGTTTGTTCTGCCTTTATATTCCAGAGAGTGTGAAAAGAAGAATGAGACTTTACTATATTAAATCAGGCCAAGAGAAAGGTAAACAGAGAAAGGAAATGGTTTGATGTTTAAGTATCTTACTTTCACATCTGGATATCAGGTATGATTGCCCTGAACATTATAGGAATACTAGGATATATCTATCAAAGGCAGGCAGAGATGTCTTCTTTCGGGATTTCTAATATATCCTGTGGAATGTCTGGGAGGGCTTGGTGAGGTCAAGAAGATGAGGAACATCCTTGTTATAGCAAGTCTTTGGAGCAGCATGAAATCAGTGAGCAATTTAGATTAAGAAGGGGTACTTTGAATTGAGGCTGGAATTGGATAATGCTCATGTGCTAGGTGGGGAACTATCTTTGGGCCTGATCCTACCTGGACATTCCCCACCCACAGTAAGTTTTTCCAAGAGACATTCCCCACTCACAGTAAGTTTTTCCAAGAAACTATCACTAGCAGAGACATGGAGAAGGAGGACCATAAGGGCAAGGACCTTGAAGCTGACATACAGACATTATAGGGATTGAAAACAAAGAAAGAGGAAGGATGTCATCATGGTAACTCGAAAGAAAAATTTCTATAAGATGGCTTTGAACAGGTGGATGAACAGTGAAGCAGTTGACAGAGAGAAAATGATGTGCAAAAGAAAAACAATCAAACTTTTTTTTGTGTTTACATTTTGTACATCCTGATTTTCTCTCCAACACCTATTCTTTTCCCTATTTCCCATGAAGGACTAAAACATATTCTCATCTTTCTGTAATAATTTTAATATTTGTAAGGCAGGTATAATTATGTACTAAGTGGAAAAAGCGTGACAAAAATTGTGGTTTTAATAACAACAGCCAAGATCCTGCAATAACATCTACATTTTATGATTGTACACATTTTTCCAACTATAAGACCAAAGCAGAAAAGGAACAAAGTGCTGTTGGTGAATTGCAAGTTGCACACTTGGGCAAGAGTGCACCAATCTTCTCTGGACACTTCTGATGCATATCAGACCCTTCTGCTGTTGTGCTCCAGCACTTCCTAGCCATCATCCTGATGAACGTCAGAGAATGTGCCCAAGAAACATGAGTGCCCATTACAAATCAGAGCATAGTGTATCAGTCTCTCCACTCTGTACAATTGCTTAGGGGACAACCATAGGTTGAAGGACATTGTGAAACTACTCTGTTCAGTTTTGAACACATCTAAGGCCATTTACAAAGGCATTCATCTAAAACAGAATGCAACCCTATTTTCAGACTGGGGCCCTTTCCACACGGGGTAAAAAAAACGGCTTAGGGCGACCTCATCCGGAGGTCGTCCACACCGTGGAGCGCGCTAGAGCGGTTTGAATAGTGGAGGTTCCACACCTCAAACCGTGCTAGCGCGGCCGCAAGGGGTGGTGCTGCGCATTTTTAAAAACCACATTTTATGTGGTTTTTACGAAACGTGAGCATGCTAACCCGTTGCAGCGCCCCGTGTGAAACTGCAGGGATGCGCTAGCGCGTCCCTGCAGAGCTGCCCGGGGGCGGGCTTCTGGCTGGCGCGCTGCCCTGATTGGCGGAGCGCCGACGGAAGTCGCCGGCCGCCATTTTGGGCGCCGCCGAACGCCGCCGAAACTCGCCAGCGTGTGGAGCGGCGAACGCGCGCTCCCCGCAGGGACAGAGCAACCCGTTTTCAGGTAAGATCCGTCCCTGCGTGCGCTGCCCCATTCCCCCGTCCCCCGTGTGGAAAGGGCCTGGATGATTAAACTATAGTTGGCTTTTGAAATAGAACTAAAGTGTTACTTAGAAAGTCAAAGAAATTAATGTATGCATAATTTCATTAAAGATTCATTAGAAAAGTTTGATATAATCTGATTCTCAACCTGGATTTCTTAAAAACAGGGATTGAAAGAGTATTGAAAAATATTAGAATATGAGATGAAAAATGAATTTCCTTAGTGTCATGAAGTACTAGCATGTAGGATCCCTGGGAGACAAAAATATCAACAGGCAAGGAGTAATTGTGTAAGGGAAATATAGATGCAGAAAAATAATGCTATTTTCCAAACAGAAAGCAAATTTCCTGCACCATACAATTATTTTTCCAGTACAGTAAATTTCATTTTATTTGAAAAAAAAAGTGTTGAGTATTGTCTTGTAGCAGAGAAAAGAAACAAACAAATTGTCTTCACTGTGATAATGAAACTTACAGATTTACATTCCTGTAAAACAAGTCGTGCTAGACTAAACATAACTTTTTCTTTTGCACATATTGTTACAAGCCTGGCAGATGAGGAGAATGCAGTGAATGCTATAAATCTTCATCTCATTTAGGTTTTTGACAAAGTCCACCACAGCACTGTTAACAACGTGTCCTGGCCTTGCCTTTGGTGAACCAAAGATATCATTTTGATATCATAATCCGGCCCTACTCTGCCACCAGCCAAGTGTTTGTGAGGCCCGCCGAACAAGCGCAAAGCTAGGCATGACTACTACTTGCTGCTCCCACCAAACCAAGCCAGATATTGCCAGATCTGCTTCAGGGGACCTCCCGAAACAAACACCTTCATTACAAATGCATTTTACCACAAAGAGATCCTCTGCCCTGAGAGGACACCTTGGTGAGCTAGGTACTTAACTGCCGAGCTAGCCGCATCTACATACCAGCCATACTATTGTCAATTCGGAACATAATTCAGTGATGCAAATTCTGATCTTTCGGAGGCTTTGTCTCCAACCCAAAACTTATTGTTTTCACCTGAGACCAGACTAGCCTGCAGTTGTTCTTTCCCCAATAAATATCCCCCGCTCTGAGAGCTCTTCGGAACTCTCGCCGGATCACTTGGACTTCATTCTGCCTTGCTGCCACTCGGTTCAGCAGATTCCGCTCGGCCGCCACGCTGGGTTTCCTCTTCTTCAATTGGCTTCCCCAGAACTGCGGGACAGGTGGTGTATCACCCATTCCCCTTGAAACTCTATTTTCCTTTCTAGTTAGGAGTGTGTTTGTGTTTTTCTTTAATAACTGTTTAATAAATCTTAATTGTTGTTTGAACTATTTGCCTCCTCACTGACCCGACGCAGTAGATATAGGGTAAAAGATCCTGCTGCATTACCCTACCTCTCATTAGCCAAGAGAGTGCTCCAGCTAATTTTCCCCATCTTGCTAGGTTTGGTTGGTTATTTGGGCACTCCTCCCGGGACCCCCAGTTCACAGGGTAACAGCATTCTCATAGAAAATATGACAAAAACTGGGCAAGACAGTTATTATGAAAATGAAGTAATAACACTATAATGGTGTAGTACAGAAATGACCTTAACTTCTGCAGATTTAGCTGGTTCAGTCAACATAAATACCTTATGCATACTTCTGATCATCCGGAAGTTTCCTTAGACGTTCCTCTGGTATAGAAAAAAACAAGGCCATTTTATGATGCTAGTCTTTTTCAATGCAGAAACTGACCCAGCTTGAGGATTTGAAACAGTAGCTAGATACTTTTATAGCTAAGTACAATGTTATGCTTCATTAACTATGGTGGTTGGTAGGTCACCTTAACTTCTGTAGATGTGTAAGCTGCTTGCTCCTATCCAGTCCTTGCTGCATTGCCTTTGCAGTGCTTTGCAAAGTGTCAGACTAACATAGCATATGAAGAACAGCAGAGAGGTTGTGTAAATTTAGGTCTGGCAGAATTTTTCTTTTGAATGAGTTGGTTCAACAAGGTTTCCAGTGCAGAATGCACAAGAGCCATTAGAGAGTTGACTGAGTGTTGCCATAAGTAAGGCCTTGATTCCACTTGGCTGCTGCTGCTGGTCCATCATTTAATGCAATACTGTGTAACATTGAAGCAGTTTAGATTGACACAACACAATATAAGATGGACTCTTCATTCATACCTTTGAAGCCAAGGCACTTAAATGGGTGGACATGTTTGGAGACTGTAATCTATGGAAAATGTTAGAGAGTTCGGCAAAGGAGAGAGGCCACATTGCTATAAGTAAGAATTTGGTGTGAATTTCTGGTGGGGAAAATGATTGTATCTTCTAAAGTAATGTTCCTGGTCAGACCTGAGAATGTCAGGGCATTGCTTACATTACATTAGAATACTTTTTTTAAAAAACAAACAAAACAAACAAACAACCCATTGAACAGTCCCCAGAATGTTCAAAAAGAAAAATATACCTGGGCTGACATTTAGCACTTGCTGGTGAACAAATTATGTCCGATCTGGCATCAGCATTGTTCACAGCCAGCTAGCTCCCAATCCCAGTAAGCCTTTGAAGAAGCTGGATCTCACACAATTTGCCCATCCTTTCTGACATCTGCTATGGGGCTTTTTATACACCCAACAAAACTTAGTGTATAGACAGGTGGAAGACTACATTTTATTAGAACTATATTTGCCCAATTCATCAGTGAAGGGTCTGGAAGTTGACCCAGCTTATCCAGTTAATTCTATTGTTTTTTTTCTAAGGAAATGCCATGCCTGCAAATGCAAACTTGGATTAACTCTACCAAATGCCCTTCCTTCTCCTCTTGTGGTCCACCACGTCCTGGCCAGCATCCTGATGAACATCAGAGAGCGTGCCTAAGAAACATGACTGCCCATCGCACATCAGACCACACTGTATCATTCCTACCAGTGGCTAAAATTGCTCAGTAGACAACCAGTTGTTGAAGAACATTGTGAAACTGCTCAATTTAGTTTTACGTACACATAGGGCCATTTATGAAGACATACAGCTCAAGCAGAATGCCAGCCATCTTTTCAGACCTGATGGTTAATCTGTAGTTCATTTTTGAAAAATAAATAAAGTGTTATTAAGAGTGTCAAAGAAATTAATGTGTGCATAACTTTATCAAGTTTTATATCATGGATTCTCGAAAATATGGACTGAAAGGATATTTAAAAAATATTTGAATATTAGATGAAAAATGCCTTTCCTTAGTGTCAGGAAGTCCTGCCAAGGAGGATCCCAGACAGACAAGAATATCCTTATATCTATTTTGTGTGTAATTCAGTAAATATCGACAGGTCAGGAGTTTTTGTGCAGAAATATAATGGCATTTACTGAAGAAATGGCAAATTTCCTGTACCAAAAATATTTTTTTCCTATACAATAAATGTAATTTTATGGAAAAAAAAAACCCTGCAGTTTTAGAGGACTGTCTTGTAGCACAGAGAAAAACAATTTGTCTTGACTGTGAGAATGAGATTTACAAACATTTACATCCCTAAAAAACAAGACATGTTAAACCAAATGTATCCTTCTTTTGCCCAAATTGTTACAAGCCTGGCAGATGAGGAGAATGCAGTGCATGCTATGCATCTTGATCGCCGATAGGTATTTGCCAAAGCCCATGATAGTACTCTCATAAAACAGCTGGTAAAACGTGGGCTAGATAGTGGTTACATTAGCTGGACTTTTAACTGCTTGAGCTACTGAATCTAAAGAGTTCCCACCAATGGTTCTTCACCCTAGAAAGAAATGATTAATAGGGTGCCTTACCACAGGAGTACATAGCTCATCTTGTAAGAAGCAGGACTGCTAGTGCTCCCAATAAGTTCCTGTTTTGTTGTGTTCATCTTAAAGCTGGATATATATCCGTCCCCATTCCCCAGTGTTGGGCAACTTGACGGAAGATCACTGCTTATGGGAGAAGGAAGCTCATTCAAGAAATTGGCATGGGAAGTGGAGAAAGTCAAACCTTTTGACTCTGCTGCAGTCCAGCTTCACATCTCCACTGCATAACTCCACAAGTAGAAACAGCATATCTAGTTTGAGTGTAAAGTTTTTCATTCAATAATGATTTTCATGTCATCAACTACATCTTCTTTTCACATGTTTTGCATAAAGAACAATGCAACAAATGTCTTACGCTATTTTTCACCTCTTTGTTCCTTAGGGTGTAGATGAAAGGATTCAGCAGTGGAACCACAATGAGGGCGAGAGTGTTCAGTATCTTGTTGATTTCTAAAGACAGGTGTTTAACAGGCTTGACAAAAAGGAAGATAGTGGAGCCATACCAAACAATCAAAAGGACAAGATGGGAGGAACATGTGGAAAAGGCCTTTTGTTGATCTTTGATGCCAGGAATGTGCAGGATGGTAGAGATGATGTACATGTAGGAAATGAGGGTTACTAAGCAGGAGCCAACAACCACAATGAAGGCTATGACAAAACATACCATCTCAATGACCTGAATGTTACTGCAAGATAGAACTATCCAGGAACCAAGGTCACAATACAAATTATTAATCACATTGGGCCCACAGAAAAACAAAGTTGTGATCAGATAGGCTGGTATAGAAAGAAAAAGGAATCCACCCAGCCAAGGTCCAAATGCCAGTTTTGTACAGAGCCTAGTGTTCATGATGATGTTATAGTGTAGAGGGTAACATATGGCCAAGTATCAATCATACGCCATGACAGACAGCAAGAAGTGTTCAGTGGCCCCAAAAGAAAGAACAAAATACATTTGCATAAGACATCCTGTGAAAGAGATGCTTCTGCTCTTCCCAAGTGAGATGGCAAGAAATTTGAGGATGGAGGCTGTGGTGTACCATATCTCCAAGAAAGAAAGATTGCAAAGAAAGAAGTACATGGGAATATGGAGATGACTATTTGTTGATACTACAAAGATAATGGCAATATTACCCCAAAGAATCAGGAGGTAGATGATAAGAAAGAACATGAAAATGAGCATCTGTAAATTCTGAGACCCAGGGAAGCCAAGAATAATGAATTCTGTCACTCCTGTTTCATTTTGTCCTTCTTGCTGTTTCTTTTCCACCTGTATGCTGCTGAAAGAAATGCCAAATTAAGATCAAATCAGTTTCATCACATGTTCAAAAACCCTTGCTGAATTTTTGAGACTTATTCCCCCGCCTTCCCAATGGAAATGAGGAATAAGGTAGGTATAAACAAAATCAGCTTACTTCCTTGATTTCATTGTCTGGCCAGAAAAAAGGCAGTTTCTGTACAAAACAACCCCATGAAAACAGTGCATAGAATCAATTCCAAATTGTGACTAAGCTTTGAAAACTCAGTTGTTTTCAAAGTCTTTCTTGCATTGGGAAGAAAATTGCTAAATTACTTGTCATAGAAATCATAGAAATCATAGAAATGTAGAGTTGGAAGAGACCACAAGGGCCATCCAGTCCAACCCCCTACCATGCAGGAAAACCCTCAAAGCACTCCTGACAAGTGGCCATCCAGCCTCCGCTTAAAAACCTCCAACAAAGGAGAATCCACCACACTCCGTGGCAGCACATTCCACTACCGGACAGCCCTGACCGTCAGGAAATTCTTCCTGAGGTTCAGGTGGAATCTCCCCTCCTGCAGCTTGTATCCAATGCTCCTTGTCCTGGTCTCAAGAGCAGGAGAAAACAAGCCCACTCCCTCCTCGACATGACATCCCTTCAAATATTTAAATATGGCTATCATGTCCCCTCTCAACCTTCTCTTCTGCAGACTAAACATACCCAGCTCTCTAAGTCTGTCCTCATAGGGCATGGCTTCCAGGCCCCTCACCATTTTGGTTGCCCTCCTCTGGACCTGCTCCAGCTTATCCATATCCTTCTTGAATTGGGGTTCCCAGAATTGGACGCAGTATTCAAGATGAGTTCTAACCAAAGCAGAATAAAGTGGTACCAATACCTCCCTCGATCTAGACACCATACTTCTATTGATGCAACCAAGAATTGCATTGGCTTTCTTGGCTGCCGCATCACACTGCTGACTCATGTTCAGCTTGTAGTCTGTTAAGACTCCTAGATCCCTTTCACACATACTGCTATCCAGCCACGTGTCCCCTATCCTATATTTCTGCATACCATTTTTTCTGCCTAAGTGTAGGACCTTACATTTCTCTCTGTTGAAATTCATTTTGTTAGCCTTGGCCCAGCTCTCCAATCTGTCCAGGTCCTTTTGAATTTTGATCCTGTCATCAGGCGTATTAGCAACCCCTCCCAACTTGGTGTCATCTGCAAGTTTGATCAGCGTGCCCTCTATTCCTTCATCCAACTCATTAATGAAGATATTGAACAGCACCGGGCCCAGGACAGAACCCTGTGGCACCCCGCTAGTCACTTCTCTCCAGGATGAGAATCTGCCATTGGTGACCAACCTTTGGGTACGGTCAGCCAACCAGTTACAAATCCACCTGACAGTAGCCCTGTCCAGTCCACATCTTACTAGCTTCTTTGCAAGAATGTCATGGGGAACTTTGTCAAAGGCCTTACTGAAATCAAGATATACTATGTCCACGGCATTCCCTTCATCTATCAAACTAGTAACTCTATCATAAAAAGAGATAAGATTAGTCTGGCATGACTTATTTTTGAGAAATCCATGTTGACTTTTCATAATTATGGCATTGTTTTCTAAGTGATTAGAAACTGACTGTTTGATGATCTGCTCCAGGATCTTTCCAGGTACTGATGTCAGGCTGACTGGGCGATAATTATTTGGGTCCTCTTTTTCCCCTTCTTGAAGATGGGGACAACATTTGTCCTCTTCCAGTCTGCTGGAACTTCTCCTGTCTGCCAAGAGTTTTCAAAGATTATAGCAAGAGGTTCCGCAATGACCTCTGCTAGTTCTTTTAAAATCCTAGGTCCTAGGATGCAATTCATCTGGCCCTGGAGACTTGAATTCATCCAGTGTGGCCAGGTATTCCTGTACTACCTCTCTATCTATTCTGTGCTGCATTTCCCCCATTTCCTCACCTGCTCCCCAACCGCCAGGTTGAGTGTTTTTGTCCTTTTGGGAAAAAACTGAGGTGAAGAAGGTGTTGAGGAGTTCTGCCTTTTCTCTTCCTCCTGTTATTAATTCACCATCTTCCCTGCGCAGTGACCCTATCGTCTCCTTCTTTTTCCTTTTGCTGTGGAAGTATTTAAAAAAGCCCTTTTTATTGTTTTTAATGTCTCTGATCAGCCTAAGTTCGTTCTGTGCTTTAGCCTTTCTGACCTTCTCCCTACATCTCCTGGCTACTTGCTTATAATCTTCTTTGGTGATTCCCCCTTCTTCCATTTCCTGTACATGTTTTTCTTAACACTTAGCTCAGCCATTTTCTTGAAGAAGTACATTTTTGATGAATTACACTCCTAATTGCAGTTCAGGTTTGACTGAACTACACCAGTTAGTTCAAGTTCAGCTCAGACTAAAGTTCTTCTAGCATAGGATTCACATTTAGGGCTAGTAACCAGTTTGTCACATATAACCAAGCACTTACTGTGAGTTTGAAATCATGTGCAAATATCAGGAATAGAGTGTTAGATCTGCTTAGGGCAAACCGATTGACATGAACAGAATTCTTTCTCACAATTCATATTGATTTCAATGAACCAATTCCAGGATTCTGGATTCATTTGATAATATTAAACAGTCATCTGCATGGTGCAGTTAAACAAACTATAGGTCTCTGATTATTGCAACTTGTTCTGAACTGTTAATTTTAGTTTTTCTGGAGCTATTTCAAATAGCAGTTTAGGTTCCATTCATTTGTAGATAAAGATAAGAGTCCTTGCTGGATTTTGTACCAGACTGTATTTGATCCCTCAGTATTTCTATTACCACTCTTATATATACAATAATAATCGCTTGAGTCCAGAACTGTATGGACCAAAATCTATTATTTTCTTATCCTGGATTCTCCACTGAAACCAACTGAAAGATACTTTTTGGGCGCTGCTTCAGAATTTGGTGGAAAGTGGCATGGAATGCTACTTAAATGGGAAACAGATAGATTTTTTTCTCCATGAAAGATTTCCTTGCCCAACTTACTCTGATGTTTTGAATTGTTTTAATACTATATATAATTTCCTTACAATTTCATATTAATCTTCATATGCGTTTATTAACAATGTCTTTGTTTTGGTGTTGAGAGCTGCTTGAGCCCCAGTTTTGACAAAAGAGCAGGTTACTGAGTAAAATTTTATCCCTGCATTGATTTAAGGGCACATTGAAATTTGGTGTCATTTTGTTTTGTTTTTTCCTTATAATGTCCCAAAAATGTATGCTTCAGGAAAGCAGAGTAGTTCTTTAGAATGTACAATCAACGAAAGTCACAATCTCATCTTACAAACCTGTCTCTATGAAAATACATAGATAAAACCATCACATTAGTCTGATATTAATCATAAAACAAAGCCACTTACCTATCATTTGTTCCTCCAGTCATTTGGAATAAATTCTTAGCAATATTATTTCAGATGGCTTTGCACAGATCTCCCTGTGCTTATCCTATGCACTCTTCTACTATCTCAGTTTTCAAATAGTTTGATACTGATTCCATTTCCTGAGTCTTACTCATACAACGTTAAAGCCCAATGTAGAAGGCTTTCCAGTGCAATAATTTCTGAGATAAAGGTTATTTTGAATAATATTTATATTACTATAACAAAACTCCCTTGTGACTTCATCTCTGAAGAATTCCTCATCATATGAAGAAGAAAAAGAATGAATTGTGATCATGAAGCTATTGGAGTGGCATGAGGAAGTTTCCATTCATTTTGTTTTGTTTAATTTAGCAACAAGTCAGCTTCAAGTTACAGTGACCCTATGAATAGGAGACGTCCAAGAACTCTGGTCATCAGCAGACTTTCTCAGGTCTTTCAAGCTCAGGACCATGGATTCCTTTATTGAGTTAATCCACTGCAATGTGGCCCTCTTTTCCCCCACTCCGTTCTTTTCATCATCATCATCATCACCATCACCATCATCATATTTTTCAATAAACCATATTATCTCATGTTGTGCCCAAAGCACAGTAGCTTTCATTTAGTCAATTTTGTTTCTAGTGAGAGTTCAGGTGTGATTTGCTTTTGAATGTATTTATTTGTCTTTTGGAAGTCCATAGTATCTACAGCATTCTTTTCCCAGTACTATATTTCAAATGAGATGAGTTATATGCCACATTTGTTGATATATGTGCTCTTTTTGTATTATTGATTTGAACTATCTCAGAGATCTTAACATTGAATAACAAAATAACATAGTGAATGCTGGTAGATTTAACATTACAATAATTATCTGGTGCGAATTATTACAAGTAAACTGTCATAGGTACAGGATAGCATTCCATATGTTTTCCTATCTTACTGTTACTGCAGCTTCTAGGCCCCTTGGCAATAGCATAAAGATATCCTTTTGATATCAATGATTCGGCTTCCTTCCACCACCCTTCTCCACGTGTTTGTGAGGACCCCGGACAAGCACAAAACTAGGCTCAGTGGCTGATTGCTGTAATATCCCTAAACAATACAGGCAAGCCAGAAATAGCCAGATCGCCACTTCAGGAGTCCTTCCAGCAAACACCCTATTATGTATGCATGCCACCTACAAAGGACTCCCTGCCCCAAGCAGGTAACTTGACTAGCTGAACTATCAACTGTCCAGCATTGCGCATTTGCATACTGGCTGCTCCTTTGTCATTTCGGACCTAACTCAATCATGTTAAATTCTGACCTTTCCAAGGCTTTGTCTCGCACCCGAAATCCATTGTTCTCACCAAGTACGGCATAGCCTGCAGTCACATCTCTCCCTATAAAACCCCCTGATTCTGAGACCCTCCTCGGATCGCTCCTGAGTTCCAGACTGCCTTGCTGCCTCTTTGCTTTGCAAGCCTCCCCTCAGTTCCACGTGCTGAGCCCCATCGAACCCCAGCATTGCTCTCTATTCTTCCGGGCTTCAGGACAGGTTTCATATCACCCAGTTCAACTATCCCTCTGAAAAACCCCTCTGTCCCACTCCTACCTTTATTTTCTATAGTTATCTGAGTGAGTGAGTTGCATACACTGTTTGACTGTATTTTAATAAAGATCTCATTTATTCTTTCAAACCGGTTTGCTTCTTGACTGGCCTGACCCTGTAGACATGAGTTCAAGATCCTGCTAAGTTACCCTGCCTCTCATAACGCTAAAGCAGTGCTCAGAGCTAATTTTCCCCACATATAGTTGAGCACATTTTGGTGTCCCTCACGGGACCCCCAGTAAACAGGGTAACAGAGTGGTGGAGGAACGCGGGCAACCCCAGTGCCTCCAATTTGAGAAGGAGTCGCGGACCTCCTCAAATCGGGCTGGTACGACTTAGAGAACGGCCAGGCAAGTTGCGAGGATGCAGTCAGACAGGACACGTGTGTGTATGTGAGAATTCTGTGTGTGTGAGCTCTAAGAGCTACTCTATCAGGATTGGAAATCTGCTCCCCTTTCTTGCTTGGTTTGCGTATGTCAGCTGCCCCGACACTGCCGATCGCAAGGGGTGTGCACAAGCTGACCCGGGAATCACATCCCTAACTTGGGGTCTATCGTGGGCTGGGATCCAAAGTGTTAGGGTGTTAGCACAGTAGGAACAGTCTACACCCATCAAACATCTTAGTGGCAAGGGAGACGAAAGCACTTAAGAAAGGAGTCCCTCCTCCTTTCTCTTCCCCAGAGTTGAAGCACGGGTGCATCCCGGCTGTGTAATTTTTGGGTGTGTCCCGATTTGCTAGCATACTAGGTGCTGGTGGTGATTCCCGACCTAGCTTGGGGTTTTGATAGTTTGGCCCAAGGTGTAGGAAGGCGTCCCTCGCCCAAAAAACTGTTAGGGATGGTTTGGTTTTGGTTCCCATCCCTTTTCCTCTGCTGCTTGGCCAGGCGGCATAGTAAGTTCCAACATGTTTGTTTCCCCCTTCAGGTAGGCAGAGTACTCCTGAGGGCCCCTTGGGTCTAGGTGACCTCCCTGTCCCCAAACCATTACTTCGTCCTTTTGTCCCCAGTGCTGTCGAGATGGAAAACCGGGCCTGGGTGTACAAAGGTGATTTTGTCTGGGCAGGCTGAAGATAGGTTCTCATCTCTCTTTCCTAACAAAGTTCCTGAGAGTTCGTCTCCCTGAAATCCCCCAGGGGTCTAGGTGATCCTACTCGTCACTCCAGGTCCTGGTCCCATCTATGTTAGAAAGTTGGGTTGTGTAGGTGTTGAAATGGCCAAGGAGAGTCAAGTCGCTGTTAAGGACCTCATGCTAGAGAAGGAGGTCAAAGGGAAATGAAAGAGATGAGTGTTAGGTAAAGGGAAATGCCCCTGGAAGGACTCCAGCTTCCGGATGGCTGATCCCTTTGCTACTCTCCATGAAGCATACACTCTGGCACGTAAGACGAAGAACCCATTCAGTCCATCTAAGGACGCATTGGGACGCGTGGGGACTTTGTCTTACAGCCAGAGACACTAGTAGTGCCCTGGTACAGACTAGAGAAAAGTTAGCTGCAACAGAGAAGGAAGTTGCCCGGCTTCAGGCCAAAGTGGAGGCACTGCAGGCGGACAAGGTAACATTCGCATGTGTCGTGCAGAAGCTTAGGGATGCCACCTTGCTGGCTCAGACATGGGAGGAATGAGCCCATGTCTTAGAGGCTGAGCTCACTCATGCCAGGTCTGCAGCCAAGTTCATGGTAGGGCAAGTGAAGAAACAGCAAGAGGCTGTTAGTCATGTAGCTTGCCAACAGCAGATTGCGGCACTGGAGAGCCAGCTCCATACACGCAAGGACCTAATTTCAGCTGTGTGCCTGGAGCTGCTCCCAACATTTGCCCAGGTATTTTCTGGGGAGCCCTTGCCGGAGGATGCTCTGGCCACCCTTCCTCATAATCTGGACTGGAGTGACCCTAAGGTCCCAGTCCACCCTGTTGAGACTCAGTCCATGATGAGACGGACCACCCCCCTTGGTGAAGGAAGTTCAGAAAGGGCAGAGACCCAGGAAATGCAGGTCACTGAGACTAGGGTCCCCTGGCGAGCCACTGAGGCAAAAGCGATAGCAGACCAACTGGGTCCGTTGAATAGATCTATGGGAATAATGTGGCTGAATGCAGTCATACATTCTCATCCAACGGCCAACGACCAAGACCTGTCCCAGCTGGCTCGGCTTGGCATGTCTCTGGTAGAACTCCTGACTCTCGAATCGGCCATGGAGGCTCAAGGCCTGGTTAGGCTCAAGGCCCATGACTGCATGAGGGAGGTAGTTAGGATTTTGTGGCCCGGACAGAGTGCGAGCGTGCTCTATATCATGGAGCAGCAGGGTCCTCGTGAGAACCCTGAGGCTTACGTGGCACGGAAGCAGCTCCTCACTTTTCTGGTCGAGAAGGTCCCTTTGACACCCCATGGATACGATTTCGATCATCTCAAGTTTAAGACACTTCTTTATGGAGGTCTTAATCATGAGACAAAAATGGCTCTCGGTTTGTTGGATCTGGCCACCACCAACTGGGAGGAATTTGGGAACAACCTCCGGTGGGTCTCCGACCTGCTCCGAGAGGTGGATCTCTCAAACCTCCCACTAAGCCCCACAGAAAGGACCCTGAGAATTGGGAACCCATAGCCGAGGTAACGTAATCGAACTATGGGCCCCATTCCCAACATAGGAAAATGGCTCCAAATTCCATTCGGCGAGGGAATTGGAACTCGCGCCCTCCTCCCAGACAGGACAGTCAGCACTGGCAGGCTAGGGACTCCCGAGGCCAGCTGGCTGGGCAGGGAACTCTGCTCCCCCTCCTGCCACCCCAAGACAGACCCCAGATTTGAGTGTTCCCAGGGAGACGTCTGGCGGTTATGACCCCATGGCTCAGACTTACTCTCCGATAGAGTAAGGATCTGGGGCATGCTTAGGAAGTTCGGGCTGGACATGAGCCAGTTCAACAAGCAGCCAACATCGGAGCTTTTGGAAGCTCTGGAGAAGCAGCACCAGGCGGACGGTAAACAGTCGGTCCAGGTTGTGACCAACGGCCTGTCCCCAACTGGATACTACTGTTACCTGGATCTGCAAGACTAGGGGTGCCCTTGGTCCAGGAAGCTTCCCCGCAACATGGCGGCTCAACTGAAGCCCAAAACATGGGGTAGATCTACAGTGACGGCAGACACTGGAACCTATAGGGACAAGACTCCCACCACCACTCCTGCAGACTCCGGAGCAGCGCCAAAAGTGTTACTCCCTAACTTGACAAGACAGGGTGAGCCCACCCCAGATGCTATCTGTTTGACCAAATACAGTGGGGGGGGAAACCCCAAACTAAGTCCATCAGAGGACACAAGCGCTCAGTGAACTCTAAAGCCAGGCAGATTGCCCCTCCTCCTGGCATAGCCCCAAGTGCAATTCCAACCACCTCGGAGACAATAGTGCTTTCAGAGCACCGAGAAGGATCGCACCAGGCTAAGGTTCACAGAATCAGACAAGGCGCAGGATATTGCCAGCCTATGTGAGAGCCAGGAAGATGCGAACACGCAGCCAGGAGAAGCCACTCCCAAGCTTCCAAAGCTCTCCATCGTCCCTGCTCTGAGCCCCTGACTGGAACCCAGCAGTTTCCCCCTGAGATTTCCTTGAGGCTGTGGCCAGGAGAGTACTTCCTCTCCATGCCATCTTTCGAGGAAGTTTCACATGGGATTGGGGACTAAAGCAGCAGAATGCTCCCGCCCAACCAGAGCACAGTGTAGTAAAGGCACTCACACTGGGACACCCTCATGTGACCAGACATACTCCCTTGGGACACAGTCCAACCAGGGAGATTTCAATAATGGAGAGTCCCAACTGTCACAGGGAGGCAGACCTGGCTACTGCCTTCCCCTCCGCAAAGTTGTTCTGGGGCCAGATTGTTTTCATGCTCTGTGGCACCCAATTTACTGTCACTCTGGTGTTCATGAGAGGAGCTATGACTGCTCATGGCTCCATCTCCATCACCAGAGGGCCCATCAAGAATAAGGCAATTCAGGAGGCACTTGGGTCAGGCACCAACCTCCAAATTGATTTGGCCAAAAGGGTCTCCAGCAGTGAGTGGGCACTGCCACTTTGCAACTAATTCCAGAGACCCACAAGCACACATAGTTGAGCCTAATAATTTCTCAGACTTCCTTAAATGACAAGGAAGTACCTGTCGTTAATTGGTCCGAGATGTTGGCCCGAGACACATCAGCTACGTTTTCTTCTGAAGACACATAGGTAAGGGACACTTTTCCTTCTCGTACATACTGTTTCACATTGTGAAATTTGATGTCAATGTGTTTTGATCGAGGGGAAACCCGGTCAGACACTGCCATTTGAATACAGGCTTGTGAATCACAACATATTTGTATTGGCATTGACACAGACACATGCAGGTCTTGTAGTAACTGCAAAAACCAAACCAACTCAGTCCAGAGCGTAGATAGACTCACAAATTCTGCCTCTGCAGTGGATAAAGCAAGACAAGACTGTTTTTTAGACTTCCAGTCGATTACTACATCACTGTATTTGATAAGAAAACCAGTTGTGCTTTTGCGGTCCAAAGTATCCTCAGCAAAATCACTATCTGATGAACAGACGAGATTAGGCATCTGATCAGGAAAAATGCTTAGGCAATAATCAAGGGAACCTTTTAGGTACCTTAGTACCCTTTTCACTCCCTGCCAATGATATTGGGTTGGCTTAGCACACGCTCTGCCCAAAATGTTGACACTTAGAGCAATGTCAGGCTGGCTGGTGCCAACTAAGTACAAAAGGCTCCCAATGACAGACTGATACAGGTGTATATCAGGAAATAATTCCTCACAGACATTTTTCACAAATCCTGGCACCATGGGCGTCTGCACAGGTTTGCAGACAGACATTTAACACATTTCTAACAACTTTACAATTTTTTGTTTCTGACACAGCAGAATACCATTTTCAGTTCTCTGTACTTCAATTCCAAGAAAGTTCTGTACTAGGCCTAGGTTCTTCACCTGAAACTTTTTTCCCAGCTCATTTTCAAACACTTGCGCTTGTTTTTGTGTAGCACTGACCAAACACAGATCATCCACATATGCAAGGAGAATTTCCAAACTCTCCGCTTTCCCCGAACATATACACAGGGATCAGCAAGGCTTTGTTTGAACCCGCACCCTTGCAGGGCATTGTGTAAATAAATATTCCAACACCTGACAGATTGCCGTAACCCATAAAGTGATTTCTTCAAATGCCAAACTTGACTTTCTCTCCCCTCTACTACAAACCCATCAGGCTGGAGCATGTACACTTCTTCCTCCAAGTCGGCATTGAGATAGGCAGTGATAATGTCAAAGTGTGTGATGACAGCTTGTCTCTGAGCTGCTATGGAAAACACCAACCTGATGGACTGTGCTTTCACAGTCGGGGAGTAGATCTGATCCAGATGACTGATGTCTTGTAAGAACCCATGTGCCACTAGGCGCGCTTTATGTTTCACATGCCCACCAGCAGTGGGTTTTAACTTGTAGACCCATTTGCTGTCAATTGGTTTCACATCCTTGGGCAAATTACAAAGAGAATACATATCATGCTGAACAATGGAATCCATTTCACTCTGCATTGCATCCCAGGGTTCTGCCTGCTGCTCAGGCATTTTCACAACATCAGCAAAGCACTGAGGCTCACAGTTTACAGCACACACACGAACTGCAAGAGACTCAGGGGAAAAACGTGTAGGTGGAATGCCTTTCGTTTTTCTTTGTGACAGTCTGGGGATGGGACGATTCTGCAAAGGCTCATCCCCATCCTCAGCACTGCGAGACCTCTTCACTGAGCCCTCGCGTTCTCTCTCCCCTGTGCAAGACCCTTGCACATCACTTACAGCTCTTCTCCTCCACGTGCCTCTCTCCTCTTTTGTTTTAACCCTTGAGGAACTGGGAGCGGAGGCTGGGAGCGGAGCAGAGGCTGAAGGTTGTACTGGCTGAGAAGCTGGCAGATCAGTCACAGGGAGAAAAACTTCGGACGCTGCCTGAACACGCAATCAATTTGCGTGTTCCTCAAAAGAGGCATTCCTAGACACAACACAGAAATTGCCACCAGCATGAAAACGATACCCTTTGCAGTTGGGCTCATAGCCAACAAAACGCATACGCTGGGCCTTTGGCTACCCCTTCCTTCTTTGCCCCTTGGGGATGTGCACCCAAGCAAAACTCCCAAAAACTCTAAGATGTGCAATGGAAGGCTGTTTACCAAACAAACACTCATAGGGAGTAGCATTAACCACAGAACTCCACAGCCTGTTGTGTATGTAACAGGCAGTCAGAATTGCCTCACCCCAAAAACTCAGAGGCAGATCTGCATCAAGCAGCAAACTGTGCATTTGAGTCTGCAGAACCCCTGCATTTCGCTCAGCCACTCCATTTTGATGAGGAGAATAGCTGGCAGTCATTCTGTGAACAATCCCTTGTTTTTTGAACCATTGTTGCAAGTTCTCCGACAGGAATTCCATTCCTCTGTCGGTTTGAAGCTTTTGCAGGGAATAACCAAACTGCCTTTCAACCAAGGAACACCAGTTCTTGAGAACTTGACACACATCAGACTTTTGTTTCAACAAATAGCAGAAAACATACCTGCTAAAATCGTCTACGAGGACGACGAAATATCTAGCCCTCCCTAGGGAGGGTTTACTCATAGGACCTACAATATCACAGTGTACCAACTGAAATGGGGCGGTTGGTACAGGAAAACTAACCCTCGGTGCTGGGAGTTGTTTAGATTTAGCTTGTTTGCAAATGGCACAGTCAAGAAAAACATTACAAGGCTTCAAAGTGCACCCTTTACAACAACCAGCAAGCCTCCTTAACACAGGAAAGCTTGCATGTGCCGCGCGCCGGTGGAGGAGATGAAGGCACTCATCATGTTGTTGGACACTACCATACACATTACACACAGTGTGTCGTGGCTCAAGAAAAAACAGCCTCCCTTCTCGTGTAGCCACAGCACATACCACCCCATCTTTGAGGATTTTACCTTGCTTCCCATAGAACTCAACCTTGAACCCAGATTCTGTTAGTTGCCCCGCAGAAAGCAAACAAAAATCAAGAGAGGGAACAAACAAAACATTTTTCAAACCCATGTCAAGGGCAGGGACAAAAGCTACACCTTCGCCACAAACTTGAGCCTTTGTCCCATCTGCTAATGTCACAGTAGAAACACTGGCAGAATCCAAACAGTCAAATAAATCTTCAGAATTGACCAGATGCTAGGAACAGCCGCTGTCAAGAAGCCAAACGGAATCACCTGCCTCCTCAGTGTCCGACACAGTGTCCGCAACAGCATCTCCCACGGCAACAGCAACTCTCAGCCGCCCTCTGGCCGACCTCCTCTGGCTCTGCCACGGCCCCTGGAACCGGCGCCTGTGAAACTTTGCTCCCCTTGCTTCAGGAGCGGGCAATCATGCTTAAGATGAGAAGCAGACCCACAGCGAAAGCACCTTCTCACGGCATGGGCTCTAACCAGCCCCTCCTGCCTCACTTCAGCAACCGAAGAACTTTCCTCCCAGCACAGGCCTCTGCAGCTGAAGCCGTCTGAGTGGGAGGTACTGCATTCCTTGTGCGCTTTTCCTCTTCTTCCAGCAGACGAGCAGAAACCAAGGGAACGGTTAACCTCTCTCTGGCATGGATTGAAGCGAGGACACCACCAGATTCCAGGAATTATCGAGGGAATTCAAGATGCAAAATACCTTGTCACCTTCAGGCAACACTTTGCCTCTCTCCCGAAGTGACAAAAACAGCTCTGAAAACTCTGCCAAATGCTGCCTCACTGGGACACTGGGGGTCAACTTCGTGTTATACAAGCGGGTGCACAGGGCATACTTGGCAGCTGCCAATTGACTCAGAAACAACTCCCGCAGCCTCGCCCAGGCTTCTCGAGGGGTGGCAAGATCCCTAATATGTGTGAGCTGGTCATCTTCCACAGCAAGAAAGAGGACAGACATAGCACACCTCGTTGCCGCTGCTATTTCCGCAGCAGTTCCCTGCAGAGTTGGGGAGCTGTGAAGGCACCCCACAGCCCCTCAGCTTGCAAATACTTTTCCATGCGAGCTGACCATGCCAAGTAATTAGTTGCATTTAGCTTAACGAGAGGCAGCCCCCCAAGCGCCACTTGAGCCATTGTAAAAACGCTTCAAAAAACACCTCTCAGAACCATCCTCTGCTACCATGTCAAAAACCCGCCAGAGGCATTCTTGCCATCAGTAGAAAAAACTCACAGCCGAAACTAGGCAGCAGTCTAACAGTCTTTATTGCGGGCAGTAAATTAGGCTAAGGCAACTAAGTCACAGCGAAACGAGCCATCTCTAACAGAGCAGACAAAAAAGGAACAAGGGCACAGCCTGTTCAGAAGCCGTGTTGTAAGTATACATGTTCAATAACAAGGAGCCTTCGAAACCATAACATATGAACACAGCTGCATGTTCCAGACGGCCTGACTGCACTCAGCATTCTCACGGGAAACACTCTATCCTGCTAGCCTAAACAACTACAAGCGGTTTTGCTTTCTCACCCTCTGGTGGTGGGAAATGTGTTCCTTTTTTGTCTGCTCTGTTAGAGATGGCTCGTTTTGCTGTGACTTAGTCGCCTTAGCTTGATTTACTGCCCCCAATAAAGACTGTTAGACTGCTGCCTAGTTTTGACTGTGAGTTTTTTCTACTGATGGCAAGAATGCCTCTGGCGGGTTTTTTACAGTCTCAATCTACAAGGTGTTCGACAATGGTTGAACAGCCCTTGTCTGAAGGGGATAGAGGCAGAGTGGTGACCCCTCTGAATCCCCAGTTATTGTAAATAGTCTTGCCTTGTACATATTTCTGTTTGCTTTGGAATTTGTAGTATAGGAATAGTATTTCTTTCTTTTCACAGTTTTGGGGGAAGACCTACGGGATGGCTGTCCCGAGGTCCTCGTTTCCTCTGAGGTAGATCAGGCTTACAGAGTCAGCCCTGATACCCTGAGGAAGGGAACAGCTTGAACCAGGACATCGGTACTCCCCTGAGGCTGGGAGCGCCACGTGCAATGATGTCCTGGTGGGAAAGGGCAAGACAAAGAGGGCCTCATGACCCTCTCAGTGGAACCAGGTCTGACTCTGGACTCCCGGTCTACTGCCCAGATATGCCCCTCACCACCGTGAGGGCCTCCTCCCCTTTTCTTTGGCGAACCTTGACTGTTAGAGTGAGAACAGCTGAGGCTGCCCTGTCTTCTGCCACTCGATTCGGTCATCTGCTCAACTCTGTAGCACCACTCTCTTTGACACCCCATAAGGGCAGGAGACCCACACAATTGGCTGGACACCCGACCCCGGTGCATTGTGTCTAATTTGCATATGCCGATGGAGTATTTGCGTACGTACGCCCAACCATCCTGACCAATCACCGAGAGAGTTGGCGCCCGCTCTGGCAACGAGCAAGCATAGCCCACACTTGTCTCAGATTGGTTAATTCTTTCTTTTTCACCAGTTTGGGAGCCCCCGCCACCAGGCAGAGAGCAAAAAAAAAAAGTCTTTTTCTCTGAAAAAACAAAAACAAAACAAAACCTGAAGTTTTTGAAGACTGTCTTAAAGCAGAGAGAAAAGCAACTTTTCTTGACTGTGAGAATAAAATTCACAAATATTTACATATCTAAAAAGCAAACCATGCTAGACTAAACATATATTGTGTGTGTGTGTGTGTGTGTGTGTGTGTGTGTGTGTGTGTAAGCACATGCCTACATAGTTACAAGCTTGGCAGCTCAGGCTAATGTAGTGCATGCTATATGTCTTGAGCTCTGTTAGACTTTTGATGAGTTCCAGTATAGCATTCCTGTAAAAAAAACTGGTAAAATGTGGGGTGACAGTGCTTCTATTAGGTGGACTTTTAAATGATTGACTGAATCCAAAGAGTGTACATCAAGAGTTCTCCACTCTTTGATAGAGTGTCTCGGCACAGCACTCAGTTCGTCTTGTAAAAAGCAAGATTACTAGTGCTCCCCCCAGAATTCCTCTTTAATATGTTCATCTTCAAACTGGGTATAGATCCTTTTCCACTTCCCAAATGCTCTGCAACTTGCTGGAAGACCACTGCTTATAGAAGAAGGAAGCCTGGTCAAGATATTGGCGTGGGAAGAAGAGATAATCATAGAGTCATAGAATCAACGAGTTGGAAGAAACCACAATGGCCATCGAGTCCAACCCCCTGACATGCAGGAACACACACTCAAAGCACCCCCAGAAAATGACCATCCAGACTCTGTTTAAAACATCCAAAGACGGTGACTTTATCACACTTCAAGGCAGCATATTCTACCATCGAATGGTTCTTACTATCAGGAAGTTCTTCCTGATGTTTGGGTGACATCTCTTTTCCTGTAGTTTGAATCTATTGCTCTATGTCATAGTCCCTGGAGCTACAGAAAAGAGGTTTGCCCCATCTTCAACATGATGTCCCCTCAAACATTTAAACATGGCTATCATGTCACCTCTTAACTTTCTTTTCATCAGACTAAGCATACCTAGCTCCCTAAGCCTCTCCTCATAGGGCATGGTTTCCAGACCTTTCACCAATTGAGTCACCCTTCTTTGGACACATTCCAGCTTCTCAATATACTTCTTGAATGGTGGTGCCCAGTAAAAGTTTTGATTCTGTTGCAGTCCAGTTGCACGTCTCTACTGCTTATCTACACAACTAAAAACAGCATATCTAGTTTGAGTCTGAACATTTGTATTCAGTACTGATTTTTATTAAATCCATTATGTCCTGTTTAGCATATGTTTTGCTAAATGAACATTGCAACAACTGTCTTAAGCTATCTTTCACCTCTTTGTTTCTTAGAGTGTAGATGAAAGGATTCAGCAATGGAACCACAATGATAATGAGAGTGCTCACTATCTTGTTAATTTCTAAAGATAGGTATTTAAAAGGCTTGACAAAAAGGAAAATAGTGGAGCCATACCAGATAATCAAAAGGATAAGATGGGAAGAACATGTGGAAAAGGCCTTTTGTTTATATTTGATACCAGGGATGTGCAGGATGGTAGAGATAATGTACATGTAGGAAATGAGGGTTATTAAGCAGGAGCACACAATCATAATTAGGGCTATCACAAAAGATGCCATCTTAATGACATGAATGTTACTGCAAGATAGAACTATCCAGGAACCAAGGTCACAATACAAATTATTAATCACATTGGGCCCACAGAAGAACAAAGTTGTGATCAGATAGGCTGGTATAGAAACAGCAAGGAATCCACCCAGCCAAGATCCAAATGCCAATTTTGTACAGAGTCTAGTGTTCATGATGGTGTTATAGTGTAGAGGGTAGCATATGGCCAAATATCGATCATATGCCATGACAGACAGTAAGAACTGTTCAGTGCTCCCAAAGGAAAAAACAAAATACATCTGCATAACACATCCCATGAAAGAGATGCTTCTACTCTTCCTAAGCGAGATAGCAAGAATTTTGGGGATGGAAGCTGTGGTGTACCATATCTCCAGGAAAGAAAGATTGCAAAGAAAGAAGTACATGGGTGTGTGGAGATGACAATTCGTTGTTACTACAATGATAATGGCCATATTACCCAAAAGAATCAGGAGGTACATGATAAGAAAGAGCATGAAGATGAACATCTGTAAACTCTGAGACCCAGGGAAGCCAAGAAGAATGAATTCTGTTACTCTTGTTTCATTTTGTCCTCCTTGCTGGTGTTCTTCCACCTGTCTTCTCCTGAAAGAAATTCTGAATTAAGACCAAATAGATGTCACTATGTGTTTAAAAGCCCTTGCTGAAATTTGGAGAAAGAAATCCCCCACCTTCCCAATACAAACCCAGAGGAAAGCACCTGTAAATAAAATCAAGTTACCTTCTTGATATTATTGTCTGATTAGAAAAGGCTGTTTCTGTGGAAATTAACTCCATGACAGTGTTATATATAAATGCTGCAAAGTACAAAACTTGATTTCAGTAAGACTTTTGACAAGGTACCCACAATATGCTTCTTCAGAAGGTGGTAAAATGTAACTATTGAGTGGATTTTCAATTGGTTGATGTACTAAACCAAAAGAGTGATCATGAATGATCTAGAATTTTAAACTTGCATTTTATCTCAAATTTTTTCCTATGAATATTTGAATTGTTTTAACACTATAAATAATTTGCTTAAACTTTAATGATAATATTTTATATGTGTTTATCAACACTGCATTTGTTTTGGTGTTGAGAGCTGCTTGAGTCCTAGTTTTGAGATAAGAGTAAGTTGTTGATGATTTTATCCTGCATTGATTTAAGGGCACCTTAAAATTTGATGTCATCTTCTTTGTTTTGTTTTTTTCCCTAAAAAATGCCCCATAATATATGTTTCAACAAAACAGTGTGGTTCTGTGGAATGTAAATTTCCTCAAAGTCATAAT
Organism: Iguana delicatissima; assembly: GCA_948472985.1. Lineage (NCBI taxonomy): Eukaryota > Metazoa > Chordata > Lepidosauria > Squamata > Iguanidae > Iguana > Iguana delicatissima. The sequence goes on from CAOKZL010002892.1 coordinate 61,562, forward strand.
CTCATCAGACAAACCGGTCTCTATGAAAATATATTAGATAAAAAAGCATCACAAAGATTTTAGTCTGAGATTAATAAATAAAGCCACTTACCTACTATTTGTACCTTCATTCATTTGGAATAAATTTTTAGCATTAGTATTTCAGTTGCTTGGCACAGTTATCCCTCTGTTTATTTTATGTACTCTTTCACTATCCCAGTTTTCAAATATTTTGATATTGGTTCAATTCTCCAGTTGTTTTTACTCATATTGCCTTAAAACCTAGTGTAGAAAGCTTTCCAGTGCAGTAATTTCTGAGACAAAGGTGTTTGTGATTGAAGAACATTTATGTTACTATAACAAAAATTCCCCTATGACTTCATCTCTGAAGAATTCCTCATCATTTGAAGAAGAAAAAGAATGAACACTGATCATGAAGCTATTGAGGTGGTGTGTAGGAATTTCCATTCATTTTCTTTTAAACTTAGTGTCAAGTCAGCTTCAACATACATTGACCTTATGAACAAGACACTCCTCCAAGACTCTGGTCATCAGCAGGCCTTCTCAGATCTTTCAAGCTCAGGATCATAGCTTCTTTTATTGAGTAAAGCCACTGTAATATGGACCTCCTTTTTTCCCCATTCTCTTCTACTTTACCTATCATCATCATCACCACTATCTTTTTCAATAAACCATATTCTCTTGTGATGTGTTCATAGACAATATTTTCCACTTTGTCGATTTTGTTTCCAGTGAGAGTTCAGCACTGATTTGCTCTTTGATGCATTTTTTTTTTGTCTTTTGGGCAGTCCATAGAATCATAGAATCATAATGCTGGAAGAGACCACCGTGGTCATCCAGTCCAACCCTTTGCCATGCAATAACCCACATCAAAGCACTCCCAACATATGACCATCCAGCCTCTGCCTAAGAACCTCCAAAGAAGAAGACTCCACTGCACTCTGAGGCAGCATATTCCACTGCTAGACAGAACTGACTATCAAGAAGTTCTTCCTGAGGTTCAGGTGGAATCTCCTTTCCTGCAGCTTGAATCCATTGTTCCTGTCCTAGTCTTTGGAGCAGAGGAAAGCAAGCTGGTTCCCTCCTCAACATGACATCCCTTCAAATATTTAAACATGGCTATCATGTCCCCTTTTAACCTTCTCTTCTGCAGACTAAACATCCCTAGCTCCCTAAGCCATTCCTCAGAGGGCATGGCTTCCAGACCTTTCACCATGGTATCTACATCCCTCTCTTCCCAGCACCACATTTCAAATCAGTTAACTTATGTGACACATTTGTTGATATATGCGCTCTTGTTGTTTTATTGGTTTGTTAAACCAATTTTGTTAAACTAAACTATCTCAGAGATCTCAACATTGAATAATCAAGTACAAAATGAATGCTGAGAGAATTCACAGAACAATGGTTATCAGGTGCTAGTTATTATAAGTAAACAGTCATAGGTACAGGAAAACACTACATAAATTTTTCTATGATACTGTTACCCTGATTTCTGGGGGTCCCGTGAGGGATACCTAAATGCTCTTCAAATTATAAGTTGGGGGAAATTAGTCAAAGAGCACAAGCTAGCAATATGAGAGGCAGCGCAACGCAGCGAGATCTTTGACCCAGCATCTACGGAGTCAGGCCGAGTCAAGGAGCAAACAGATGTGAAATAATAGTTGTTGTTTTTATTAAAATACAATCAGACAAGTGTATGCAACACACTCACACAGATAACTAGAGAAATAAAGGTTGGAGTTGGATAGAGGGATTTTGAGAGGAGGTTTTTGGTATGGGGAATACTGCACCTGTCCAGAAGCCCGGGTAGTCTGAAGATAGAGTTCGTGGATATGAAGGTTCTCAGTACGTGGGACTGAAGGGAAGGCTCACCAAGCAAAGCAGCAACAAGGCTGGATGGAAGTTGGGAGCGATCCGAGGAAGCTCTCAAAGTCAGGGGTTCATATAGGGGAAAATGCGGCCATCGGCTAGTCTGTTCTTGGGGAAAACAATGAGTTTTGGGCTGGAGACAAAGCCTCCGAAAGGTCAGATTTTACCATGATTGAGTTAAGTCCGAAATGCCAACAGAGTAGCCAGTATGCAAACGCGGAGTGCTTGACACTTGAGTATTCGGCTTGTCAAGCTGCCTGCTCGGGGAAGGCAGTTCTTTGTAAGTATCGTGCATACATAATGAGGTACTTGCCATGAGGTCTCCTGAAGCAGCAGTTTGTCTATTTCTGGCCTGCCTGTATTGATTTGGAATATTCCAGCGATTGGCGACCAAGCTGTTTGTGTGCTTGTCCGGGGGCCTCACAAGCACGTGGGAAGGAATAGGTGAGGAAGGCCAAATTATTGATATCAAAATGATATTTGGTATCCCCCAAGTCCGGTTACAAAATGCGGTAACAATACCCTTTCATCAGGGTTATGCTGTGAAGTGAATATAATTTTTAAATTTGACTCTATTTTGTGCCAGTGAAATTATAGTTCATTATGAAATATACTGTTGTGGGTAGAAAGTTTGAACACACATAAGTGAAGACTGATCAGACAGAGAAGTCCATTTGATTAGACTAACTGTTGAAGTGAAGCTGACAGCAGGGGCTGAGAAGATGTTCCCTCTTGTCCAAGAGTAAGTGTGTGTGGGGGGGGAGAGAGAGAGATAGGAAGTGTTTTGTTTTGTTTTCAAATCAAGACATGTTTATTGCTGGAAAACATGTTGGAAAGTGCTGGCAGGAAACATTATGGCATGATTGGTCCATCTTGCATTCAAAGAGCCGTCATAAATACTGAATTTCATTGTAATATTTGGTGACAGGTGGTGATTTTGATTGATTTCTTTTACAGCAAAATCCAAAGCCAGGACATGCTGATATTTCTCAGAAATTATTCTATAAGAGAATGATTTTAGTCAGAAATGACTTTCTATAATACTTGCTGCTCTTTGAAAAATGCTCTGAATCTATTAATATGTGACAGTCGTCATAACTTTATTGCATATAGCTAGTGGCCTTTACAATGTTTAGAATAAGGCATGAACAAATTTCAATTAAAAATAGATTTATGATAGTAACATCTTAAACATAATGCAAGATGGGTTACTATGCTGCATGAGAACTAGGTCATAGCAATGTTACAATACTCTACAGTTGAAGAAACCTGCTCTATCTCCTTAGTTAGAGACATGAATATTAAGTACTGAATAGCTGGGGGAAAATACATGAAAAAACACATAGCGTCATGCTTCGGTGAGAGGTCTAACTAACTTTTGCAACCTGACTTATACTAGGTCACAACAAAATGGCTATTGTATGTCAAAGGTATGAGAGAATTTATGGGCATATTTGTCAAATCTAGTTACAGAAACTTACTCCTTTCGCCTTGTTGTAGCTCACTCCTTAACAATTCCATGTGGATTCTTTGAACAAAATAAATACTCAGTGGATATTCATACTTATTTTGTAAATGGACACACTGATAAGCCCAACACTCTACCGATGAAAGCATTTTATATCTGTACGTGCCTTTAAAAGAATGGATACATGCTTTCACTTAACGTATTGGAAGCCAGCAAGCATATGAATTTCTAACCACAAATTTTGGGGGGTGTCTGTCTGCTTTTACAATGAGGATTGGCCAATCTGATTCATCCATTATATCTTTGACAGTGTAATTTTTTTTCAAAGATCTGTTTTCCTGAATGTTTGCCTTTGTACATCTGCAAGATATCATTGTATAATCAGAAATGGTTGTTTTCATAAGAATGCATGAATACAATCAGTAATTGGATACACATGAGAGCTGGTGGGACAAAGTGGATCCCATTGAGCTCCTGATGATGAGACTATGGCTCAGGTTCATTCATATTGAAGTCTGAAGAACAAATCACCTATTTTCCCATTTGAGGGCATATAGCTTGTTTTGACAAGCCCAGTGAAAAGTCTGATGAAGGGGTGTGTGCATGTGTGTTTGTAATGGGTATCTGGCATCTTGTTTGTTATTTACATCATCAAAACCCCCATTTAGGAGAATGTAAAGATGAACTGTGATTAGGTATAATACCTGTATTCTTAGGAAGGGAACAGTGACACTGCTACATTTTTGTGATCGTTATTCAAGCTGATAAAGAAGTAACCCAATGTTTAATGGGTTCCATTGCACAATGGGGATCATAATATTATGAGCGGCATCATCACAATTCACTACAAAGGTTGCATATAATGTCAGGAGTGTAATGGCTTCATTGGAAAGTCGCTTCGTGTAGCCTCTGACATAGGACCTTGGCTGGTGTTCTTGCATGAACCCCAACAATATGAGGCAAAATTCATGTATAGTTGTGTTTTGTGCCAAAAACATTTTTTTAATATAAAATGAATAATCTTATTCATCCCCTCCCCGTATATCAGTTCACAAAATCATTTTCTGGAATAATTCAGGATCAGTGAATATCAAGTAAAGCTGCATAAAATTCATGTTCCCGTTTTATTGTTCCTGAAAGTAAAGAGGACCTCTCTTCTTCGTGACGAAAATTAATATTCTTTCCTTCTGGTCCCATCTGATCTTGAAAGCTAAGCGACATGAGCCCTCGTTACTACTTGTGTCATTTACTGGATAACCCACACTCCATAAACTTCCCTCAGAGATAGACAGTAGTTTTTATTAGTAGAAAGTGCAGGCAGCATAGCATACTTCTTCCAAAATAGCTGAGACTAAAGCAGATAAGGAGCACACATCTTTTATAGACATAATTCCAAAAATTAGACACCAAGCTGCGATTAGAGGGGATCTGAAATCTAGTATCACACACTTTTCAGACAGTTTCTAGAACTTTGTTTCATTCCCAGTTCTCATCCTTAATATAAGCAAATATTTCTACCTCTTATTTCAAAGACACCAGGTTCTCAAAACACCAGCCTTTACACTTTCATTTTTGTGTGTCTCTGATCTTCCACCCACTACTTGATACATTGTAGGGATAGGCAATACAGCAATTAACCAAATGAAATTTTGTAATAATATAGGCAGCCTTCAAACAATACGTTGTTGCAATCATCTGTGAGCACTGGATACTTTGTAGCATTAAAACTAAGCTTAGTGAAGTTCTACAGCAGTATTTTGATACCGAGAATATTGATTTCAATCTACTTCATGTAGAAGATCAACATATGGAGGGAGCCATGCATTCTGACAACTTGGATGAGAGCCCACTGAGGAATAGCACATGGTGCTGTAGGCTATATTTCAGAGGAGGGCAATGGCAAACCACATCTGAGTCTTGCTATGAAATTCATGGGCTTCAATAAGCTGACAGTGATTTGAAGTAAAATATATACACACTCTGGGTTGATAGTCCTGGTCTGCAGGCATATGGGAGACAGCACATGGGTACTCCACCTCAATGCCATTTGCCAGTGTAGCAGGGCTTCCAACATGTCTCATGCCACCTGACAGCCTATATCTGGACTATTTGATAGCAGCAGGTCTCTTCTTTAATTTTTTTTTTCAAATTGCATGCTTTCTTTTCAGTTTCTAGTGAATAAGTTTGTTATAAATAACAAATAATATTAAAACCAGGACTATAGTCGAACTAAAAAGCTCCTTGTGTCCTCTTATTCTATTATTCCACTAATTTCTCATCTAATAAAGGAAGTTAAACTAACCTCCAAATGTGTTTTTCCTTTGGGTTGTAGTTAGAGTCTATTGCAATGAAGTAATAACATGTCACACTAATTAAAGAAACTTAAATCTTTCACTCCTCAATTTTTTTTCCCAACCAAATGAAGGTGTTTGCTGACTGCCTAGAACACTTCATGCATTCTTAGGTCATCTGTGTCATATGTTTATTTTTAGGTATCCTCTTTTTACAATGCCACTCAGGAACACACAGTCAAAGCACCCCCATAAAATGGCCATCCAGAGACAGTTTAAAAATCTCTGAACAAGGTGACTCTGCCTCACTGAAAGGCAGCATATTCCACTGTCCAATGTCTCTTACCATCAAAAAGTTCTTCCTGATTTTTAGGCAAAATCTCTTTTCCTGTACTTTGAATCCATTGCTACATATCCTAGTCTCTGGAGCAGCAGAAAACAAGCTTCCCCCACCTTCAACATTATATCCCTTCTAATATTTAAACATGGCTATTGTGTCCCCTCTTAACCTCCTTTTCATCAGGCTAAGCATAACCAGCTCCCTAAGCCGCTTCTCAAAGGGCATGGCTTCCAGAACTTTGACCATTTTGGTTGCCCTCCTCTGGACACGTTCCAGTTTGTCAATATCCTTCTAGAACAGTAGTGCCCAGTCAGACTTTTTGACAGTCCAGTTTCACATCTCTGCTGCCTACAAACTACAAACAGCATATCAAAGTCTGAGTGTGAAATTTTGTATTTGGAACTGATTTTCATGGCATGAATTGCATCATGTTTGAACAAGTTTTGCTAAAAGAGCAATGCAACAAATGTCTCAACCTATCTTTCACCTAATTGTTTCTTAGAATGTAGATGAAAGGATTCAGCAATGGAACCACAATGAAGACAAAAGTGTTCATTATCTCGTTGATCTGTAAAGACAAGTGTTTAAAGGGCTTGATAAAGAGGAAGATGGTGGAGCCATACCAGATAATCAGAATGACAAGATGGGAGGAACATATGGAAAAGTCCTTTTGTTGACTTCTAATGACAGAGATATGCAGGACAGTGGAGATAATGTACATGTAGGAAATGAGGGTTACTAAACAGGAGCCCCCAACCACAAGTAGGGCTATGACAAAAAACACCATCTCAATGACATAAGTGTTACTGCAAGATAGAGCTATCCAGGGCATCTGGGTTTAGGAGAGGGTTAGGGGTTGAAATCCCATTAAAATTAATGTGAAATCATCTACCTCCTCTTCCTTCCCCATTTAACCCCTCCCTGCTCAGTCAGAAGCAGTTTCCTTCAGTTTGCCTTTCCTGTTCCTCAGTGCTAGGGCCTCCTTCAAAGCTTTCTTGCTCATGAGTAAATGGGTAAGAAAGGGTTCTCTTTACAGCCAAAGCAGTACAGAAAGGAGTCTCCTTCAGAAGGGCTTTCCTGTTCTTCCATGTCTGAAGGCTTCCTTCCAAGCCTCTTGCTCACAAATAAATGGGAAAAAAGCCTGCTTGCCCACAAGTAAAAAGGAAAGAAAGCATGTTTGCTTGTGAGTAAATGGGGAAGAAACCTGCTTGCTCATGAGTAAATGGGTAAGAAATGGTGTCCTTTCAAGCCACAGCAGTGTGGAAAGCAGTTTCCTTCAGAAGGGCTTTCTTGTTCTTTCATGGCTTCCTTCCAAGCCTCTTGCTCATGAGTAAATAGGAAAGAAAGCCTGCCTGCTTGTGTGTAAATGATAAAGAAAGCTTGCTTGCTGATGAGTAAATGGGTAAGAAAGGGTGTTCTTTCCAGCCATAGCAGAGTGGAAAGCAGTTTCCTTCAGGAGGGCTTTCCTGTTCTTCCATGGCTGAAAGCTTCTTTCTAATACTGCTTGCTCTCAGCTTAACCCCCCACCCACCAACAGATCACCAGCTCTTTTTTTTTTATGTTAACATTGGTTCCCATATTTGAGACATGATTTGAGACTCAACTTGAATTATCTTGCAAGGACCTGACACTCGAGACTTGGAAGTAGGGACTTGAGACTTGACTTGAGACTTGGAGTAAAAGACTTAAACACAGCACTGAAATACTGATTTTCATGCCCTCAATTACATCCTCTTTGCACATGTTTTGCTAAAAGAACAATGCAACAAATGTCTTAAGCTATCTTTCACTTCTTTGTTTCTTAGAGTGTAGATGAAAGGATTCAGCAATGGAACCACAATGGTGGCAAGAGCGTTCGCTATCTTGTTGGTTTTTAAAGACAGGTGTTTCCCAGGTTTGACAAAAAGGAAGATGGTGGAGCCATACCAAATAATCAAAATGATAAGTTGAGAGGAACATGTGGAAAAGGCCTTTTGTTTACCTTTGATGCCAGGGATGTGCAGGATGGTAGAGATGATGTACATGTAGGAAATGAGGGTTACTAAGCAGGAGCCAACAACCACAATGAAGGCTATGACAAAACATACCATCTCAAAGAAATGGGTGTTACTGCAAGATAGAACTATCCAGGAATCAAGGTCACAATAGAAATTATTAATCATATTGGGCCCACAGAAAAACAAAGTTGTGATCAGATAGGCTGGTATAGAAACAGCAAGGAATCCACCCAGCCAAGATCCAAATGCTAATTTTGTACAGAGTCTAGTGTTCATGAAGATGTTATAGTGTAAGGGGTAACATATGGCCACATATCGATCATATGCCATGATAGACAGCAAGAAATGTTCAGTGGTTCCAAGGGAAATAACAAAATACATTTGCATAAGACATCCTGTGAAAGAGATACTTCTACTCTTCCCAAGCAAGATGGAAAGAATTTTGGGGATGGAGGCTGTGGTGTACCATATCTCCAGGAAAGAAAGATTGCAAAGAAAGAAGTACATGGGTGTGTGGAGATGGAAATTTGCTATTATTATAAAGATAATGGTCATATTACCCAAAAGTATCAGGAGGTAGATGATAAGAAAGAGCATAAAGATGAACATCTGTAAATTCTGAGAACCAGGGAAGCCGAGAAGAATGAATTCTGTTACTCTTGTTTCATTTTGTCCTTCTTGCTGGTGTTCTTCCACTTCTCTTCCACTGAAATAAACACTGAATTAAGACCAAGCAGGTTTCACCATTTGTTTAGAATCCCTTGCTGAAATTTGGAGAAAGAAATCCCCCCTTCACAATAAAAATCTGTGGTAAAGCAAGGTTAAATAGATTCAACCTATATTAGTTTCCAACCAGAAAAGGGTCTTTCTGTGCAAAATAACTCTATGAACACTTTGCACAGAATAAGTCCCAACTTGTGAATAAGTTTTGAAAACTCTTTAGTTTTCAAAGTTCATCTTGCAATGGGAAAAAAATTGCTAAATTACTTGCTGTTTCCTTCAAGAAGAATTACACTCCTAATTAGGATTCAGGCCTGATTCAGCTACACTAGTTAGCTCAACTTCACTTGTGCTGAAGTTGTTCTAGACTAGAGTAGCATTCACATTCATGCTTTTAAAAGGCCTGGAGCCAATTAGTCACATATAACCAAGCAGTTACTGTAAGTTCAAAATCACAGGTAAATATCAGGAACAGAGTTAAATACAGTGTTAGATCTACTTAGGGCAGACCCACTGAAATGAATAGAATTTGCTTCTCAGAACTCCCTTAAATCCAATTGTCTTCAATGGATCTACTCCAGGATTTTGGATTTAATCCATTATATTAATCAGTTGTCTGCACAGTGCAGTCAAGCAAACTAATGGGTCTCAGATTATTGCAAATTGTTCTGAATTGTTAACTTTATTTTTCTCTACAGCTTTTCCAGTTTAAGTTGAACAGTTAATTTCATATAACAGCTTACATTCTATTCACATTCAGCTAAAAATAAGAGTTCATTTCAGATTTTGTATCAGATTGTGTTTGATTTCTGCATATTTCTATTACCACTTCATACAGACCATTTCTGCATGAGACTGTTGTAGCGCGATGACTCCAATTTCAACCTCCTATGGAATCCTGGGGTTTGCAGTTTTGGGAGGGGCCAGCTGGCCTCTCCTGAAACTGCAAACCCCAGGATTCCATAGGAGGTTGAAAGTGGAATCATAGCGCTATAACAGACTCATGCAGAAATGGCCACATACAGTAATAATTACTTGGGCCCAGAATTTGATGGACAGAAATCTATGAGATCAACAGCATTTTCTTATGCTGAAACCAACTGAAAGATGCTCACTGGGTACTGCTTCAGAACTACATGAAAATTGTTATGGGAGTGCTACTTAATAGAGAAATAGGTAGAACTTTTTTTCTTTTTTTTGTCCACGAAAGATTCCGTAGCCCAATTTTCTCTGATTCCCTGCTCCCTTTGAGCCATTGCACCGCAGTCATGTCTTTCTGGTGGTCACCTTCTTCTCTGAATAAGGGCTTTGGTGGTTAGATAAAGGTAGGAAAGCACTACAGTATGACTTTAGATAATGACAGCAGCAATAATGGGATGACAGCTGTTATATCTAAATGCTGCAGCGTACAGTATCTTAATTTCAGTAAATCTTTTGACAAAGTGCTCACAATATGCTTGCATACAAAATGCTAAAAGGCTAGTGCTGGGTGGACTTCTACTTGATTGATGGACTGAACCCAAAAAGTGCTCATGAATTATCCGGACTTTTAAACTTGCATTTTAGCTTCTGAATTTTTCAAATGGATATTTCAAATTGTTTTAATATTATACAGAATTTACTTACAATTTAATTATTATCTTTTGTATGCATTTTTTCTGTAGTTAAGAGCTGCTTGACTCCCAGTTAGAAGAAAAAGAGTAGGCTGCTGAGCATTTTATCCCTTTTTTGATTTAAGGGTACCTTGAAATTTGATATCATTCCCCCTCCAAAAAAAAAATAAAATCTGGAAAATGTGTGCTTCAGCAAAAACAGAGCAGTTCTGTAGAACATGCAACCCACCAAAGTCATAATTTCATCAGACAAACTGGTCTCTATGAAAATATGTTAGATAAAAACATCATAAAGCTTTTAGTCCAATATTAATAATAAAATAAATGCACTTACCTAACGTTTATTCCTTCATTCATTTGGAACAAATTTTTAGCAATCCTGTTTCAGCTGGCTTGACATAGTTATTCCTCTGTTTATTCTATATACTCTTCTCCTGTCCCAATTTTCACATATTTCAATAATGATTCAGTTCTCTTGTTGATTTGCTCCTATGGCCCTACAACCTAATGTGGACTGCTTTCCAGCACTGTAAATTCTGACTGAGTTGGAGGTGTTTGATTTTGGAGAACATTTATGCTGCTGTAACAAAAACTCCCTTGTGACTTCATCTCTGAAGAAGAAAAAGAGTGCCCATTCATCATGAAGCTATTCAGGAGGCATAAAAGAGTTTTCATTCATTTTTTAAAAAATCTAGCATCAATTCAGCTTCTGCATATAGCGAGCCCCACGAATATGAGACCTTCCAGGACTCTGGGCATAAGCTGCCCTGATCAAGACTTGTAGGCTCAAAACCATGGCTTCCTTTGTTGAGTTAATCCAGTGTAATGGTCTTCCTTTTTCCCTAATGCCTTCTACTTTACCTATCATCGTTGTCGTCGTCGTCATCGTCGTCATCATTACCTTTTTCAGTCAGTCATAGTCTTTATGTGTGCAAAATACAACAGCTTTCATTTAGTCAATTTTGTTTCTTGAAAAAGTCCAGTACTGATTTGCTCTTTGATGTGCTTATTTGTCTTTTTGACAGTCCATAGCATCCATAATTCTGCCCATCCCCCCATACCACATTTCAAATGAATTAATGTATGTGCTCCATTTGCTGTTTTCTGTGCTCTTGTTGTTTTATTGACTTGATAAACTAAGCTTTGTTAAACTATCTCAGAAGTCTCAACACCCAATAATAAAGTATAAAGTGAATGATGGTAGACTTGACATAACAGTGGTTATCCGGCTGGATCAGGGGGAAAGGCCACATTACTGTAGGTTAGAATTTGGGGTGAATTTCAGATGGGGGAAATGATTGTGTCTTCTAAAGCAATGTTTCCGGTCAGGCCCTAGAATGTCAGGGCATTATGTACATTATACAACAGGATTGTCTAAAGAAAGGAAGGAAGGAAGGAAAGAAGAAAGGAAGGAAGGAAGGAAGGAAGGAAGGAAGGAAGGAAGGAAGGAAGGAAGGAAGGAAGGAAGGAGGGAGGGAGGGAGGGAGGGAAAAAGAAAAGAAAAGAAAAGAAAAGAAAAGAAAAGAAAAGAAAAGAAAAGAAAAGAAAAGAACGGGCTCCAGAATGATCAAAAAGAAAAAGATACCTTGGCCAACATTTAGCACCCTCTAGTGAACAAATCTGTTCTGACATCAGCATGGTTCACAGCCAGATAGCGCCCAATCCACTAAGCCTTTGAAGAATCTGGGTCTCCAGAAGTTTGAATTTGTTGGACAACCCTTTTGACAGTTTCTATAGCAGTTTCAGCCAACAAAATTAAGTGTGTAGACTGGTGGAAGTCTGCATGTTATTAGAACTATGTTTGCCCCGTTTATGAGTAAAACGTCTGGAAGTTCACCCTGTGTATCCAGTTAATTTTATTGCTCTTTTCTTATGCAGAGCATTTGCTAGAGCAAGTCCAAGTCAGCATTTGCAGACATGGCACTGACCTCAGCAGTCTCCAAGTGCATCCCAGGTGAGGTTGCCAAATTTTGCCACGTTAAGGTGGCTTGGAAGGCAAGGCCTAAGAGGGAATTGGCTACTGTCATTGTTATTCAGTGGGTACCATGAGTGCTTATGGCTCACCTGGAATGGAAAAAACTGGGTTTTGATGATGAGGAAGGAGGTATTCATCCAGGTAAGGATGATTTAACTGACCTGTTCTGCTGGTGGCCTGGTGTCATCATGGTTTATTCTGTCTTGATATCCCGGACCCAGAGGGGGGGAAAAAAGACCTTACTTTGTTGAATCAGGTCAGAAGAAAGGTAAACAGGGAGATGAGAAAAAATGATTTGATGTTTAAGTATCCCCCTTTTACATTTGGACATCAGCTATGATTGCCCTGAACTGTATAGGGATAATGGGATATATCTATCAAAGGCAGGTACAGAAATCTTCTAAAGGGATTTGTAGTGTGCCTTGTGTAGCATCTGGGATGGCTTGGATGAGGTCAAGAAAATAAGGAACACCTTTGCTTCTTGGTATGGCATGTATCTAGAGCAGTGGTTCTCAACCTGTGGGTCCTCAGATGTTTTTGGACTTCAACTCCCAGAAGCCCTGAACATTGACCATAGTGGCTGGGACTTCTGGGAGCTGAAGTCCACAATCATCTGGGGACCCACAGGTTGAGAACCACTGATCTAGAGCAAGATGAAGAAGCATCAATATGTATTCTCATTGCATCGTTCCATAATAATTCTTGATATTTATAAGCCAGCTACAATTATGAACCAAGTAGAAGAGTCTGATCAATTTTTTTCTGTTTTTAATAACAGCCAGGATCCTACATCATAGTCTACATTTTATAATTTTACACATTTATCCAGACTATATTCCGAGCAGAAATGCCAACAAAACTATGTTAGTGAATTGCAAAGATACATATCTGGGCAAGACTGTGCCAATGCACTCTGCCCACTTCTGATGCACATTGGACACTTGTCCTATTGTATTCCACCACTTCTGAGCCATCATACCGATGAACATCAGGGAGTCTGCCCAAGAAACATCAATGCCCATTCCACATCATTCCGTAGTGTATCAGTTCCTCCAAGGGCTACCATTGCTCAGCAGACAACCATACATTGAAGGACATTGTGAAACTACTCAATTCAGTTTTGCATACACATAAAGCCATTCACAAAGGCATACATTTCGAGCAGAATGCCAGCCATCTTTTCAGATCCTATGATTAAACTGTGATTGCTTTTTAAAATAGAAATAAAGGCCATTTCCATCCTACACTGTTATAGTGCTATTATTCTACTTTACATCCTGTGAAAGTCAGGAGTTGGTAGTTTACTGAGGCCAAAGAGCTCTGTGGCTGAGAATTCTAAATGCCTCTTCCTAAACAGCAAACTCCAGGATTCTACAGGATGTTGAAAGTGGAATAATAGCACTACAACAGTATAGTGCAGAAATGGCCAAAATGTTACCTGGAAAGTCAAAGACACTAATGTGTGCATAATTTCATTAAAGACTCATTAGAAAGTTTTATATAATCTGTTTCTCAACGTGGATTTCTCAAAAGCAGGGACTGAAAGAATATGAAAATATTTGAATAAGACTTGAAAATGGCTTTCCTTAGTGTTAGAAAGTCCTGATGTGGAAGATCCTGGACAGGCAAGAATATCCACAGCTCAGAACTTGCTGTGTGCATATAGGTTCTGGGGGGGGGGGGAATGGCATTTTCTGCAGACAGGACAAATTTCCTGCACCAAAAATAATTTTTTCTGTATTGTAAATCTCATTTTCTGTGCCCCCCCCAAAAAAATAAAATAAAAATAAAAATAGTCCTGAAGTTTGTCTTGACTATGAGAATGAAATTTACAAAGATTTACAACCCTATGAAATAAGTCATGCTACACTAAAGTTGTTGGTTTATATATATACATACATACATACATACATACATACATATAATTACAAGATTGGTAGATCAGGAAAATTCAGTCAGTGCAATATATCTTGATCTTAGTTAGACTTTTGACAAGGTCCACTGTAGTACTGTTGTAGAAAAGTTGGTAAAATGCAAGCTAGATTATGCTTCTGTTAGGTGGACTTTTAACTGATTGAATCACTGAATTTAAAGAGTACACATCAATAGATCTTCACGCTGGAAAGAAATGGCTAACAGGGTGCCTCAACACTGAAGCATTTAGTTACTTCATCTTGTAAGAAGCAACACTGCTGGTGCTCCCAGGAAACCCCCGTTTTGTACCGTTCATTGTGAAGGGTATAGTTCCTTCCCCAGTCCCCAAACATGGGACAACTTGATGAAAGATCACACTTTATGGGAGAGGGAAGCTTGGTCAAGATATTGGCATGGGAAGAAGAGATAATCATAGAATGAAAGAATCACAGGGTTAGAAGAGACCACAGTGGCCATTGAATCTAACGCCCTGACATGCAGTAATACACATGCAAAGCATCCCCAGCAAAAGGCCATCCACCATCTGTTCAAAAACCTGTAAAGAAGGTGACTCTAACATACTCCAATGCAGCACGTTCCACTGTCAAATCACCCTTACCATTAGGAAGTTCTTCCTGAGGATTAGGTGAAATGTAGTTTGAATCTCACGTGATATGGTTTCCAGGTCTTTTACCATTTTGGTTGCCATCCTCTGGACACATTCCAGCTTCTCAATACCTGTCTTGAATGGTGGTGCCCAGTCAAGCCTTCTGACTCTACTGCAGTCCAGTTTCACATCTCTACAGCTTAACTACACAACTACAAATAGGGTATCTAGTTAGAATGTGAAACTTTGTATTCAGTACTGATTTTCATTACATCAATTATATCCTGTTTAGCACATGTTTTGCTAAAAGAGCAATGCAACAAATGTCTCAAGCTATCCTTCACCTCTTTGTTTCTCAGGGTGTAGATGAAAGGATTCAGCAATGGAACCACAATGAGGTTGAGAGTGTTCACTATCTTGTTGGTTTCTAAAGACAGGTGTTTCCCAGGCTTGACAAAAAGGAAGATGGTGGAGCCATACCAAATAATCAAAAGGACAAGATGGGAGGAACATGTGGAAAAGGCCTTTTGTTGACCTTTGATGCTAGGGATGTGCAGGATGGTAGAGATAATGTATATATAGGAAACGAGGGTTACTAAGCAAGAGCCCACAACCACAACGAGGGCTATGACAAAACATACCATCTCAATGACGTGGGTGTTACTGCAAGATAGAACTATCCAGGAATCAAGGTCACAATAGAAATTATTAATCACATTGGGCCCACAGAAAAACAAAGTTGTGATCAGATAGGCTGGTATAGAAACAGTAAAGAATCCACCCAGCCAAGATCCAAATGCCAATTTTGTATACAGTCTAGTGTCCATGATGATGTTATAGTGTAGAGGGTGACATATGGCCAAATATCGATCATACGCCATGACGGACAGCAAGAAGTGTTCAGTGGCCCCAAAGAAAATAACAAAATACATCTGCATAAGACATCCTGTGAAAGAGATGCTTCTACTCTTCCCAAGCAAGATGGAAATAATTTTGAGGATGGAGGCTGTGGTGTACCATATCTCCAGGAAAGAAAGATTGCAAAGAAAGAAGTACATGGGTGTGTGGAGATGGCAATTTGTTATTACTACAAAGATAATGGTCATATTACCCCAAAGTATCAGAAGATACATCATAAGAAAGAGCATGAAGATGAACATCTGTAAATTCTGAGACACAGTGAAGCCAAGAAGAATAAATTCTGTCACTCCTGTTTCATTTTGTCCTTCTTGCTGGTGTTCTTCCACCTGTCTACTGCTGAAACAAACACTGAATTAAGACCAAGTAGGTTTCACCATGTGTTTAAAAACCTTTGCTCCAATTTCAAGGAAGAAATCCCTCCTTCCCAATAAAAATCTGGGGTAAAGCAAGTGTAAATAGTATCAAGTTACTTTCTTAATATTATTGTCTGTCCAGAAAAGGCTTTTTTCTGTGCAAAATAATCTCATGGAATCTTTGCACCGAAAATTGCTTTGTTATTTACTTTTCCTTCAGAAGAAATTATACCCAAAATTAAAATTCTGGTCTGATTGAGTTATCTCAATTTCAGCTTAAGCAAAAGTTGTTCTGGAGTAGGATTCACATTCAGGCTTGTAAACAGCCAGTAACCAGTTTATCATATAGGCCATTTCCACACTACACTGTTATAGTGCTGTTATTCCACTTTCAACACCCTGTGGAATTGGAAGTATGTAGTTTACTGAGGCCAAAGAGCTCTCTGGCTGAGAATTCTAAATGCCTTTCTCTATAAACTGCAAACCCCAGGATTCCATATGGTGTTGAAAGTGGAATAAAAGCACTATAACAGTGTAGTGCAAAAATGGCCATACAATCAAGCAGTTACTATAATTTCCAGATCACTTGTAAATATGAAGAATAGAGTTAAATACAGTGTGAGACCTTCTTCAGGCAGAACCACTAAAATGAACAGAATTTGTTTCTCATAACTCAAATCCACTTGATTTCAGTGGATCTACTACAGGATTTTGGATTTAGTCCACAATATTCATCTGCACAGTACTGTTCAGCTCAGATTATGGCAACTTGTTCTGAACTGTTAGCTTTATTTTCTCTGGAACTCTTCCAGTTTAAGTTCAACAGATAATATCATATAATAGCTTAGGTTCCCTTCATATTCAGATAAAAATAAAAGTTCATTTTGAGTTTTGTATCAGATTGGGTTTGATTCCTACATTTCTCTATTACCGCTGTCATGCATACGGTAATAATTGCTTGGGTCCAGAATTGGATGGATAGAAATCTGTTAGATCAACAGCATTTTCTTATCCTGACTTCTCCACTGAAACCAACTGAAAGATGCTCATTGGGTGCTGCTTCAGAATTTGGTGAAAGGTGGCATTGGACTGCTACTTGAATGGGAAATGGTTAGAATTTTTTTTTTCATGAAAGATTCCCAGGCCCAATTTCCTCTGATTTTCTGTTCCCTTTTCAGCCCCTGTAGCAATCTCATGTCTTCTGGTGGTCACCTGCTTGTTTGAATAAGGGTTTTACTGGCTAAATGGAGATAGGAAAGCTCCACTGTATGACTTTATTTATAACATGAGCAATAACTGGATGACAGCTGTTATACCTCAATGCTGTAGAATACTATATCTTGATTTCAGTAAGTCTTTTAACAAAGTTCCCACAATATTCTTGCTCATAAGATTGTATAATGCTGCTACTGAGTGCACTTTCAATTGTCTGATGGACTGAAACCAAAGAGTGCTCGTGAATAACGTGGATTTTTAAACTTGCTTTTTCTCATCTGAATTTTTCAAATGGATGTTGTATTGTTTTAGTACTATACATAATTTACTTACTTTTTAATGATAATCTTTGTATGTGTTTATCAACACTGTATTCATTTTGGTGTTGAGAGCTGCCTGAATCCCAGGCCATTTTGGCACCAAACTGTTATAGTGTTATTATTCCACTTTCAGCACCTTATGGAATCTTGGGGTTGGCAGTTTCGGGAGGGGCATTTAGAATTTTCAGCTGGAGAGTTCTTTGGCCTCAGTAAACCACAAACCTCTGAATTCCACAGGATGCTGAAAGTAGAGTAGGATCACTATAACAATGTAGTGAGGAAATGGCCACAGTTTTAAGAAAAGAGGTTGCTAATTATTTGATCCATGTATTGATTTAAAGGCACCCTGAAATCTGATGTCATTTTGTTTTGTCTGTTTGTTTTTTCCTAAAAAAAGCCCCCAAAAATGTATACTTCACCAAAAGAGACTGGTTCTATACAATGTGCAATCCACCAAAGTCATAATTTCATTAGGCAAACTGGTTTCTATGAAAATATATTAGATAAAAACACCACAAAGTTTTTAGTTTGATGTTAACCATAAAATAAACCCACTTACCTACTATTTATCCATTCATTCATTTGGAACAAATTTTTACTAATACTATCTCAGTTGGCTTGGCATAGTAATCCCTCTGTTTATTCTATTCCATGTATTTTTCTATGCCAGTTTTCAAATAACTTGAATTGATTCAACTCCCTTGTTGTTTTTGCTCATATGGTCCTAAAGCCTAATGTGGAAGTCTTTCCAGTACAGTAATTTCTGAGTCAGAGGTGTTTGGTTGAAGAACATTTATGTTACAATAAGAAAAAATTCCCTTGTGATTTCATCTCTGAAGAATTCCTCATGATTTGAAGAAGAAGAAAAATGAACATTGATCATGCATCTATTCAGGTAGCATGAGGGAGTTTCCATTCTCCTTTCTACACCAGCTCTCTCTGGGATCCTGGAAGAGTGATATCTCCTCCTCTTCTTGCCACCACCAGCCAAGTGCTGTCCCAGGTGCTGACCTTCTGTACACCATGTATGTTCAGGATGGTGACACAATCACAGGTGATTGATGGGGAAAACCCATCAATAATTTAATCCATGATCACACAGCCTAGAGATGGGAGAAGGACAGGACTGCAATGATGTCATGCACAGCCATCATTGTAGTCTCATCCTTCTCCTGTCCCTATGGTGGGACAACAACATCCTGCAAAAAGGGCCTAAGTAAGCTAAGTGTCTTTTCTTATTTCCTTTTTAATTTCCTTTTTCTCTTTAATTCTTCTTTTTTCTTGAGAAAAGGCTTCTTGGAGCTTCAGTGCATCTGCATTTGTGTATGAGTCTGAATAATAAAAGGTGAATAAATTGTTATGATAAAAATAAGAATACAATATATACTTTCATAAGAAATTTGAATAGCCTCATTGCATAGTAGACTGCTACTTATTCAGTAGATGACACATCTACAGCTAATTGTATTGTGACAGTGATGGGCAATTAATGGCTCTCCAGATATTGTTGGACTGCAGCATGCAATAGCCTTGTCAAAGATATCTAATATTGAAAGATGCTGGGAGTTGGAATTCTCAACTTCCATTTTATATAAACCTTCTGTTGCCCACTACCCTTTCTTTTATATTTCAAAAGTTTTTAATGTGGTTTATGATTTCAAGTTTAGTGACACGTGCTTGAAACAACATGGTTTATAATGGTTTCTACTGTAATTACATGAGATAATCTTTATTTTTTACATTTATGTTACCACCAGCATAGTAGACTAGTACCACATGATCACCACTCTGAAATGTCAGGAGCAGTGTCATGCCCCTGCCCCAGGACCCAGACACGACTCTTCCCAACAGCCACACCCTGGAGACATGAGAGGGACAGTACAGTTAGAAAAGGGAGAGTCCAGGCTTCTGGCAGTGTTTATATAGGAAGAGCTTGTTAATTAGGCCACAGCTGGCCAGGATGCTAAGGTAATATAATCAGAGGTCAGGATGGCAGAAAGCTGCTGGAATCTACTGACTCCAATGGTGGTGATAGTCTTGCTGACTCCTTCATTCTTTGCTCATGTTCTTTGGACCTTGGACCTTTGCCTGGACTATAGATTCTTCTTGTGGACACTCTCTCCCTGGACTCTTGGTAAATTCAGACTCAGTAGTTCTGGGCTGCTTTTGGACTGCTTTAAGAAATGCAGTCTGCTAATTACTACTGATTATACAGCCGTGATGCCTTGGCAGGCTGCCAGCACAAAATAAGCAGGTGGAAAACGTCCACATTACCCCTCATTCCTGCTGGTGAGATTCCACCCTCCCCCATTCCTCACATCTTATACTAGTGATTATATGGTAAGGATCTACTATCTTCCTTCATGTCAGAAACTTCAAGCAACACTCTTTGGAATTAACCAAAATGACCACCATCTTAGACATTATTGCTTAAATATTATATTTTTATTAAATCATTTCATTTATATATTCAGAAACATTGAGGGGCAAGAAACTCTGAAGAAAATATACTTGCTGGATCTCAATAAGGTAGACACATACTTGGGGTTATGTTTAATAAGTGTGTGATGTGCATAAGGTTGTACTAATATTCAGAACAGACTTCACTAAGACTAGGCGCTATTGATTTCAGTGATTGTGAATGAATGAAGCATACACCTTGGTACATTCATACATCTGTAGCCACATATAGGATAGCTCTAGATAATATTCACTTTTTTGAATGCAAAACTCATTTTTCATCAAGGCAATTCAACTATAGATGAACAAAATGATAATTATTTTTCCCATAGGTCTAGATACACAATTCCTTTGTAGTTTTATCTTATAAACAACAGTTTCAGTCTAAATTGAATCACACATCAGGAGCAAAACAGAGTCTTTGGGTCTACATACAACATTTCCTCTAAGTTACAGATGGGGGTGTTGTTGGCCTACATATCCAATCATCCCTGACTATTGTCCATGCATATTGTGACTAATAGTAGAGTTCTAGAGGACCATAGTTTCCTCATTTGTATTCTAGACTCCAAGAGAGAAGAAAATAAAGTGACCTACATATGTGAAAGGAATTGTCTACTAATCCAATCTCCTATCTGATAACAAGGTTCAAAGGAGGAATGTACACATCTATAAAATCACCTTCCATGGACTTCCTTCATTTCCCACTTCACTATCTGGTCCTTAGGTGGAGCTTACTTAAATTAGATAGAATGCATACTTTTTTGCCATTTTTAAAAAACTGTGTACATGTTTGTGTAAATGTTTTGAATGTCATGCAATACTTCAGTGAATATCCCCAATGATTATATTTAAGCGTACATTTCAAAAATGTGGGGGTTTTTTTGAACACTTTTCAAGTGTATGCACTTTTCCCCTTCCAAGTCCTGAGTCAGGATTTACATAGATAATTTAAGAAGAATTTAACTTCATTAGTCCATGTTGGAAATTCAGGAACAGCACAAAACAGTCCTCAAACACCTAGGGGTGTTTGGAATCTAACCAGGACCAGCACTACTACTGGATGAAGTCAGATTGCTACCTGATAGCCAGTGCTGGAGGAAATGAACATCTGCCCTGAATCTCCAGAATTAGCCTGCTCACTTCACATATGATGGAAGATTCTATCCTGACACAGGATCTCAACCAGACCTGCTTGAAAATATTGACTTTCAAAGGCAGGCAATCATACTATTTTTGGGTTGATAGGCTTCTTTTTTTTAATAAGACAGACAACAATGTTTATCCTTTAAAAAAAAGTTGCAAAGAAACCTTTTTTTAGCGCTTCAGGTAATATCTCAGATTCTTCCAAGAAATCTTATTCTGTTCTCGAAGTAGAATTCACACGGGAATGATGCAACAGGAACAGAGTAGTATTATTCCCTAAGCAGCATTCTTGGGGAAAATGATAGCTGATATCCCATGAATGCCGCAGGGTGAATGTTACATCATGACACCATCTCTGCACATGAAAAAAAAAAATTAACAGAAGTGAGATTGTTCTAGCTTTTCATGAATCACTCACACCTTGTATTTATTCTTTGAATCTCTTCCAGATATCATCAGGACCCCACTTGATGGTGAGAACAGTCAATATAAGACAGCTCTGCTGTGTGTGCTTGGGTATGTATGTAACAGCTTATCTTGACACTCAAAAAGGAGACTACGTCCCACTAATTTTAATGGTTTCCTTCCTTGGAAAATGTTTTGTTGTTCTTTAAAAACAGTAGCATGGAGGCAAAAGTTGGGGTGGATGAGAATGAAGAAGAGAGAGACCATGCTGCCATCATTTATCATTTCTTAAGTGAATGGTGGACAGCTTATAGCCCTGAAAGCACATATGGCTCTCAACTTAATATTAAATGGCTTCTTAAAGCCGTTTCAGAAGACTTCTACAAGTGAATCCGTTTAGACTTGGTAACAGTAATCTATTGTTTCTCATGGGATGGGAGAGTGGAAGAGAAAAAGATATAGAGGAAGGTATAGAGAAAGGGGTATCTGAATGATGTGGAATCAAGTCTCTAAGGTTGGTTTAGTATTTCAGTGTTTATCTCCCTTTTTTAAAAAAAAATAAAAATCACAACCATGCTTTTTATTTTCTTGCTAACAGAGAAAGCATCAACGAACATGCAGGAAAATGAGGAACCAAACACTCCATGTTAAATTTGTAATTTTGGGTTTTTCTGAATGTCCACAGCATCAGTTAGTATTGTTTGTCTTATTTTGTACCATTTATCTTCTGACCCTGCTGGAAAATATCCTCCTCATTGTGGCTGTTTGGTTGAACAGCAAACTTCACACACCAATGTACTTCTTCCTCGGAAATCTTTCTTTTTTAGAAATCTTCTATGTATCAGTGACAATGCCCACATTGTTTTCCAGTTTGTTGTTGGGTAAGAAGACAATCACCCTGGGTGGCTGCATCACACAGTTATGTTTTTTCCTGTCCTTGGCTTCCTCTGAATGTTTCCTCTTGACAGCAATGGCCTATGACAGGTATGTGGCCATTTGTCATCCTCTACATTATATCTCACTCATGAATTACAAAGCCTGCATGATCCTGAGCTTGGGTTCTTGGCTAGGCGGCTTCCTGGCATCATTCCCATCTGTAATGATTATATCCAACTTACAGTTCTGTAGAAAAAATACCATTAGGCACTTCTTCTGTGACCTCTCACCCTTGTTGAGATTGTCATGCACTGATACTTCATCCGTTGAACTGTTAGACTTTGCGGCAGCACTAGTAGTCCTCGTACCTTCACTGGCGGTGACTGGAACATCTTATGTATGCATCTTTTGTACAGTTGCAAATATACCTTCCTGCAAGGGGAAGCATAAAGCTTTTTCCACCTGTGTTTCCCACCTAGTAGTTGTTTCAGTGTTCTATGCCACTACCATATTCATGTATGCCCGACCAAAGGCCATTGGAACTTTTGATATCAACAAGTTTGTGTCTATCCTCTACACAGTAGTGGCTCCATTTTTCAACCCAGTTATCTATAGTCTTAGGAACAAGGAAGTAAGAGAAACTTTAAGCAGAGCCTTATGTATCTAAGCCACTTTCTCTGGATGTTTTGGAATGGAAAGGCTAAAATCATGGCCAGACTGATATAACATACTGCAAAGATTAGTTCAGACAATCATTTTTCCTACTGCCAAACACAGTTTGATGATTTGTGCAAAGTTAAATTACTTGAGGAAGTTTAGTTTATGGGGTTCTAAAATATGGTATGCCTTTTAAGAAAAAGTATAGCGTGTTTAAACTAACCACATTTTGCTGGATCACCCCTCATATACTGAATCAATTTATGAAATATGTATCTATATATGTTTCTCTTAGATGTAGCCTATCTGTTTTCTCTCACTGCAAGCTACAAGCTATTTTCAAATACTTCTGAATGCTCTTACACTACTAGATGTTTAAGGTAAATTAGGGAAATCGTATGAGTAAAATGATAAAAAAGAAATAATATTACAGTGAAGAATTGTGCTCATTTGGCCCTATAAAGCCCTGTACAGCTTTGTTCCGGGTTATTTGAAGGACCATATCTCCTTTTACAAGCCCATTAGAGCTCTAAGGTCTTCTAGAGAGGCTCTTCTCTCTGTCCCACTGACTTCTCAAGTTTATTTGGTGTATAGTTTTTAATTTGTACTATTTTAAATATGGTGTTAGCCACTTTGAGTCCTGTTGGGAGACAGGCAGGACATACATTAATAAAATAGTAATAAGGTTTTTGCAAAGAGAACTCCAATAGCTATGCAGACCATAAACAAGCAATGTTTATTTACAGTCTAGTGAACTATGTTGAATAGTATAATGAATGTAGTACAACAGTGAGTTCATTTGTTGCTCATTAATTAAGATACATAATAACAAGAAAAAGAAAACTTCTCACTGTTCCAGTACTCCAGATGATACATTTTAGAAAGTCATAATGAACAATTGAGAAAATGGTTTTCCTGTAAAATTGCCTGTACAATGGTGTTCCTGTGAAAATTGCATGTACATGAACTTCTCAAAATTTAAAGTCACAGAGATACAAGTATTCCATGGGATTATGTGAGTTCCAAGCTCTGAATAAATTCATGAAAGCTCATGTCACAAGCAACGTGCCATAAGATTCTTGACTGCTTTTGCCATTAGAGGGTAGGGATAGGAAATTGTCAAGCCTATTTTCATAAACTTTCCACTTTCCTCCCTTCTAAGTCCATTGTGTTCAAGACCAAGACCATTTCTGCACTAGACTATTAGACAATATTATTCAAGTTTCAACATCCTATGGAATCCTGGGGTTTGCAAGATGGAGGCCCCTCCCTAAACTGAAAACACCAAGATTCCATAGGATTTCAGAAGTAGAATAATAATGCTCTAACAGTCTAGTGTGGAAATGGCCCAAGTCTGAAGATTATTATTTATGGAAAAACATCTGCATGTTTTGTTTGCCAACATGTACACAATTGAAAAATGTGCAAACTCTTTTGGTTTTGATGGGACATATCAGAAGTTTTACAATGATGTCTCAAGATTTTTTGGGTGACCAAGTGATACAGTTTTATTGATGATACAGTTGACTTTAGATCTATGATAATCTAGCTAACTGTTTGGAATTTAACTTCAGATAAAAGAAGGTCAATTTGGAACTTATGAACTGCTGGAAAAAAATGGTCTTCCACTTACAGGTTTGGTAGATTATACAATTTACAAAATGCACAGTGTATCACATTTACTGATGGCGAACTTTTTAAAAACGATGTTAGCTGTTCTCATAGTGATATATTCTTCCTTACAGAAGTTGTAATATGTTCTGTTCAACTCATGACACCTGTAGTATCACTGTATTAAATTATGATATTTTCTGTTTAAATTATAAACACATTAGTAGATATTTTTGTCATGTATTATTTGTATACTTTTAAAATGTTATGATCTTGATGGATACAATTAGGTCAATACTATGTCTTGGCAGTAATTAGTTTGTATTATACATGTCAATCAACATATTTTTTTTAAAAAAAATTTCTATAAAGATATTAATTGTGGTTTTTTATTTTCTCTATATTTCCAGTAACCACCCATTGACATGGATTCTAATCCATGCAAATCCATGCAAAATTAAAAATGGACTGATTAAAAACAAAAAAAGAAAAGAAAAGAAACACTAGGAAAGTAAGCTTTGAAGCATCTGGATTTTAATTAAACATTTGAAACCAATTTAGAACACACATACACAAGCACCCACACAGTTAAAGTCCAGCACAGGTTATTCATCTTTGGCCCTCTCCGAACAGGGTAAGTAGTACAACATGGTGCAACCTCTGACGGAGGTTGTCCGCACTGTGGGAGTGGACTGGGTCGGACTACTTGTCACAGTTCCGCTCCTCAGTCTGCTCTGAAATGATCCGAAGTGACCACATAGCGTGCTTTTTAAAAACCTGTTTTTACAGGTTTTTCAAAAGCACAGAGTGCGCCACTCTGTGCCACTCCATTCCTGCACTCCGGTGCAGATTTGCAGGCGTGCTCCAGTGCATGCCTGCAGATCTGCCAGGGGCGGACTTCCAGCTGGTGAGCTTCTCCATTTGATGGAGAACCTCCACCAACTGGAAGCTGCCATTTGGACGCTGGAGCCACCATTTTGGATGCCGGGGACTGCGGAACAGTGAACTCGCGCTGCTCCACATGGGGACGGACGTACCCGGCTGCCAGTAAGCTCCGTTTCAGCACGGTTTCCCCCATTTTCCCCTCCACGTGTGGAAAGGGCCTTTGTCTCATAACCAGGAATGATGAAATGAAGCCAGATTAAAATAAGTTGAAACAGTTCTTGTCTAGAAACTCCTGGAGTTGAGATACCAGCAACAGCTTTTGCAGTTTGCTAAAAAGAAAGAAAGAAAGAAAGAAAGAAAGAAAGAAAGAAAGAAAGAAAGAAAGATAGATCACAATTTTCTCAGCATTTTGGAACCTTGTTCTGCTGCAATGGAATCATGCCACATTTTTCTTACCCATTCAGGCAGTGCTTGATAGTTTTTAAAGCATGGACAGCCAAGAGGTCAGTAAACATGCAGTGATTCTCACTTCTCTAAAACCTTCTCTGTCTGCAAACTGAATGGTATAAATTTTTACCAGATTAACAGGAAACAAAGTTACATTGATTGAGTCTATATCACCTACCATACATAAGTCAGAAAGGATCCAAA
Organism: Iguana delicatissima; assembly: GCA_948472985.1. Lineage (NCBI taxonomy): Eukaryota > Metazoa > Chordata > Lepidosauria > Squamata > Iguanidae > Iguana > Iguana delicatissima. Next base: position 87,859 of record CAOKZL010002892.1, read on the forward strand.
TGATTTTATCTGTTTAATGTCATGCAAATTGCTCACAATGGACTATTAGATGGCCTGCATTCTTCTCTTGTGGTCTTTGATCACCCTAAAAAGCTCCACTTGACAACTTTGTGCAAAGCCAGTAGTGGCAGAGAAGAATAATCTCATTGTTGTCAGCACTGTCACAGAATTGATCTTCAAGTGCTGTTCAGTCAAACTCATTCTTCAGTTTCCTGCAGTTGCCATACCAGTTATTTCATCACTGAACACAAGCGGGGTAAACATTTCAGGCCCAGGAGAGGTCTTTTTAAAAAGTGAACACGGAGTGACTTCCTGGTCACTTCCTGTTGTAAAAAAATCCTCTCACGGTCTAAAACAGGCTGGGAGGAGGCTATCTGGGGGCAATTTTTTTTGGTGGGAGTCGAGTCCTCTAAAGTTTTCTGCAGGGCTAATGGAGACTGCTTGTCTTCAGCAGTTGTCCATGAAATTCTAAATACTCAGTGACCCATTTGTGACAAAAAATCTGTAGAGATTTTTTTCCATGTAAATATGTTCATCCTGTCTAGCAGAGAAAATCAAGATTCAGAGTGTGCCCTACAAAATGAGCAATAACATTATATGTGATACATTTAGTGTTGACCTGAACACCATGGTGTTTTTAGCTCCACTGGACAACATGACGTGCACATTGCGGTTCTCCAACAGAACAAGCTGAAGGGACTTTGGCTGTGTGCCTGAAAGAATCTTTTTTAGATCAGGTGCTTGAGCAGCATTGGTCAGGTAATACCTCAAAAGAATTGCTAGTTTATCCTGGACACTCAGCTTCACATACACACTCAAAACTGGCAAACTGTGATATGAGGCAACTCATTAGGGGGATAGAACCATCACAGATCATGGCATCTTTACTTCCCATTTCCTGGATTTCATGTCCTGCTGCACAGGAACCATGATGAAGAAAGTTTAAAATCAGTCACGAGCTTCATCCAACCAGTTCTGTGATACAAGCCACGTTAGTGTGCCCATCCAAGATCAAGTGCAGAATGGCTGGTATTATATTTACATTTAACAGTGAATGGAAACATAAGTAAATACTTTTCCCACATATCAATTGATGGGGATAGAAATCTATAATTACTTCATTACCCACTATCCAATGATCTGCTGTTGTCATTTTAAAATGCAACAACCAGAAAGAAAAACAAAGCCTCCCAAACTGGTATGAACCAAAGAGGGATTAAGAATGCAAGCAGAATACAAGAAAATCAAGGCCAAGAGGTTCTCACATTTCACCTCTCAGATCTAAGCATCCATTGCCTTTGTTTGGAAAGGGGGAAATATTAATGAGGCAAAACCTGAAGTTTTTGTCTATTGATTATGCTAGTAACAAAGTAGGCAAGGAAATACATTAGAGCCAGCATACTTTAATACTATTCTGTAATCCTCCACGTGGCTACTCAGAAGTAACACCTATTGACTTCAAAGGGACTTACTACCAGATGAATGAGTATATAATAGCAGCATTAGAGTCTTTTATAAATCCAATCCTGCATTTCATGGAACAAAGCGCTTGAAAAATAAAACAGGGATTTGATGAAAAAGCAGTAATTGACCAATGTTTATAATAATTTAGGCTGCTTTCCTGCAGACATTTAGATGTGAAATATTACTAGGCCATCATCATCATCATCATCATCAATTATCACTCAAAACTGGAATTCAATGACTCAGTTCTTATCATGTAACTTTTGTTCATTTATTAGGGAAATACCAGAACAGCTGCAACTTAGCTGCTTTCATTCTTTATCCTCTGCTTCCCTCTGGCGACTATTTCATAAATATGCAGGCATGCAAATAACATTTGTTTCCTGACAACAGAAATCAGAAAGGACACATCCAAAACTTTTTGGTTTTGCATTTTAATGAATGTATGTTTTTAAATGTTAAGGATAAGACAATCAATTTAAATTATTTCTAAGTAGAAATAATTTTATTCCATTTTGTCCCAGCTTTCATGATACCTGTAAAAGTATAGGAAATTATCAGGATTCATTGCATTAGAAAGTGTATGGATAAAACATGTATATCTATTTATTAATGCTGTTTAAAACCGAATTAACTAACATTAAAAAGCTTATCTTTGTTCAATTATCCATATTCATAAATAGAGATATAAATCTTCACTAAGTTTCTCCTAGGAAGAAGCAATAAGTAATTTTAGCCACCTTATTCCCATTGCAAGAATGTTATCAAAAAACACCCAATTTTTGAAGCTTATTTGGGGCTTATTCTGCACAAAATGTGTACACAGTTGTTTTGTGTGGGAAACAGCATTTTCTGTTGACAAAATAGATAATGAGATCTTGACTTTCTTGATACAACATCCATAATTACCATTACCATTACCAGGTACAGTCTTTCTCTAGATGACCCCAATATACGAGTGAATATTTGTCTATTATCACTTACACAAAAATCCCACTGATTTTTGCTCCAAAAAAAGGGAGGTTAAATCCAGAAGTATTTTTAGCAAAAATTGTATTGTATACAAAATTGAAAGTTCATTTTTGCAGCATTTTTGCAAAGAAGCCCTAAAAGTGGAAGGATTGTGTTTTTCTTTTAATGCAATAAAGCTAATAATTTTCTCAGTGGGAAGAAAACATTCAATATCTGTCATTCTTACATGTGAGAACAGAATAAGTAGATATTCACATAAGCAAAATCAATATCTAAATCAAATTAGTAACATGAACCAGAAAAAGATCTGTTGAGTAAGTGGGATATATGTATATATCCCACTTATATGTATATATCCCACTGAACTTCACATTTAGCAATTGATGCAATAGGTCTACTTGTGCTGGGAGTAGCAACTGGATTTAGGCCAGTTTCTTCTATAAACTCTGAGCGTACTCAGCATCTTCATAATTAGTCCAGGGCTGCTTCCAAGTGATCCGTAACTCAGCACTGAGCAGAAAAATTGAATGCACAGCATTCCTAGGTTTCATATACCAGACTAACCAGTTTGACCACTGATACCAAAGCCAATCAAGAAGTAGGAGCTCTCTATTATATACCACAAATACCTTACTGAAATGTGCTTGGACAAATAAAATCAATAGAAATTTTCTAGTCTGCCTTTTCTCTGCTTATCATCCTTCCCTGTCAACCGGCATGTGATTTGTTTTTCCTCCTGCTAGGAATGCAAGCAAGAGGAACATGAAACAGAGTATAAATTAGTGCAAGTTTGTTGAAATTGAGTAAACTACCATGAGAAGTGTTAGCAGGGCTAGAATAAAAATTATGCAGGCAGGCTATTCTTCAAATATGTGAAGATATAGACTTTCATAATAATCCTGCCCCCTTCTCCCAAAGCACAGTTGGGCTTGTTGTTTCAGTAAATCTTGCAACCAGATTATGAGTGTATTGAAGATGTCTTGAGAATTAGAGCATTTCCTGAATGTCCAGACATTAGACATGTTTCATCTGTCAGGAACATTAACTTCTTCTAAAGACTGTCTCACTGTTTGGCTGTGAATAAAGTACTGAAAGTACAAACCATTCATCTAAGGATGCCTCAAGGTGTTCTTTAATGACCTGTGACCAAGACACCACCTCATCCTGAAATGTGCTGCAAAGTAACTAGGATCAAAAAGGCCAGAAAAAAATTAATCCCCACCACCCAGTCACCCACACTGGCCATCCTGTACAGCACAGCATAGTGTAATAGTTCTACAGGTGGAACTATGCTGTGTATCACCTTCAAATCACCAAACATACTATTTAGCCACTGTATTCTTCCACAGTCATTCAATTGCTGATAGACAGTGCATGAGATTAAAGGAGCATGTAAGCTATGTCTCAATAGCCAGATGCAAACTGATGACATCATCTGCTAAGATTCACCAAGGCCCTTCAAATAGACTCTAGATCCATTCATGAGACAGGAACCAATGGAAGACCCATTCTGGGGAAAGGTGGGATATAAACTAAATCAGTGGTTCTCAACCTGTGGATCCCCAGATGTTTGTGGACTTCAGCTCCCAGAAGCCCCAGCCACTATGGTCAATGTTCAGGGCTTCTGGGAGCTGAAGTCCAAAAACATCTGGGGATCCACAGGTTGAGAACCACTGAACTAAATGAATAGGTTCAATCAATCAATCCCTAAAGGCTGATGACAAGAGCTATCCAACATCGGTCAGTGTTAGCTCCTGTGTTACCCTGCTTGCTAGGGGGCTCCCTTAAGGGATTCCCAAAATCTGTCAAAATTGTGGGGAAAATCAGCTCAGAGCACTGTTTTAGCTATACGAGAGGCAGGGTAACTTTGCAGGACCTTGTAACCCAGATTTTACAGAGTCAGACCACGCCAAGAACTAGGCAGGTTGTTCAGTTTAAAGATTTTATTAAACCCTCAGTATTTAAAGCAACCAACAACAAACACCCTCACACATTCATTCAAGAGCTAAAGAAAAAGAAAGTAAGGAAAATTGATAGGGATTTTGTTTGGGGTGTTCAGAGGCAATACTTTACCTTGATTTAATGCCCAAGGGAGCCAATGTTGAAAAACTGGAGATTCAAAGCGATGAAACTCAAAATGGGGGAAGGGGGGGTGAGGCAAGACAAACTGACAGGGATTCAGGAGGAAAATGTGAATGAACCCACGAACAGATAAAAACATGGGGTTTTTATAGAAAAAATATACCTGGAAGGCTAGTTCTCTCCCTGGGAGAACAATAGTACAGGAGGCTAGATCAAAGACCTTCAGTGACCAACATCTCCGGCTGAATGTTTTCTCAGTCCTTTGTTAATGATACTGCCCAAATGAGACAAAAGGCCCAGGTAGAGTGAAATTGCCTACATTCAGCAGGCTGATTGTGATTCTATTGAGCTACCATATCAGTGCAAAAGGGCCCTTTTGTCTGTTTGATGGCCAGAATGTCTTCCAGGAATCCCTGGCCCATGTGACAGATTTAGTCTGAGTCACCTTTGGCTTGACCAAAGTTTTAACGTCCTGCCTGCGTGCACTTTCAGTGACCCTGTCAGACACATGGAATGATTTCTAATATTAGCCATGTGGAGATATCAATTTGATGTGATAAATTAATAAATTGTAGACCCTGGGAGAGAGCTGCTGGCCGTACTTACACCTGGCTCCCACCTCATTGCGTTTTGATCTGAATAGACTATGGATTTTAGCCTGAACTTTAAAAGAGCTTCCAATAATGCTGAACAAGTTTTGGAGATGAGATTATATAAGACTCAGTATCTTAGGTAGCATCACTGAAATTCAGAATGAAACCAAGAACAAGTTACAGCTCCACTGACCTCTGCTGTCATTGCCCTGAAACATAAAATAACAGATGATATTGCTTCTACATCTTTTTCAGAAACTGCATAAAGGTAGTCATTTCTTTCCTTATCCCTGTGAGAGGCCCATAGTTCTCCTCACATTGGTTTTGCAGTTCCAGCCTAATAAGGTACCCTGACACTTACATTTATCCCTTTCTCTACCCTTTGAACACCACCTTTTTGTTAAAGGGTCTTAAGTGTTCCCTCAGAACCAAACAGTTCATTTACTGTAGAATGTTATTCTTTATTGTCAATTATTTTAGTCAACTCAAGCTGATTCAGTAGGTATAAAACAAACTTTATCCTTTATTGTAGTAACATCAGAAATAAAATTAAATTTCATAAAGTACAGTGTTGTTACATTGACAAGTTCAAACCTCTGACTGTCTATGCCGATGTTACGCAAAACATGGGTGACTCGGGGGTCCACCTACAATGCCAGTACCCCGACATGACAATGGGTAATTAATTAGCACATGAAGTTAGAAGTCCTGTGAGAGAGGAGTAACTTAACAAGACCTACCACATATGTTTATGGGGTCCTTACAGGAAAGAACCAGCAAGAGATTCCAAATGTAAAATAAAATGTGTTTTATTGAAAGAAATTTACACAAGCACACAAAAGATCCAAAAATTCACACACTCACACAAGAGCTAACCAAAGGTAAAGGGAAGAAAGTTGTCCTATCTCAGTCCTGGCACGGTTGATAAATCAAACAAAACAAAATGAATATCTCCCAGCTTGTTACTTACTGCCAGGCAGTAATCAAGGAGTCATAGATAAAGTCCAATATAAACAAAGTCCAGAAGCGTTTCACAGCAGGGGAGTGCCCAAGGCCAATCCAAGCATTTGTCAAGGCATCCAGAAAGGTAGCAAGTCAGATAAGCTCTGACAACTCCTGGAGGGGAAGGACACCAGCTAAATAGGTCCTGAGCCTAGTGCAGCCAAGACTCGATTGACTGTTGCTGGCTATAAATCCTGAGAGTGACACTGGTTCTCTCTTTGCTTCCTGTGCACTGTGAAGCTTGGTCAAGTAAGTGTTCCTCTATATCTGAAGTGGCAGGACTCTCTGTTAGAGCTTACACTGTCCCCTGTTCTGTTTCCAGTACTGTAACCTCTCTCTGTACAGCAGGCCCTGACATACCTTCTGTTTCAGCCTCTGGCACGCCCTCTGTTTCAGACTCTGAGTCCATGCTCTGGAAGCAGAGCATGACACCACTTCTCCTCTCATCATCCCTACCCTCTGAATGAGGAGGACCTGGCTTGTTGGAGTAATAGCAATGGAAGCACCAAACTAGGTCAAGGGCATGAACATCCAAAGCATCCTCCCAGGAACATTCCTCCGGACAATACCCTAACCAATCAACCAGGTACTGCAGGTGGCCCCATGCATCTGAGAGTATAGGATCTGGGCCACTTCATTCTCCTCTGTCCCATTCACCAGCACCAGAGCTGGCAGAGGTCCCTGAGCAGTGTCCTCCCAAATGTCACCAGCAGGAACCAGCAGAGAACGGTGGAATACAGGGTGAATGTGGAAGGACCGAGCGACCTGGAGCCAAAAAGCAACTGGGTTGACTTCAGTGGTTATCAAATAGGGACCAAAAAATCTGACATCCAACTTCCTACAAGAAGGGGACAAAGGTAAACAGTGAATAGACAGCCAGACCTGATCTCCTACTTTCAACTGGGGCCCTGGCTGTTGGTGCTTATCACCCTCTACTTATAGGCTTCCTTAGCAAGGTCCAATTGCTCATGGAGGAGTGCCTGGGCTCCCTTGAGTTCCTGGAGCTACTGGTCTGCTGCTGGAACTTCTGATTGTGGGGCCACAGCAGAGAACAGGTAGCTGTAGTTGACAAAGTAAGGGGATTTGGGGTCGAGATGTATAGAACGTTGTTGTAAGTGAACTCCACCAAAGGGAGAAAGTCAACCCAGTTGTCCTGTTGGTAGCTGGCATAGCATCACAGGTACTGCTCCAGGGTAACTTTAGTGCACTCCATCTGCCCATCAGTCTGAGAGTGATGGACCAAGGACAGATGAGGCTCAATGTCAAACTGGTGCAAAAGAGTACACCAGAACCATGCAGTAAACTATGAGTCGCAGACGGACACAATCCCATCTGGGAGGCCATGCAAATGGAAGACATAATCTATGAAAAAGTGTGCTGTCTCCTTGGCAGTTGTGACAGTAGGCAGAAGATAAAGTGGGCCATCCTGCTGAAGAGATCCACCACCATCAGTATGGCAGTATGGCCTCCAGTCATAGGTAGGTCTGTGATAAAGTCCATGGACACTACCTTCCAGGGTCCTTTGGGCATGGGCAATGAATGGAGGAATCCTGCAGGCTTTCCCAGCTGATCCTTGGCATGACAGCACACAGGACAGGTCCGCACATACCAATCCAGCTCAGCTCACACAAGCGGCCACCAAAACTCTCAGGTAACTAGATGTAAGGTCTTGTATAGACTGAAGTGCTCAGCAGGTTCATCTGGCTGGCTGTGAAATGTTCCAGGTGGAGGATCATAGCCTTACATTCCATTTCTGGTTAGGGGGCATACTCTGGTTTCCTCGAAAGTCTGTCCACTTACTGATTCTGGGCATGGGGGACATATTGCAGGTGGAAATTATACCTGAAAAAGAACTGTGACCAGCACATCCATCTCTGTGCAAGTTTCCATGCCTTTTGAAGGTATTTTAAATTGCAGTGATCAGTTTGCACCTGCACAGGATGGGCCACCCCTTCCAGGTGGTGATGATAATGTTTGAATGCCACTTTAATGGTCAGGAGCTCATTCTCTCAGATTGAGTAATTGCACTCTGGGGGCAACATCTGGCAAGAATAGTAAGCACACAGTAGTAGATGGGGACCTGTAGACAATGCACGGCTCCAATGGCAATGTCTGAGGCAATTGGTCTCCACAACAAATGGAGTCCTGGGGTTTGGGTGCTAAAGAATGGGTTCTGACATGCACCTGCTCAGGCCAGCAATGTTCCTGGCAGTACTCTGAGGCAAAAAGCGCATCACACAGGGACAACAAGATGTGGAGGTCATGTCTGGACAACCACTGCTTCCCCAGGACCACAGGGAAATGCAGGAACACTGCCAGGAAAAACTGGGGCTGCTCAAAATGGCCTTGGATCTCCAGGGTTAGCTGTGGGGTTTTGTGTGTCGCAGATCCAGAACTCAGGAGCCACCCATCAACGGTTTCAAAAGGCCATGGTTCGGACAATGGGAGCATGGTATGTGGTGCTGAGTGGCAAAGCCTATGTCCATGAAGTTGTTCAAGGCCCCTGAGTCAATCATGGCTCCCACAGGTTTTGGCTGGGCATAACCTGCCCAGATTGTTGCAGCAACCATCAGGGGGTCTCACTTGGGCCCTGCAGGAGGCACTGGTACCTTTAAACCTGGTTCTCCCAGGTGGCAGAGTACTTCAAAACCTGGGAGGGACCCATTTCGCAGCTGGAAGGAGCCTTGTCTCTTGGCAGGGCAGTCTTTGGAAAAGTGCCCCCCTAGCCTGCAGTACAAGCACAATCTAGCCTGTTTCCTGTGCTCTTTTTCTATGGCAAAAAGGTGAGGATATGGTCCCTCAAAATGCACTGGTTCCTTAGGGAGGGTAGAACCACTGAAGAGAACACCTGAGGTAGCTGGAATGTAGGCAAGAGGGGTGCCAGTGGTTGATGGAGTGCCAGCAACAAGTCTGGAGTCCCAGGGAGTTGTGCCTCTGTGGGTCTGACAATGGGCCTCCAAATGGCCGTCTATGCAGACAACCTGATCAATGATCAGCTGAAGAGTAGCAGGAGGAGGGCTGCAAACCAGCTCATCTAGTATTTCAGGAGTTGGGCCTTCCTTGTACTGGTCCTGAAGGGCAAAGTCATTGTAATCCAGGTCCTGGGTCAGGAGTTGGAAGGCTGTGGTGTAAACTCTGGCAGTGTCCTTTCCCTGCTGCAACTTGCAGATTTGCTGACTGGCAGTCTAAGTTTGTACTGGGTCTCCCCATATAGGTCTAAGTTCTCACAGGAACACCTCCAGACTGTCCAGCACAGGGCTTCTTTCTCACAGAAATAGAGTAGCCCATTTAGCAGCCATGCCAGACAGCAAACTGATTGTGAAAGCTGCCTGAGTACTTTCATTAGGGATGTCTTTTACTCTGATCTGTATATATAGTCTATATTTAGCAATAAAAGCTTCCAATTGGGCTAGATCCCCAGAAAACTTTCCTTGCACAGCCATATGTACCTTTGCATGGGCTATAGAAAGGTGATTAAGCTGCAGTTGTAAGCTGTTGATTGAAGCTGTTACCTGAGTGAGCTATGCGTTTAAGGCTTCATTTTCCTCTTGCAAGCTTTCCATGTTATCAGCTGTGAAGTGGTCAGAACTTATTCTGTCCTATTTTAGTCCTGGCACAGCTGATAAATAAAAAAAATTCTGTACATCTCCCAGCTTGTTACTTACCTCCAGGCAGTAAACAAGGAGTCACAATTAAAGTCCAACATAAACAAAGTCCAGCAAAGTTTCACAGCAAGGGAGTGTCCAAGATAAATCTGAACAATTGTCAAGGCATTCAGCAAGGTAGTAGGTCAGATAAGCTCTGACAACTCCAGTAGGAGAAAGATGCCAGCTAATTAGGTCCTGAGCCTAGCACAGCTGAGACTTGATTTTTTGTTGCTTGCTATAAATCCTGAGAGACTGAGGCTGGCTCTCTCTTTGCTGCCTGTGCACTGTGAAATTGAGTCAAGGTAAGTGCTCTTCTGTATCTGAAGAGGTAGGACTCTCTGTTGGAACTGGCACCATGCCCTGTTCTGTTTCTGGTACTGTAACCTCTCTCTGTACAGCAGGCCCTGGCATGCCCTCTGTTCCAGCCTCTGGCATGCCCTCTGTTTCAGACTCTGAGTCGGAGTCCATGTTCTGGAAGCAGGGCATGACAAAAGTGTGGATAGAGAACATATTTACTGATCCATAGTGCAGCGAGGAAAGCAGTGATGTGGCTTAGGTAAGTATGTAAGGATAGTTCTCATTTCAGAATCAAATGGATAGCTCAGCATTCAGGAAGTCAAGATATTGCTCTGAACTGCTCAAAACTGAGGGTTCTTAAACCTGTAAAAATATCCTATGGACATAGGTGTGAATCACTTTGGCTGCCACATAGATAATAGGAGTTGCAACACAAACAATGAAGTCTGGACAAAGTTAATGATTTTAGTGTTTAGTTGACAAAAAGGTAATGGCTGCCATAACAGTATTGTGTAGAGATTAGGAAGAAAGCAGGGATATGTAGAGGTGTGACAGATCAAGGCTGAGACAATCACAATTTGGTGAGGATTTCCCTTTTCTAATCTGAGATTATCTGGCCCTTTAGCCTAAGCCTATTGTCTCCAGAGTGGCCACACAATTAACCTGACAATGACTTTGGTGTTTGCTTAGGAGGTGGGTGTGCCTGACCTGCCTTGCTATCTCACATTTACAGTCAGTAATGTGCTTCTTCCACCTTGACCTTTCAATCACCTCAGGGATTATATAAATCAATGGCAATTAAGATAGTGCCAATTAAACCATACCAATCGTGAGGGTTGCATGGGACCATAACACCAACAGCTCCCAGCCTTAGACACCAGCTCTCTTTGTCTTTTCCTCAGCTGTTTAAACACAACCCAGCCACCCTTTCTTACCAAGATCTCACTGAAGGCTGTCTTTCAGGAAAAAGCTCATATATAATTCCTGTCACCCAAAATCTCCTTCCATGCACACTATCGTGCTGGGTTTTGCTGTTAAGGTACTACTCCTGTTGTCTAGCTATCAAGTTGTATTTCCATTCCAAACGGGTAACCTCCAAAACAACTTTGTCATAATCCCCACTGGATCAATTCCTATTTTTTCTTCTTATAGGAAGGAAATTAATTCCCCCTCCCCCAGGGATATCTGAAATTTGAATTTGTTTGCAAGCAGAGAACACTTAGTAGTATTCTGCTGTCAACTTGAAGCGTGGGGAATGATGAGTGGATTTGGGGAAACCTCAGACAATTTTGACATGGCAAAGCAAGAAGCAGGAGCCAGATTCATCAATTCATTTACTAATTTCCCTACAGCTGCTTGCACTATGACACAGACAAATGCAAAAGTGAAAATTACTTTGGACTTAGTGGTGAACAAGGCTCCACATGACCATATGAGGCACACAAACACCGTCATTGTCAAGAAATGGCCACAACTTTACAGTTGAGGAGGCTTGGCCCAAGCATGGGTCTTACCTGACATTGATTGAATTGCTGGCTGATGTAGATTGATAACAGCAACCTGTTGCTGGGCAGACCTGGAATGACAGCAATGAGAACCACATGTGGGGGAGCCACTTCATTCCTTGTCTCCTGGGAGCAGTGTGGAATCATTTGTCCCCAAACTGGGCCTGATATAAGTCCTGTGTTCCCAAGGCTTCTTAAGGGGACCCCCAACCAATCCAATGGATATTCAGGCCATGCCTATACCCAACAAAATCTGAAGCCATGCTAGAACTGGTCAAAGTCATTATAAAAGTTACAATGACTATAATGCATCCAATAAATCAATCTATGGGAAAGTGGATAGAGATGAAGCTCCCGAGGACTCTGATGAGGGAAGCAAGTGATCCCATCAGAAACAGTCAGGAGGTAGACCAGAGTGATGCATATTCCAAATTGGTCAGTTTTCCCTTACTTCCTGGAAGCCCAAAAAACTTCATGGACTTATGGAAACAAGAAGGAAGCCTGGTGCAATGGTGCTATTTGCATTCCCACTTGCTGGAAGCCCCAAATGCTGCGTCAGATTAAGACTAGAATTCTATTGCAAAATCTGAGATGATTTGTTTTGGACATTGGCTTTTCTTCCTGAACTATAAATATAAATTAGTTCATGCTGATTAAAGTGATGTTCTATATCTTTGTTAAACTGAGGCCTTTGAATCATACTTTAATTTGTTCATATGTTAGCAAGAATGCTTATTTTCTTCCTTTGTACCTTAATCCTTTTCATATCCCATTTCTCCCAGTTTGTATGTTCTCCCATTTTTATAGGCCTGTAAATCAAATTTCATGTAGTGTAGCTGTTTTCATCTACTTCATCCATCTGTATTGTAGTGGCTTATACAATATACATGAATTACAGGCCTAATCCAATATTAGATGTACCACTAACTCGATATCTTTTTTTTTTTTTGGTCACTGTTACAGTAGTGCAATAGGTCTACTTTAAACTGAAGTAGTATTAGATTTAACCCAACGATCACATAATTCTGAGTGTTCCTTAAAATTCCTAGCAGAGAAACCAATCTTCTATAAGTGTACAAAGCCTAGGAAACTCTGTGGGAGACCATGAAAAAGAAACCCTAGGTACTGATAGTTCATATTATAATGAAATAGGGAAGATGATGAAACAATGAATGTCATATTTATTTTTATTTTTCACTGAACCAGTGTTTGACCACAATGGTTAACCTGAAAATTAATTGGATTATTCCATGTACAATACAAACATTTGTACTCTCAGAATGAGATTGCCAATCAAAAAATGCTAGATTAAATGATTGCCTCTTTCTGTGCATATTTTGTACATGATTTTATTTCCAGTGGTGTGTAACTATGATAAAAAATTTAAAAAAGCATTTAAAATCATTGCATGCTGTTTCATCAGCAATGTGTCTTCAGTTGCAATTGCTTTCTAAAAATGAAACTCTTAAATTAATCACATAGGGCAGCTGCTTCAGATTGACAAGGCGCACTTTCCCAGTTGGATTTTTTTTTCAAAATTCTTTGTTTATCTAATGACCCTCCAGAGAATTTGAACTCTGACTTGCAATAATGAGGCCCATGGTGACCAATTCCACTTCACCCCTGTGGCCCAGAAACCTGGAGATTTTGATTAATCTCTTGAGCAATTACAGAAACTTATGAAAAGTTTTGGTAACTCTAATAGGGCTCATGAGGAGTTGTTAGCAAATAAACTTTTTTCAAAGACAAAATGCATCTCTAAACAAAGGAGGTTTTTCATGTGGCTTAGAAATAGTGCAATAGAATTATATTTTTTAAAAAAATATTAAAATTCATGCGTGTGTTTAAAAAGAATTTCATTGCACGTGCATATACTTAATTCCTGTTTTTGAGTGAGAGTTCCATTTTGAAATTCAATCAGGTATTTTATTAATTAAAAGAAAAGGTATATCATGAATCACATTGAATATATCCTCTGGCACAGAAATACGGCTGATGTCATCTTCCAGCATATTGATAAATGAATGGCTAAAATTAACAAGGACCAAGCAAATGCCCTTTCTGGCCTCAAGTGGAACTGTATGTGGTGTCCCCTATTCTGCCAAGTGTATAGTACTCAAACCATACATTATTTTGATAGACAAGACAGAATATCCTCATAGACACCTCTTCTAAGATTTTAAAATAAAACAATAACTAATCATTTGTTGCCATCTCATGACACCAGGTATTTGCCTATGAGTAAAATCCTAACTCAGGAAGAAGACTGAAAGTCAGCTGAGGTCAGCTGAAGGTGCTGGACATTACTTAAGACCATTCTGTCCCTGACCTAAATTTGTGCCAGAATAGTAGTTGTGTCCCTTGGCTGGAGAAGGCTTGGATCTGGCACAGCTTTACTTCTTTCTTGTTCCATCACTTCTCTGCCTGCCTCCCGACCGGTCTCTGAGATCAGCTGGTAGAAAGGGGTTATGCTGACAGAAGGGCAGCTCAGTTTACCGAAGACAATTTCAAGCCATCTCAAACAGTTTCTCCCTATTCTTAATCCTATATAGCAAGTATATCTTTGAGTTAGGTAGGATTGTATTATCCTTACTGGGAGAGTCTACCCCAAAATTCATTCTGAAACAAACCAAATGCAGGCCTACAAGAGTGTGTCTGCACCTTGATTATTCCAGTGATAAAATCTATGGTAGTTTGCTCTGGGATTTTGCAAAACAGCCATACCTTTTCCCCCCATGAAGTTTGTATGAGCAATCTCAGGCACAAAACAAAACAAATCAAGCCATATAGTACTATATCCTATATAGTATTGTATTCAACACTGTATCTGAGCAAGAGAATACTACTACCTGACCTCTCAAATTATCCAAATGCTGAAAGATGTTGGAGGCTTGTTCTGTTCAGCTGTTTGTTTGTTTGTTTGTTTGTTTGTTTGTTTGTTTGTTTGTTCATGCATTTATGGTACAATCTTACATAACAAAGAAGCAAATCGACTTGGTTCATACCTGTAGTCAATGCTCATCTATTGATAAGTCAAACCAGAAGGTGTGAAATGTTGGTCTATTTTCATGTCCCAGTGAGCCGGTTCATATGAGCATTGAGCTAAGATCAGAACTAATGCTTTTTCAGTTTTAGCAATGTTTGGTCATTTCTATCTAAAATTAATAGTGTCTTAACAAAAGGTTTGGGTTTTAACATGGAAAAACGTATGGATAGGAAGAAATCCTACTTTGTGGGGAAAGATTCACACCAAGGTACAAAGGCTTGCACTTTAGCATATTCAAGATTACATAATACAGTACACATGAGTACCACTGTCAAATACAATATCATAACAAATTCTTCATGCTCTCTATTACATATAGGTCCTTTCCTCATGGGGGGGTGAAACGGGGCCGCGCACGCAGGGACAGAGCTTACCTGCGAGCGGGTTGCTCCGTCCCTGCGGAGAGCGCGGATCTGCTGTTCTAAACTCCACTGAATTTCAGTGGCGCTCGGCGGCACCCAAAATGGCGGCCAGCGGCTTCCGGCAGCGCTCCGCCAATCAGGACAGCGTGCCAGCCGGAAGCCCGCCCCCGGGCAGATCTGCAGGGACACGCTACCGCGTCTCTGCAGTTCTTCACTGGGGACTGCCATGGGGTAGTGCGGGTGAGTTTTGTAAAAACCACTTGCAAAGGTGGTTTTTATAAAACTCGCAGCGCCACCCCCGCGGCTGCGCTAGAGCAGTTTGAGGTCTAGAGCCTCACTTTTTTTAACTGCGCTAGCGCACCCCGCGGTGAAGAAGACTTCCAAGAGAGGTCGCCCTAGCATGGGCAATATGCCTGTGTGGAAATGGCCATTATGTCTGCCTTATATTTTGGTATTACTATACTGAGCCCCTCTCCTGCTTTGTTCAAGAACACCACTTCATAGAAATTCACTGAATTTACATTTTGAAGCAATAATATCAAATGTACATCTTCTGGAAACAAGAACAGTCTGGTGGTCTCAGTTTGAAGAAAGGCACATAGGGAGAAGAGAAGAAGAGGCACAAAGCAGAGTCTGTTAAATACCCCCTCCATGGATACCCCTTAAAAGTTTTCTGAATCAGACTTGACCTTATACCAGGAAATCATCCATTTCTAGCTAATACAGGTGAGGAAAATCCACCAAAAAAAAAAACATTCAACAGAGTCTATTCCCCACATACCCTCATCTGCAGTTTAGTATTGTTTGAACCTCAGGAAGTTGTCAATAGATAATGACAAAGATAAATGGGATTCTTAAGAAATTTTATTTGACAACTTGTTGTTGTTGTTTTCCCTCAGAAATGACTCAGGCCTGCTAGTGTTTGTCACTATTTCATGTAATTTGAGCATGATAAACCCATCAATTTGAGCTTGAAAATATATAGTTACTAAAAAGTAACTAAAAGGATCAATTCCAATTCAGACATTACGTTTACAACTATAGCAGTAACAATGAACTAGGGGAGGCTTGGATCTGGAGCCTTAATTAATTTTTTTCAGAAGTTACTTTTTCAGGTTTTCCTCGTTACATTTAATTTGAGACATTAAGACATAAATCATCAAGCTCCCTTTTCATATTTTCCACAGGACATAGTGATGAATTTTTCACTATTTACTGGACAGCAGTATTTTTCACTGAAGAGATAAATGTGGTCAGCAGGTGGAGCTAGTACAGAAGAGTCTGGGAATATCCATTTAAAAATGTGCAAATAGACACCATCATATTATTCAGTGTTCTTGTTATCATTGTGTGCCTTCAAGTCATTTCTGACTTATGGGATCCCTAAGGCAACCCTATTACACAGTTTTCTCGGCAGGATTTGTTCACAGAGGGTTTGCATGTGCTTCCAGTGAGGCTGAGAGAGTACGACTTGCCCAGGGTCACCAGTGGGTTTCCGTGATTGAATGGAGTTTCAGACACTGATCATCAGACTTGTAGTCTAACGCTTAAGCAATTACATCACTCTGGCTCTGTACAGAGAGTTTATTTTTGGCCGTGTAACTGTGTATGAAACTGTTTGTGAGGTAAGGCATGTGGGAAGTAGTGTTGCTTATGCAATACACTTCAGTGATTGCCATGGCAAGGAGATGAAATTAAAAAAAAAGCAGTCATCTGTTAGTAAAGGAGTGATCATACAAAGATAATTATGACTGTGCCCAGATCGAGACAAAGTTCAGACAAATGCAAAGTTCACTGGTAAAATTTCTCCTCATTTCAACAATTAGCTGCCAGAATATACTCTACAGATTTATTGTGTAATTAAGTGAAAGCAATCTGTAACAATAATGAGGACTATAACTTGGCTGAAGGCCCAGAATATAGCTGGTCCTCTCATGAGTTTAAAGGCCAGTTAAGAGACAGTTGCACACACAAAAAATAATGGGCTCCAGTGGGAATCATTAGCAGAGAATCATATAATGATCCCAGCGAGGGTGATTAAAAATGAAAATGTGATTAATTAATGGAGCGTAGATGAGCAAGACAAACAAAATATGTATTGCCACATGTGTGCCTAGGAGGGAGAGCTGTCTCTCTCTTTAGCCACATGATTTTCTCTCCTGCGTGCAGCACTGGTTTCATTAACAAATTCCATTAGTTTCCCCTACAGTAAAGGAATGTTTGCATAGGTTTTCCATTAAAACTGAGACCTATACACAGCTGAGAGCATTTCTCCAGCAGTAAGCCCACATATTAATAAGAAGAGATACGTTCTGCTCTTTAGGCTGCTGCCAAAAAGTAAAATAAAATAAAACAAAATATGAAATGTAAATAAAAATGCATTCTGCATTCAAATCAGACACCAACAGACCTGTTTGTTGCACCCAAATGATATGCAGAATAAAATTCACATGTTCTTATTCTTGTTTATTTCTACACAGTAACAATTCCAAACTTTTAAAATATATTAAATATGGAGTGAGGCTTAGATGAACACAGCCCTGCTTTACAGCCACAAGAATTAATGGGACAAGTTAGTCATGACTAACATGTTAATCTGAAAAGTTATGACAAAATTACATCCCACTGCTTTCAATGAGATTAATGTGTAACTTCATCTCAGTTCATCACATTTAAACCAAACAAGTAGCTTCTGGATTCCAAAAGGATACTGACCAACGAATATGAATATATCAAAATAACTGTGTTATTAAAGAGAGACAGTATAAGTACTGTCTTCCCCTTTCCAGTACCATAGCCTAGATTTCAAATAGACTCCATTTGCCAAGGAGAAGTTTTAAGAACCCGAGTATTTCTGAAGTGTGTGGCATGTGCAAAGAACTCTCTCTCTCTCTCTCTCTCTTCCTTCCTTCCTTCCTTTCTTTCTTATTGGAAGAATGAAAAGCCAGACAGAAAGGAAGAGTTATTTCAGGTTTTCCGGTGATGTAAATTACAATATATCTCCTTACCAATGCACAAAGATTAGGAGGTAGAACTAGGCCAAGGAGGCAGGGTGTTGGGGGAAGCAGAGCAGGTCTGTTTCATGAGTTAGCCCATCACATGTACAATTCTGAAAAAGTGCTTTTTGTATCCAGACCATTGAATCTAGTGCTGCTTATCAATGAAACCATGTTCCATGATAACTTTATTAAGCAAAGCTTACATCAGTCACTTCAGTTTCTAGATCAGTGGCTCTCAACCTGTGGGTCCCCAGATGTTTTTGGACTTCAGCTCCCAGAAGCCCTGAGCATTGACCATAGTGGCTGGGGCTTCTGGGAGCTGAAGTCCACAAACATCTGGGGACCCACAGGTTGAGAACCACTGCTCTAGATGGTCTTCTTGGCCCCCATGTCTTGAAGATTTTTATTGTTTTGAATGTTATCTAAAAGACTTAACTACTGAGTAATGACAAAGTTAATTTTTTTTTGCAGAGTCTGGGCCAGCTTATGTCATGTGGTCACTCAGACTATTGTTGCTTCACACAAATATTTGCCATATCAAGGAGTGTAGCTACAAGGAGATGGGGAAAAATGAGAGCAGTGCCCCCCAACTAAGAATTCTGCCCCCCTAAATTAATTTCCTTTCAGTCCTCAAATTTCAAGCACTGCAGAGGATGAGACATTGAAAATTGTTCACCGAGAATAGGGATGTGCTGCATTTGCATTTTTTGATAACTTTGCCTGCTCCTTTTCTTTAGATGCCTAAACTCAATTTCGAAATACCCAATTGAAGTTTTAAGTTATTGAAGTGCTGGGAATTTGGAAACTGATAGAAAATGTTATAATTCTTCTACATATAATAAGATATAATTAATATACAGGGATGCTTTCCATTTGCTTCCCCATAGCTTGTTGTTGTTGTGGTTGTTGTTGTGCACCCGTCAGGTCATTTCCAACTTATGGCAACCCTGAGGTGAGACTACTCTAGGATTTTCTGGGGGCTGAAATTGTGTGACACACCCAAGGGCACCCAGTGGGTTTCTATGGCCAAGCTAGAGGATCGAATCCTGATATCCAGGGTCATAGTCCAATGCTCAAACTACTATTACCATGCTGGCTACACCCTGGCCATGTCCTTCCATTTTAAAATAATGTTCAGGGCTACTCACATCATTTTAAAATGTTCCAAAAGAAATAATAGAGATGAACAAGTTCATAGATAGTAAGAACAGGCAGAAACAGTGTTAAACCAAAGATATTTTCCCAAGAAATTAAAAATTAAATTTCTTGCATCCAAAGCTTCCTGTAAGTTTTATAATCAATTTCATCAGTTTCTACTGATAGCAGTCTAGTTCTGTCTTGACTATTCTTTGATAAAGCTAGAATTCCATTTTTCCCCCAAAAAAACATCAATTTTAAAAAATGTAGCAGGTAATTATCGGCATTATGAGTTCTACTGACTTTTGAATAAACACCGTTATCCATTCCACTAATTGTATTTTCAGACACCAACAAGGCTAATAAGGAGGCCGAGAAATATAATAATTCCAATCCATGCACTTCATCATTCTGAACACAGGGTGGCAGAAAAAGGATACAAAATGCAAACAAACAGAGTAAAATCCACTAACTGAATTTCAGGAGCACTGTGAAGTTATTTCATGGGTTGCAATGGAATTTTTACTGGCACCAGTAGTTAATGCTTATTTTTTTTTCTCCTCCAATAATCATGAGGAGAGGGATTATTAATAATTTTAGCTTAATGCACACAACACTTGATCTGGGATTGGGGATGAGAACTGTGTGGTTGTCCAGAGGTTGCTAAACGTCAGTTCCCAGTCTTCTTGTCATTAGGTATGCTGACTAGGTGTGATGGCAGTTGCAGTGGAAAGGTCAAATAACTCCCACTATTTCTTTGGGAGATCTCCTTAGAGCAACTCAGGACATTCTTTAAAGCAAAATGAAATGCAGGTAAGTTCCACTGTTTTCACAGCAGCTTAAGTATATTGTCATTGGTTGTCATATTTATTTATCTCCTTCCATTTTCCAGGCTGAGAAAAGTGGCTTACAAAGGTGGAAACAGATACACTTTTTAAAAAATGAACCATACAAAAGTTTAAAAAGTATAACTAACAATAGAATTCAAGGTAGATAAACGTGTGGATTTGCCTTTCTCCTGAACAATCAGCCTACTGAGGCCTACCAAAACAAAATGTTCTTGGTCAGATTACAGGATGATAGCAGGGAGAGTGTCAGTCTAATCCCGTTAGTTAGGGAGTTCCAGAGCTGGAAGCAGCCACTGAAAGGGCCCTCCCATGTATTCCCCCCCCCACCGACAGATGTACCTGTGAAGGTGGTGAGAGAGACAGAAGGGCCTTCCCCAGAAGGTTACAAAACACAATCAGGACAGTGTGAC
Organism: Iguana delicatissima; assembly: GCA_948472985.1. Classification (NCBI taxonomy): domain Eukaryota; kingdom Metazoa; phylum Chordata; class Lepidosauria; order Squamata; family Iguanidae; genus Iguana; species Iguana delicatissima. Next base: position 108,223 of record CAOKZL010002892.1, read on the forward strand.
AGAATATGGTTCTTCAGATAATGTTCACCTGAACTATAATTGTTTAGAATTGCAATCTAAGGCCTAAATCAGGGAAGAAAACTTGAGGGCTTCCAAATGTCATTGGATTACAAACTGCAATACTCTTCATTAATTAGAGGTGCTGGGTTGTAGGTTCAACAGCATCAGGAAGGCTGCACGATTTTCACATCTGGCTTAAATATAATTGTTAGCCCCAATCAGGTAGAGCTTCTGAATCAATGGGAATTTTGCAAGTCAATACTTACGTAAGTTCATTTAATTCTACTGAACTCTAGTGGGAAACTAAGGATTACATTTATGCCTGTGGCTGTAATCCTATGTGCATGCAGTCCTCTGTGCATAAGAGTAAGCCCCTTTGAACATATGGGAACAAATCCATTGGACAACAAACCATTTTGATACCTTAAGTGCCTTTAATGACAACTTTCCCTGCAGACTTTTAATTGGATGTTTGCAAGTCTGATGTGAAACAAATTATTTGTGATGTCAGCAGATCAAAGTACTATAAAAGAAATAGAGCATACCAGATTAATTTCCCCCTCATTGTTCAGCAGTCATATTTAATGTATCAAATTATATCTTTTTCTGTATCATGGAATGACTGTATTGCTCAGAGACCAGATTATTAGAGTGCTTAAATAGCCAAGAAAGCAGTAGTAAGTATGGTGGTAGTACAAAAATGGAAAGAAAAAATGTCCACTGGAATGCATATTACCATTTTCTCTCTCTATCTATTCTTCTATCTTTCTGGATCAAAATAGCAAAAGTGGTTGTTCCACTTATGTACACCTTAACATATATGGAAAGAGAGGGCTCTTCTCTGCAGTTTGCTGCTCTACTGCAGCAAACTGACCTCACCTCAAAGTCTCTAAAATAAAATATCCACACAATGCAAGACAGGTCTGGGTTTACCCTTAGTCACACTGAGGGAGGTGGCCATCTCAAGTAATAGATGGTACTGTTTCTTTCTGATAGAAGACAGGGCTATGTATGTCACACTTGTAATATGTAGTCTGTCTTAAAGTCTCTAAATCACTGTACTTCTCACTGGTAAGATGAGTGATGCTGTCCCATCAGTAGTGTTGCCATCCCTTACATACCCCCATCCTGAGAGATAGCAAAATTGGCATGAAATATTGTATAAAAATTGGACACTTATGGCTGGGAAGCATGCGGTAAGGAGGACACTGGCTGTTCACTTTGGTTAGGTCAGCATGGCCAGGTCATAAGGTCAAGAATAGGAAAGCAGGAAAACCCAGAGTGAATAGGTTTCCAGTAATCCTGCCAATCTGACATCTGAATACAATAGTCAACAAAACTGCCCAGGTGTGGAAGACAAGCAGACCTGCTGTACACATTCCCCATTCACCTTACCCAAGACATTAAGAGGCTGTCAGGACTTTCATCAATGTTTTGTCAACCCAAAGTAAGGCAATCAGCTCTTTCAGAACCCCCTTTGTTTACTCTGCCAGAGAACCATTAACACTCACCCCTTCAGGATAGGAAAAAGGGTATAAAAATCCCAGCTCCAACCAAGGTAATTTGGCAACATGCAACATACTAGCACTGTAGGCATCACACTGCACCCCAGACTCTCATTTCTCCATGCTGCCCTCAGACTCTTGATCTTCTCCTCCAGGACTGTTAAATATCACCCTATACACCCAAAATCTCTATCTAACCTTTCTCCCTTCACTAGCCTTGTATGGTTTGTGAGACTGACTGATTTCTTATGTGTGTCTGTTAATTTCCAATTAAAAAATATTCTGTTTAAACCTTTAACTGGAGTTCTACAGTTAGTACTAGTATATACAGGTGAAAAGATTCTGCCATTATCCTCCTCTTGCAGGCCTCCTTTGAGCTTTAATTCCCCTAATTTCTGAGGAGATACTGGCACTGCTGATGGACCTCAAGGCTCCCCCATCTTTTGAGTTAACAGTAGCATTGAGTGAGACTCAGCTACCATGTTCCATAAATGGAATGGGGTGAAACTCAGTTTTGGCCTTTGTCTGATATTCACACAGCCCTTGCTGTCAGAGCTTCAGCAGTATGCTGAACTTCTAGCAAGGAACAGATTCTAGTTTCTCATGAAGAAAACTATTTATTGCAGTTCATAATGCTATTTTTAAAAGCAAATTGTTATTTCTTGCTCATTCATAATATAACCTGTTATCACATCAACTGGGTTAAATCACCTGAAAATTCTCCTGAAGCAACATTTTTAAGTAACGAATAAATGTTAGCTATTGCAGCCAGATAATGATGATGATAATGTTATAGAAAGATACCTTACTTTTTCAAAAGTCATGTCTTTAGCTTCTTGTTAGCAAAACGTAATATGTTATAACATGCAACACCATGATTTGTAAGGTGTTATTTTCAAGCTCTACTGCTTACTACAGATATAGCCCTACTGAAATTCAGCCTTAATCTGGTGTTCAAGCATATCTGCATGTGCTATGTAGGCCCATTTTTTCAGGTGTTGAGTTAAGACCAGGTGGTATAGTCTTGCTTCCCATCTACTATATAAAAGTCAAAGTTTTGCTGTGAGTTTTGTCAGGGTTGGCAGGATTTGGCTCCTCTGAGCATGAGCAGAGTGCTATCTGTGAAGCAAGGCTTCACCGCAGCAGAGAGTCCCAGTGAAGCAGAAAAAAATTCCAGAGGCTCATTAGTTAGGTTTAGAGTACTGATTTATTGATGCACTCTAAGATAAGATTTAGCAAAAACATGCTAACTTGCCAGCAATTAGACAAAGAGAAAAAAACAGAAGATAATGGAGGAAAATCAGGCAGCATCGCTCCTTACAGACAGTGTACTGACAATGGCGTGGCAGGTCCAGCTAGGGCAGCTAACTGGCAGCTGGTCAAGGCAAACGCCAGCCTTTTTACGCTGCCTTGTCACCCTGAAACGTGGGGTGACCTAATCAGTGCTCTGGCATGTGGCCTTCTCCAGTACACAAGACATAGCCATAACAAGCCTGCTGGCCTTGCACCTGGCTGTCTGGCCACACCGCCTCTTCCCTCTGCCATCCACTCAGAGGAAACCTTTGCCTGCCCGGCAACAACCTTGACAGGTTGGTCTGTTTGTCTGTGTCAGGCAAGCACAGACCTCATACAACTGGCTGTGTGAAACAAGAAGACCTCATATGATTGGCTGGCTGTGAAGATTCTATGGAATCCTGAAGATGGCAGTTTAGGGAGCGGCCTTTAGAATTCTCAGCCAGAGAGCTCTTGGTCCTCAGGCCTTTTCCACATGGGGGGGCATGAAAAGTGGGGAAACGGGGCAGCGCACATGGGAACGGATCTTATCTCAATCCGTCGCTGCAAGGAGCAGCACGTGTTCGCCGCTCTACACAGCAGCGGCACCTGGCGGTGTCTGGCGGTGCCCAAAATGGCGGCTGGCGGCTTCCGGTGGCTCTCTGCTAATCGGAGAAGCGAGCCAGCTGGAAGCCTGCCCCGGGCAGCTCTGCAGGGATGCGCTTGCGCACCCCTGCAATTCCCCATGGGGCGCTGCGACAGGCTAGCGCGCACGTGTTTCAAAAAGACCACATGAAATGTGGTCTTTATAAAACACGCAGCGCCACCCCCGTGGCCACACAAGGGCGGTTTGAGATGTAGAACCTCCATTTTTCTAACCGCCTTAGCGCACTGCAAGGTGGGGACGACCTCCAGGTGAGGTCGTCCTACCCCATGTTACTCCATGATTTTCCCCCTGTGTGGAAAGGGCCTCAGATTGGTTGCTATGGAGATGAGGCCTACCATCAATAAGGATGCCAGAAAATTTTTGGGAGGCATCTATGAGAAAAATTAAAGTGGCATACACAACATAGTTACAAGGTCTTCTTGACTCACACTGTCGGTTGTGTGGGTTCCATATGTGAGGAATCTTAAAGCTGAAATTCAAAACAAAAAATGCTGCTAGAAAAATGTAAAACCACTGCACAAATTCAACAGAAAGCAAAAATGAATGAATGAATAAATAAATAAATAAAATCAAAAACCAGTACATCAATGTTGCCAGACAGCAAAGATTGGATTGGGAGACTATGGGGAAAAGTTACAGGTACTGGAATAGGCTGGTTGCTATGGAGACAATGCCTAGCAGCAAGGAGGAGGAGGATGTATTCCCTCAGGAACCCAACCTCTAAACATTAACGACTCTGATTGGATTGGGGAATATGGGGAAAATTTACAGGTGCAGGAATAGGCCGGTTGCTATGGACACGAGGCCTAGGAGCAAGGAAGAAGACAGTGTACTCCCTCAGGAACCCAAACTGTGTATGTAAATAACTCTGAATACAAATTGTATTAGGAATATGGAGCAAAGTTACAGGAAATGGAGAAGACAGTTTGGTGAGTTCTTAAGAAAAAAATAAAAACCATGGGCAACTATGGGTAAATGTGCTAGTTAGATATATAAGATAAACATGTGAAAAGAGAGCTTTGTGATTTAAACTATCATTCATTCCAAAGATATCTCAGCTTCAAAATAAAAGTGCACAGCAGGCAACTACCTCTTATTTTGCATTTAATTAATTAAAATTTTAATTAATCCCAAATTACAAATAGCAAATTAATTAATTTCTAATTAGAGTCACCACTATGACAATCTTCAGTGAAGTTTTATTGAAATATTTTAAAGACTAGTTCGAATCTACTTTGATTTCAAATAAATACCACTGGATTTAATAAGGTTTACTTTGAAATACATTTACTTAGAATTATTTAAATCCATTTGTTTAAATGTACTTAAATCTTCCATTGTAATCAAGTATTTAATCTTGGTTAGATTGTAGTCAGTCTGACTATGTAGTAATTAATTATGCTTATCTAGTGTGAGGTTTTTCTGTTGAAGAAAATAGTTTCATATCCTAAATAGCTTAAATCAATCAAGGGTGAACAAACTTCAGGCTTATGGGGCACAATTTATCTTTTTTTCCCCTTTAATAGAGACCTGAAATCCACCAACCTGAGTTATCTGGAGAATATTGTCTCAGACTGGCAGGTTGATATTAAAAATAAAGGAACAGGGTTTCTCTGAGCACATGCTTAATCCAAGTATTTGTGAGCAGCATTAGCTCCCCCCACCAAAATAAAAAGATAGATAGATAGATAGATAGATAGATAGATAGATAGATAGATAGAACGGTGTAGTAGTTTTAAGTGTTGAACAAGACTTCTGAGAAACCAGTATTTGAATTCTTGCTCAGCCATGGAAATCCACTGGATGACTTTTGGGCATGTAACATTCTTTCAGTTTTAGAGGAAAGCAATGACAAACCTTCTCTGAATAAGTGATACAGACCCAATAATTTGGAGTCAACCTGAAGATACATAATAACATCACTTTGAAAGTTTATGATCTAGCTGTTTTATAAATATTCAAAAATAAATCCATGCTTGTATTTGTCAACTTCAGGTCAACATGGATAAGTAGGAGAAAATGAGATAAAAATGATTCTATGTATTCTTGTTAACTAGTTAGGTTGGCCCACATAAAAAATACCTTAATTGCTTTTTTTTTAATTGCCTGCTCAATAATAATTGTTTGAAATGGTCTCATTGTCTTGGTAATCATAGATAAGCCACAGCTCCAACAACCCCATGTACGTTTCTTCTGTGTAATTTGGCCATCCTTGTCTTCTTCATTGGAAACAATGAAGTGGACCGTAAAGGTTGTGAAGTTAGATATTTTTCCTAAACTAATTGATAGAATTCCCTCTCACACCCAATGACCCTGTATTTCACTTGTACTTTTACACTGATTCTTCCTACTCATCTTTGTCCTCCCCCAACCCACTCATTGGTGTATTGTTGTGGCCATGCTGAGAATCCACCCAGAAGAAGGTAGCAGGAATGTTCAACTGTGCTTGCCTAATCTATCTATTTCAAGGGTGCAGTATTTCAGATGTGGATGATTTGATGAGTCTTATCTACTCTAGAGTTGAATCATATTGTTCAAGAACCTTGGAGATTGACGGAGAACAGAAATACTTTGCATTGGCAAGTTGTCTGTCCATTTCTGGATAGAAATGTGTTTTTGTATATGGATAATACTTCCATTTTATTCATATGAGTTAAGAAAATGTCACATTTCAATGTACCCAGGGCAACACAAGAGCCTGGGGAGAACAAAGACTAGTTGTGTTTGTCATTTATTATGCTCACTTATTCAGGGAACTAACTTTCTCCTCCTTCCTTCCTTCCTTCCTTCCTTCCTTCCTTCCTTCCTTCCTTCCTTCCTTCCTTCCTTCCTTTTTTCTGGTTTTTTTGATTGACTTTTGTCCAGGGCTGGATTTTTGGCAAACTAGAGTGATGTGATATAAATCCTACTATATTGATCCCCCTTTTCGGGCCCAGAATCCCCTGAGCTTCTGTGAACACTTAGTAACACCCCTACTTCTTTGATTGGTCATTTCTACACCATGTTCTTAGTGAAATATCAGTGCAGAGCTAAGGAAATCAAACTGATGTCTTGTTGCATCTATTGATGTCTGGGGCAAAATAAAAATAATGCAGAATTAATACTCATTGTTCATTTTTAGTGCACTACCGGTACTAAAAGTTTTAGAATGATCTCCTCTGACCTTCTATTTAATCTTCTTAAAGTCATGAACTTTTGTCCATTATTGTTATTCAAAGACCACACAGCCTTTGACATAAGCCCATGGGCTTGCAGCTCTAATGTCAGCAAGAAAATTATAGTCCAGATTTTAAAGGAGCTGCAGTCTTGCTTTACATAAGAGCTAAGATTTAATGTGTGGAGATTAATATGCTTAATTAATGGTAAACTTCAATGTTCTTGATAGAATATCAATCTTTAAGGATGTGAAAGGATTAAGAATTGAAGTGAGACTTTATCCAGGGCACCAGATTTCCATTTTTCCATTCCATGTAACTCCTAAATGATTCAAAGCTGTGAGGATTTGATCACAACTGCGCCCCAGTACATATGCAAAGCAGATTCTAGGTATGGATGGATCATTCTCAGCTTCATGTGTTCCCTTGTTCAGTGCTGTCCTGTTCTTCCATTAATTTGTGATTTTTTTAAAAAAAAAGAAAATCTGAGCAAGCATTGATATTTCAATTTGTTAATATTTATGAACATGTTTTCTCACAAAATATGCATGGCTAAACATATTTTATATCAAGCTTTGCATTTACGTATGCTTTTTGAAATGAGATCTGAGCATCACAAGGTTCAAAAGGGTATAAACTGAAGGACTGTAACAAACTATCTCAAAATGAACAACGGCTATTTAACAGTTTGCAAATTTCTTCTTGTACCCTTAGCCACATTACTTCTTTTGAAAACTGCATCTAAAGTTCTGTAGCCAAAACCCTCCACTTAATTTATTCATTTGATGTTTTATTTATTTATTTGGGTACAAAACGTTCACAGCATGCCTTATAATATAGCTAAGCAATTATACAATAAACAAATAATACATTAGAAAAACAGCATACAAACAGTTCAATGGTTTCATAGCTATGATTCCAATATATGAACAAACATGCTAAAAACTTTTATGAGCTGAGAGATTCTGATTCAAAGCAAAGATTACGGCTGGATCCTCTTTAAGAGTCTCCAGATGAGCTTGGAATGGTATGGTATGGTATGCTTATGCCGTACTTGAAACATCACACCAATAGTTATTCTCCACTTACTGTATATTCTCCATATACTGTCTTTCAATATCATCTGAATGTCATTACACAGAACAGCATTTATCTATCAGTGTCTTAAGGTGAGTTTATCTAAAGAAGGGATGGGCCAACCAAATCCTCGAATCCTGGGTAAGGATTCGAGATTCTCGAATCCGAATCCCTGTGCCAAAATAGGCAAACTGAATCTTTTAAATCCACCAACTAAATAGATTGTTGGAGACCGGGATGCCTGAAAACCAGGGAGACCGGGATGCCTGAAAATCTGGGAGACCATACGTACAAGGGAAGATAGTAAGCAGGTGAGGTTTTCCCTTGGAGTAATAATGGCCTTTGCTAACAATTTCATAAATTACCTCTGGGCTTGTATTTTAAGATATTAAATTGAAAATTTCATACTGAAGTTCAGTACTTGATTGGAAGCTACAGGCTTGAGATTTCAAGGACAGCTGAAACATTCCTTTGCAGAGCTCTCTTGCAAAGCTCTTTCAGACACAATTCTGGGGTTTGGAGTTTTACAAGGGGTCACAGCCTTGTCTGCCAAAGTGTACTTGTGCATCATCAAACTACAAACTCCACGATGCCAGAAGGAGCTATGCAAAGAAAAGCCAGTTTTGACCTGGATTATCTCTCTACTGTAGTATGTGGCTCTGTTTACACAGGCATGAAAATGTGGGATTAATCCACATTTTCCTGCCTATGTAGAAAGGGCCTTCATGTCATTTTCAATCTGGGGAGATCCTGAGGCAAAACTATGACAATTGTCTTGGCCAGATTTCTTTAGAGAGAGGTTTGCCTTTGCCTAGGCTTTTGCTAAGGTTGAGAGAGTGTGTCATGCCCAAGATTATACTTCTTTTCCTCGCTTTTTAAGCTCTTTTTAAAAAAAGGATTTGAAAGATTTCAGATTCATGAGATTCGTGGATTCCCTGAACCTTCCAGGGATTCAGATCCAGATTTGGATTTGGAAAATTCTGGATTCGTCCCATTCCTAATCTAAAGTAACACTCTCTAGGCCCACAGCATAGTGACTGAAGAGACTACGGTATGTGTGCTAGACAAACAGAGTTGTCTCCTCTACCTTTAGCATTTTCAAAGAAAGGAAACCTTAAAAGATGCTATTAATAGAAATAAAAAGGAAATGAGATGCAGGTGTTTGTTTTTGGAAAGAGAGCTGCATTATTCCAGGAGGAGATTTGCTCCTCATACAACTTCATTCCATTTCATACTGCTTTTTCTATGCAGACTGGCAGGGCTGGCAGATTGACAGTGTTATTTGGACATCCCCTCACTTTTTTTTTTTTTTTTTTGCCTCTTCCCTTTCATGATGTGCTGTTTTCCACAATCCGCATTGGTGACCCACCATTTCTTTCTCTCTTTGAGGATGTAGCCAACCCCACCTTCTCCCATCCTTGTCCTTATTCCCATTTAACTAACTCCAATCCACCAGAGTCTTACACCTGCCCATATGTTGAAGCATCAACTAATAGTAGTGTTTTATTTTTTTGTAAGCCTGCCTTTGGTTTAAGTAGCTTCAGACAGGAACCTGCTTTACCTAAGGCAGTTTAGGTTTTGGCTTTCTCTGAATCCATTGAACATCTCAATTTAAAGTAACAAGTTATTTGGTTCAGAGTTAACATTCTCTCTTTTTGGGAGGGAGAGACGTCTAAAATCTTGTTCAAGATTTTTATTTAGTGATACTGAAAAGCAGTGAAACATAATCTAAAAATCCATTCAAGATATATAAGGTTTTTGTATGCTTTTCATCTTTTTCCTATCTCTATTTACAGATAAAATACTCCGGCCAAAGCTTGTCATGTCTTCTTGTCATGATCCCCCACCTCTAAATTTCTTCCTGTTAGGGCAGAGACTGTCATCTCAAGATAAAGGATGCAGCAGACTTGCTAAGTGTGAACAGGACTGGGTTGAGACAGTGTCTAGATGGAAGAACACTTGGGAAATTCTATTCCGTGCCATCAAGGTTAAACAGTGAATACAGAATACGGTTTCCTTCTTCTTTCTCTCATTTACTGCTAACATCCAAACATTGCAAAAAAACCAAAGGTAATAAACATAAATAAAATAAACTATCCTAAGAATCACAATGTAAATTTTAATTTTATACTTTTTAAATGATTACTGTTCTCCCTTTTATTCTTCATTTCAGAAAGTATCTTCTTGAACAAAACCCCGTTTAATTCATCTGCCTTGTAAGTCATACAGCCTGCTTTACCAAATTAGTGATAAAGTGTATGTCTAGATATAAGTCCCTTTTCCTGTTGCAACATACAACATTTCGGAACTATAGGTCTGTTTTGTGAATGGAAACAGAAAGTAATATATACAATAATATATACATATATATTGAGTCAGTCACCATGCATCGCTCAGTCAAAAAAATATAACTAATCTTTCTGGAGTAGCCTTTTGACTATCAGCTTTGTGAGTGCTTCTTTAACATCTGTGTTCCTCAGAGAGTAAATGAGTGGGTTGAGGACTGGGGTTACTACTGAATAAAGGATAGCAATAACCTTGTCTTCTTCCAGGGAGTAGGCTGAAGCAGGCCGAAGGAAAGTATAGATTATCGTAGAATAATAAAAGCTGACAATCAAGAGATGGGAAGAGCATGTAGAGAAAGCTTTTTTCTTGCCTTCGGTGGAACGGATTCTGATAATGGTTCTGATAATAAACCAATATGATGTTAGTGTCAATGCACAGCTACCTATTGCAATGATCACAGAAGCAGCAAAAACCATGGTTTCATTTAGACTTGTGTCTGAACAGGAAATCTTGAACATGGGAGGCAGCTCACAAAAGAAGTGGTTGATGAGGTTGGAGTCACAGAAGGAAAGCTGGACCACAAGTCCTGTGTGAACTGAAGCATTGCCCATGCCTATGAACCACACTCCAGCCATAGTCCTGATGCAAATCTCCTTCCTCATAATGACCATGTACTGAAAAGGTTGGCAGATAGCAGCATAGCGGTCAAAAGCCATGAATGCAAGGAGCAGAAGCTCAGTCCCTAGAGCCAGTGTGAAAAGATACACCTGTGCAATGCAGCCAGCAAAAGTAATGCTTTTCTTCTTTGCTAAAATAGTTTGCAACATTTTGGGAACTGTAACAGAAACTGAACAAACATTTATTATAGATAAATTGATGATCAGGAAATACATTGGTGTGTGGAGTTTCCTACAAGTGCCAATGGCAAGGATAATAAAGAAGTTACTGACTAAAGCTGCAGTGTAAATGAAGATGAATGACCAGAAGAGAATCATCTGAAGTTCAGGTGAGCTGGAAAGACCTACCAGGATGAATTCTGTAATGGCTGAATGATTCCTCATTTCCAATATTATGCGACTGCAGATCTAGGGAAAAAACTAAAAAAAACCTCTATGTAGGGATAATGACAGTTGATATGAGGAAATTCTTCATTCAGTAAATAAGCAAATAATGCAACATACACTATGTAAGAACATATAACCTAGTTTAGACAAATTATGGGTTTGAGATATAGAACTGCCACATAATTATGGATTCAACTCAAAATGTGCATTCCCCAGGAAAAATCTCATACCTATTTTTGTTCATAACAGACTGCTGCTCTTTTGGACCAGGTAACAGTTGTCTTGTATGATGGGGGCGGACTGTTATCTAAAATCACTATAATTAACATCATTATTGTTTTTAATTGTAATTTCAAGCTTTTGGCTCTCTCCATTTGCCCTACTCCACAAAACGTCAGACTAATTTACATGAAGAGTTATTTAATTTTTCAATTTTTCCTGTTAGATTTGGATGAGAGATCGATGACTTTTCTAAAGACAACTAGTGGGTATATGAACCAGTATCTTATTCTGTCTGTCTACTACATCACACTATACTATTGGAAATCAACGGTGAATGGAACTCTAACCCATGAGCTGAAACTGTAACATTTCACAGAGTAATTCCCTATTGGCAAAGATACTCACAACAGTAATGCAGGTAAATGGAGGAAACAGAATGTGTTCCACATTGAGAGAAAAGAACAATGTAAATCCAATCCCATCCATCAATAATATAATAAAGAATTTGGGGGTGGGGGGAGTACTTCCTCATATAGAACCATGCCTATGAAATCAAGACTGGGTTAGTTTTTCATAATGTGTTAAGCAGCTAATTTCTTCGGATCAACAACTCTCTAAAAACAAAAAAAATATTGTTTATCTATTGAAGAAAAAGCAAAAAAGTAGCTGCTAATATTTTACAAACAGAACCTGCAACCCTATACCCATTTATCTGGGACTATACTCATTGAGCTCAATGGCCTTCTTCTGATTAGACATATGTATAAGATTGCATATGTTTCATGAAATAGAACCCACTTCATCAGTAGAAGCAGGCCACAGTCTAAGAAAATTTAATTCACCAGCAAGCTATATGTCTTGAAGGTGCCACATGATCTAACAAATTACTCTTGGTCACTGGTACTGTATCCATTTAGAATGAAGGTATCTATGCATAAATGCATGGGCTAATTGAAATGATGGGGGATTTGCACACAAGTTCTTTGTCTGCAGTACCTGTATATGGATAAAGCTTATTACTTGTACATTGCCTATGACTAGTCAGATCAGGGATGTGGAAATTTATTTTGAATTTTACTGCCAGAAGGTTCAACCAGAATAGTCAATAGTGAGAGACTCTGTGGGAGTTGCAATCCAAAACATCTGGAGAAACAAAAATTTCCATTACCTTTTCCTAGTTCATGAAAAATTTCTGATGTGGACTACAATGATGGCAGAGGATTGTATCTCTGTTCTGCTTTGGTAGTTAGGCAGATATTTAACACTTAGATTTTAATTTGAGTTTAATATAATGCCTAGAGAAATGATAAAAACTCATCATTTTAAAAGTTCTACTATGTTTGGCTATATGGACATTTGAGAGTCCCTATTCACCAATCCCTGTCTACTGAGTCTTTTGCTGAATTTATGAGTTAAGAATGATTGTTACAAACATCTGGAACTGAGCACTAAAACAATATTGTCAAACATATAAATAAAGGAAAGGAAAACAAAAACCTCACCACAATTCCAGTTCCTTGTGATAAATTGATTACTTTTAATATGTAGTCTTCTTCTGGAAAGGATTATTCCTTATAAGAAGCAAATGTGGTGGCTGAAAGCAAGTATTTACATTTTATGGACAACACATTCCCAGCCTAACCTATCTTGGATCATTTCACTAACCACTTGACAAAACTGAACAATAGACTTTACATGCTGCCTTAAATAAAGCATTCCTACTGTGGGGATGGGGACCTCTGGGATTCCATAAAAATAATTGTCATTTAAAAGGAAAAGCTATGTGCTTGAGTTTTTTTTAAAAAAATGATTTGATGCTATATGGTTGATTTCAGTTTCTAAAAGATGGAAACAGATTGACTGGTAAATCAACAGTGATTATTTTTTCCCAATATTTTGAGATATCCATCTGAAGACTTCCACGCATGTATTTTCATTTGATCAGCATATACAGAGAAATAAGCATTGTCTATATTGGCATAGCCATCTCAGTGAAACTTTTTTTCCTAGAGCGGGAGGATTTAAAAATGGTACATGCTGGTAACCTCAAGGCTGTCCTTTTGCAATGTGTTGTACACTGGGTTACCCTTGTACCAAGTTCAGAAACTTCAATTAGTTCAAAACATGGCAGCCAGATTGGTTACAGGTACACCAAACAGTGATCATAACACATCAATATTAAAATCATTTCACTGGCTGCCAATTAGTTTCCAGGCAGGGTGCAAAGTGTTGGTTGTAGTCTTTAAAACCCTACCTGGTTTGGGGTTACCTACAGGATCACCTTCTCTATGTAATCCACCTCATACTCTAAGATACTCAAAATAAGAACACTTATTTTGATCAGCAAAGACCAGGCTGGCAACTATAACAAACTGGGGATTTTTTCTTCAGCCACTCCAAGGCAGTGACATGGACTGCTGGAAGAGATTTGACAGTTACATATGCTAAATGAATTTAAAACAGCATTAAAAATAATTTTCTTCTGGCAGGCCTATCCAGATGCTTTTCAAATTATGAGTTTTAAAGTATGGACTGACTGTTTCAATATGTATTGGCTTTATATATTCTTTTAAGTGATGTTAAGTGTTTAACTGATGTTGTGTGTTGTGTTTCAATCCGTTGTTGTTCCCTGCTTGATCCTGAACTCACATCATCATCATCATCATCATCATCATCATCATCATCATCATCACTCTTCCCGAACTGGTTCCCTACACCATCTCTAGGAGACTTGGTATTACTAGACAAAAAAGCAAACAAATGTGATGAACATAAAATACCCAAACTAAAAAAATATACAGAAGACATTCAGCCTTCTACTTTTGCAGTTTTGACCTTCATGGATTTGATTATTTGCGAGTTTCTCCAACCCCTGCCTTCCTCACCTCCCATACTTATTTTAGGGGGAAACTGCCCACTTGGTGGCTTGGATCAGTCAGCACAGCCCTGCTTCTAGTCTCCCTCCTCCTCTTCCACCAGCTGATGCCAAGCCAGCTAAGGAGGGCTCACAGCCCAATTTCTCAGCACCACAAACCCTCTCCCAGTGCCCCCAGACATCCAAAGAATGACATGAAAGTGAGACAGGAAGTATACAGCCACCATCCTGACCTATCCCCTTTCCCTTTCTTGACCTGGTTTGGACTCTGGATGCCCATTCTCCCCACTATGCTTCAGCCCCTTCCCACAGACACTCAAACACACTTTAACATTTACAATTTTTCTGCTTTTGTGGAGGTCCTGGTCCCCTAACCCTAGTGAATGTGGAGGGCTGACTGCGTATCAGTGTTGGTTGTGGTTCTTCTTTAGCAGAGGTTATGAGAGGCCAGGGGCTGCAATGTCCCCCAAGAGAACTTGGCGGGCCATATTCCTGCCAATAAATAAATAAATAATCAATTTTTGCCTTCAAATGCTCTCTAGGAAACTTCAGGAATCATTTCTGCCATGATTTTAGGCCTCTTTGGGACATTTTACACCAAGAACAGCAAGGAAATAAAGTTATGCTGTTGTTCTTTTTCCTAAAGGGAAAACTGGCAGTATAATAGGTGATAGGATTGTAGCATCTAGAAGCATGATACAACTTCAGTCTCAATCCAGTGTAATTGCATTTTGTTAATGGAGATCTCTCTACATGGTTCCTTGGGAGCCCTATAATTCACTTATTTAGTCTCTGCCGCCATCTGATGCAACCAGTAAAGTTTGTCATCTTTCCTACACTACTGGAGGACAGGGATGAGTGCAGGAAGTAGGAATTTTTGGAGCCACAATCAGGCTTGGGGACTTTGTCCATTTAAATGTATCAGATCTCTGCTTGGTAGACAACATGACCAATCTAGCCAATTAGAAGCCTTAGAAATAGCAAGCATGAAGTAAAGGCTTCTTTCAGATGCGGCAATATTGATGCACATAAAACCACTTATAAAAGACTTCTTGTCCATGGACCTGCATAGTTTTCTCTTTGCTGCACATGCCATGAGTACAAAAGATCCATTTTCATGTATTTTGACTGAAAAGGCTGTAATTTACAAACTGTAATGGCTCCATACTTTTTCAAAAACATTTTTACTTTTTTTTTCTCATGAGTTATTCCCAAGTACAAAATGAGTCACATAACATGGAACATATATCAATGCACATATAATCATTCAATACCTCTAAAACAGTTTATTTTTCAGTTAACATTTTTTCCATATATTTGTTAAAGCTTTTCATACATCACCCTTAAATGCTCAGGACCTGCCTGCCTCTTCCAGTGAGCGTTCTGAGCGCTTCTTTGAAGTCTTTGTTTCTCAGAGAATATATGACTGGATTAATGACTGGAGTTACCACTGAATAAAGAAGAGAAACCAGCTTGTCTTTATCTAAAGAGTAAGCAGAAGCGGGCCTAATATATTGGTAGATAATTGCAGAGAAGTAAAAACTAACAAAGACCAGATGTGAAGAGCATGTAGAGAAAGCCTTTTTCTTCCCTTCAGTGGAATGAATTCTGATGATAGCTCTCAGGATAAAGAAATATGATGTTAGTGTTAACCCACAACTACCAATACAAAAGACCACATCTGCAATTAAAGTCATGAGCTCATTTAGATGGGTGTCTGAGCATGAGAGGTCTAGTACTGGGGGTATATCACAGAAGAAGTGATTGATAATGTGAGAGTTGCAGAAGGAAAGCTGTAACATAAGACCAGCATGAACTGCAGAGTTCATCAACCCAGCAAGCCAAACTGCAGTTGCTATGCCAATGCACACTTCCTTTCTCATGATGACTGTGTATTGCAAAGGATGGCATATAGCGGCATAACGATCAAAAGCCATGAAGGAAAGAAGCAGGAGTTCTGTCCCAAAAGCCCATATGATGAAAAAGACTTGGGTGATACAACCGTAAAATGAAATGGTCTTTCTATGAGTTAAAAGAGTCTGGAGAAGTTTAGGAGTTGTAACTGAGATGGCGAGCAAGTTCACTAAAGACAAATTAACCAGCAGGAAGTACATAGGAGCATGCAACTTCCTACAAGTGCATATGGTGAAGATAAGGATGGAGTTACTGACCAGAACTATAGAATAGATTATTATGAATATCCCAAAAAGAGGAGCTTGTAGCTCAGGGTCATCAGTCAAACCAACTAATATGAAGTCTGTAATAGCGGATTGATTCTTTACTTCATTATTTCCAGTTCTGTTGACCTAGAGAGAGAGAGAGAGAGATTATAATAAAAGTTATAAGACAATTCTGCCTCTCTGACACCCATCTTAGTTTATTTCTGTGTTATGAAAGTCAGAAACGTGATAATTAGTGACCAGCCCATCAATCATACTTTTAAAAACTAAGTACATAAAACTCTATTCATAGTGACATTAAAATATGAGCAGAGAGAGGCATGAGTCTTATTGATAGTTCCAATTTGACTACTAGACTGCTAAATCAGTGAAATTTACAGAAGTGTTAACTGAATAATTAACTCAGTGGATTCACTGTAGTTAGGACTATGAATATGATTCTAGTCAGAGAAACTAATTCTGACCTGTAAATCCAAATAGATTATATTATACTCAATACTTAAAAAGATCATTTTTGTCCTAAATCTTGTCTCTCCAGACATGTATATATATTATTTTAAAAAGTCATTTTTCTATATATCAGCAGTCTTGTTGACTGATTTGTTGCATTCAAATTTAAGTGATCATATTCTGAATAGCTATTACATCCTTACTGGAAAGAAGTTTTTCTGGTTATTAGAAACACAAGTTAGTGCAACTGCTAGTAAGTGTGAAATCAGTTTTACATCTTCTCATCCTACTATCACTTTTAGATAGTAAATAATAATGTTAATAAATGCCACTGGAAAACATAATCTAGGCATATTTTCAGTTTCTTCCAAAACAGAAAGTAAATTTTAGATATGTAAAACAACACACAAGGATATACAACCCCCTCCACACACGCACATAAGAGCAAACAGACATCTAAAACTACACCTAAAAAAAAAAAAGAGAAACTAAACTGCACTACTACACAAAACTACATAGAGGTAAGAGAACTATGACTTTCAGGCCGTTTCCACACCTTACCTTCTTCTGGCTCTGGGGTGCGGGGATAGCATGAGCAGCCTCCGGCGAGCGGCTCTTGCATCCGGGGTACTTTGGCTCCTCACGAGCTGCCTGCTTGCGTGAGAGCCTCGCCTCTTCCTTCCGCAGCGCAGCCTGGGAGTTTCTCAGGCTGCGCTGGAGCAGGAAGCTCAACTGGAGTGGCTCTGGAGGCTCTGCAAGCCAGGTAAGTGTGCGCAGGGCCCAGGAGCAATGCACGATCATGCACCATTTTCGACTTCTAGCTGAAAATGAAAAGATGCATGATCAGTGCCTGCCAGCCCCTGGAGCATTGCACAATTGTGAGTGCGTCGTGCAGATTGCTCCTCACAATCACACGACGCTCCAGGCCCTCTTTCACATGGAAAATGCTGTGCAAAAAGGGCCTCTGTCTCTCAAAGGATGGTTAAAACTGAACTACTAATATACATCCTCAAAGCTATTACAAAAATGTAATGGAGTTGAAATATAATAAAACTAAGAAGTATATCTGTGCTAAAGTAGTATCAATATCTAAACACTAAGTTTAAAAACATTCCTCAATGGCTAATAAGAAATGCCATAACTCTGTCCCAATCTTTTTTAAAGTTCATAGACAAACAGTTCAACAATGTAGTTAATTTGTCAATTTCAGCCAAGTCAAGCAAGTTTGATCATCCATTCTCCCTGTCTTGGATTCTCTATCTCTTTCCATCTCTGTTCCAAAAGTAGTCTAGTGTGCAGATATCCCATCAAGCTAAAAATCTTATCTGGCTGTTGCTGACTGTGGTGGTGGTATTGTTTTTTGTTTTTTTCCTTTCTGAGAACTTAAAAGAAATTTCTTGCTTCTTGGAAGTTCATTCACTAGACAACCCTCCCAACCTTTCACTTACAAATAATTAGCTTACCCATTTTCGTGGGGGAAATAGCACAGAATGAGAGAGAGAGAAGTAAAGGAACATTGACTATTCCTTAGCAAGGAGGATTTACAACAGTCTGGTAAGAGCCTGCTGATGGAAACTAATGATTCAAAATTTTCTACCTTATGAAAACTTGGGAAAATGAGGAGGGGATATATAAAGATTTAGGTTTCATCACTTTGCTCATCACGTTATCTTATGAAACCTTTAGAAAACAAGTCTTCCTCTGGCTCAGAGTAGAAATCTTTCTCATGCTTTCTCACAGTTTTTCTCCATTACTACTATTACTACTAGTACTATTTTAAACCTCCCCATAACCAGAGATCACCCAATATTGAGTTCATCATACACAGTATGTATTTTTTTTTTTTTAAAAAAAAAAAAGATGTAACATAGTTTTCAGGCAGGGAGGAGCAAGGCAGAAATCTAAATATTTACCTTCATTCTTATTTACTGTGGTATCTTCGCACTGGATTTAAATTTGTTCTTGTGGATTAAAATGATTTTCTGCTTTGGCAGCTAGTAGCAAAAACGCTTTTCATCAGTCTGATAATGGGGATAACTTGTGTGACACACCTTTTTGTATACACACCTAGTTTTGGAGAAACCCAGTGGGTAGCTTAGACAACTTTCTAATCAGTTCAATTGGGAAAAACACCTCTGAAGTATCACTGAGAAAATAATTATTCTTCATGGTACTACTGAAGCAAAAGTTTGCACCATTGCAACTTCTGGCATACTTTCAAAGTCCCAGCTTAATTTTCACTTTTTGTACACACTAGGCAGATTAATTTGTTGACCAACTAGGGGAATAATGACACTCTCCAAATATCATCAGCATCAGTCTATGCCATTGGAGGTTCCTCCTGCCCAGCCATTCAATGGTAGCTATGTCACCCAATCCCAGGTAAGACCTAAAATGTCAGTTGCAGACCTGTTGCTACGGTAAACCATGCTATGGCCACAGATGAGCACTCTATCTGAATCTGCCAACAACAGTAGCAGCAGCAGAGTTAGTAATGCAAGGGTTGAATATATCTCCTATATGCCACAGACCATGCTCAGCACAAATGCTGTAGATGATGAACTGTAGGGGGTGGTCACCCAAAGGGAGGATGAGCTCGCTATACATTATACCTGAGTAGAGGACAGAGATATAGGCCATTTCTGCCCTACACTGTTATAATGCTATTATTTCACTTTCAACATCCTATGGAAGTCTGCGGTTTGAAGTTTAGGGAGGAGCATTTAGAATTTTCAGCCAGAGAGCTCTTTGGCCTCAGTGAACTACAAACCCCAGAATTCCATAGGATGTTGAAAGTGGAATAATAGCACTATAACAATGTAGGGCAGAAATGGCCATAGCATCTCTATGGAATCAGAGCCCCTGCATATGCACTCTGTCATATTTGAGGTACTGTACTAGGTGCAGAGATAGGCCAGGGAGCCCATTGGGCCCAGCCCCAAGGTGGCTGGATAATTGGCATTACTCCTAGGGCCCCCAGTGAGCTGCCTGCAGCCTTGAAAGCAATTTGATATGTCAGTGACCTCACCTGCTGCCACCTGGATTATTGAAGCTTCCAGCTGTCCACCAACATCAGTGAATTCCACCCCACTCCTTGGTATGGTTTAATTCCAAAATATGATTTAATTGGCATAATATATAAATTATATCCTACTATGGACAGGGAGCTGGTTGACAAAGAGGAACCGGCTGCACGCATGCATTGCAAAACTAAGTCAGACCAGGACCTCAGGGCATGACTAGGTCATAGTCAGAGAAACTCCAGCAATAATGGATTTACAGATAGCCTTCAACCACTCAACCTTTAAAAACCATAGTGTCTGAAATAGCTTTCACAGGAAGACTGATTGCCTTAGTCCTTCTTCCTCTGACAACCAAAGCTTCCCCTTTGTCTCTACAGCTTCCCAACCATTAAGGAACCATCACAATTCCCATCAGTTTTTTGTCACCTAATGTTAAGACTATTAGTCTGTTCTGGACTTCATTGTTTATGCTGCAGGAGAGCCATTAACACATTCGTCCTCCAGGCAAAAATAGAGTATTTAAACCCTATATCTGGAGTAGCCAACTCGTAGTACTACTACATGCTGGCCGTCACTCTGCTGTTGTGATTCCCAATTGTACAATGCTTGGACTCCTAGCCTAAGTCACATTTCTTCTTCACTTCTCTCCAGATACGTAATTGTCACCAATTTCTCCCAAAACTCTTGCTATTCAAACTTTCCTCCCTTTTCCTTCAGTTAGTCTTATGTGTTTGTGAGACTGATTGTGTGCTTATGATTGATAATTCCACCAAATAAAAACATTCTTAAATGAATATTCTTTGAATCTCTGGCTGGTATTCCTGCACTAGTACACAGCTGTTAAAGATCTCATTAGGCTACTGCTGTCTTGCAGGCCTCCCTTTTAAGGTAATATTCTCCACTGTTTCATGGAGGCATTGGCATCACTGGTGGACCTCTGAGTCTCCCATGTCTTGGGATAACACCACCAAAGGCATTTTGTCACCCTCCATAGCTGCAGCTGGTCCTGAAGTTTCTTCCTGTTGTGTCTACCTCTTCAGGGCATCTAGATTGGTCAAGATCTCATTAGTGACCCTATTGGAGGTTCTTGATACCATTTTAGGAGGTGGGGTAGCCTGCCTTTGGGGTGCCTCAGACTTCTCCAAGGCCTTATCCCTATGTTACCCTGATTTCTGAGTGTCCCGAAGGGGACTCCTAAATGTGCTCCAAATAATGGGGAATGGGAATTAGCCAGATCACAAGCTGTAGCACTACAAGAGGCAGGGTAACCTAGTGAGATCTTTCTACCCAATGTTTACAGGGTCAGGCCAAGCCAAAAACCAAGCAGAATTATCTAATAAATGATTTTATTGAGGAGAATTCACTCATGTATGCACACAAGGTACACAAAATCACACATTCACACAAGAGCTAGCTGAAAGAGAAAGGGAAGAAAAATTATAGAGAGGCTGAGAGATTTGGGGGGATTTATAATCTCCAGTCCAAAAGAGTAGTGAAGAGTAGAAATGTATTTTGGCTTAGGTAGGACCTATGGGCAGTTCTCACTCAGGAGCCATACGGACAGAGTGACAGGTTGATCTTCAAGAGACTGCCCTGGGCCTCCTCAAATCAGGGGTATTTGTACCCTGAAAATGGCTTGTGGCTGTGAAGATTCCAGATGCAAGACAAAGGGAATCTGTTGTGGACAATGAGTCTTTCACCTGTTGATGGGCTTATTGCTTTGATTGACAAAGACATGATGGATGTTTTAATAGCTGTCTATTGTGGGTGCTGTGAGGACAGATGAAAGAATCCAGGAGTACAAGGGATGAATATATGTCAATCAGTGTCCTGGTGGGCTCCTCACAGTGGGATTCCCTGGAAAAGTCCAGCTTCTATTTAAGCCTATTATCCACAGAAATGATGTGTATTTGCCTGACAAGTGACTCAGTCTTACCTGAAGAAATTTTGGAGTTGACCTATGCTTCTCACATTTACAGTCAAATTCTTTCCCTCGCTCAGTTTGACCTCTCTGTCACCTCTCAGGCTTGAATCTGATATCAGAGTCAATAAAATGTGTTGCCAATTAGGTATGGTGTCCATCCAAACCATTCTGACGTTGGGGACTCCCAAAGCGGGGCCTTACACCTAGCTACATGGCATCAAGTGAAACCTCCCTCCCTTTGTCCTCTGAAGAAGAGGATACTCCAAGAGCCATGTGCTTAGAAGGCTGCTTCTTAACAAGCCCTTTGCCTTTGGACACCACACTTTCCTTTTTGGGGCCCATCGTTTAACTTAGGAGAAAAGTCCTAGTCAGTCAATTCTTTAAGGATAGCAGCCCCTACCATGGAACAGAAAGTGCTTGTTTGTATTGAAAAGGAGGGAGGAGGTAAGGGCATCTTCAGTCCAAGGTTCCCAGCAACCATTCATGAAAGGGATAGTCTAGTGATCAGAAACAGGCTGGGACTTCTTAATACCAAATATGCAGGAAATACAATGGAAGGGGGGCATAACAGGCCTTGAGCCTGTAACCAGGACCTGCCCGAGTGAGAACGAAGAGGCAGGACTACCACCTGAAGCCTGCCGGATCTAAAGCGCTCTAGGCCCAAAGTTGGCACAGTGAAATGGGGGGATGGTCAACAGGGACCCAGTGGACTGCCTGGTGTTACTGCTGGGTGGGGAAAGGAGGTCGGTAATGTCTAAATGCCCGGTATGGGCCTAGCCCTACAGTCTGGGAATCATATGAGAACCCAGATGGCCACCCATGGGGACTCCCAGGCCCAGGTGGCTTGGCCTAGACTCACATGGCCACTGACGAAGTATAGAATGGAAGGAGGAGATGGGGAAGTGTAAACAAAGACCCTGTTGGTAGGTTGCAGGCCTATACTGTGTCCTAGAGACTGCATGCAAGGCCCAATTAGGTCAAAGCACTCATGTGCAAGCACATGGGCCCTACAGGCCAAACTCCTACCGTTGACCTGTTCCTGCCTGATTGTGTGCATATGGACCTATGGCAACCTAAATTCATCCCTGATTCCTAACCACTCACAGTAAAGGAGACCCCAACTGGCTGCTCACTCCCAGGTGAGAAAGAAAAAGAGGGTTCCAGAGACCATTCTTGACCCACCCAGCTCACCACCCCAAAAACCTGCTGGGTGACTGTATAGCTCCCAAATATTCCTGTATTCCCTGCTGCAGTGTGATCCAGTCTCCACATTTGTCTGGTATGCAAATAGCCCATTTGCTGCACTACTCCAGTGATCACTCTGCCACAAATCTGCCCTATTGTCCAAGCCCCTTCTCTTGCTTCTGGTGTCCTTCATCAAACTGCTTGTAAAATGCTTGATTCATCAAGTTCAGTGCAAAAGAGGGAAAGAGGGGGCAGAAGCATCTTAAATCCCCTCTGTCTCTCCCCACACTCTTGGTGATGGTGCCACATATCATGACATGTTTAGTTGGCCTCTCTATTCTAGAGGCCAGCAAACATGTCAGCCCACTGTAGTGCTTCACATCACAGGAGGGAATCAAATCATCTGCAAATCTTGTAATTATCCTTGTGTTTTTAAAGGAAGGCTTGCTTTTCTATTTAGTAGAATAGCAGGATTAATCCAATAGGAGTTATTCCTAGGTGTATGTATACTTGCAGACTTCAGGGTGTATATTTATCTCTTCCACTGAAGTCAGTGGAACTCTGCAAAATAAGATGGAAGTACCTTTATAGGTGTGCATAGAACTGTAGCCTAAATCACTTTTGTTACCTGCTGGACAATGCCACTAACAGTTGCACTAATCATTCAGTCTCATGTTTAAATAAAGAAATTAACTAGCAGTGAAAGAACTTTGCTTAAGGTAGTCCTATACTTTCTAACCTAATTGTAGATTTAGGGCACCTTATTGGGCTAGCTGAAGTAGACTTTCTCTGTGTATCCTTCCTGCCCTAAAAATGCCACCCAGGGGTTCATAGAGTCCTGTACGCAGAGTCTTGTTGAACTTGGAATGCTGTGGTATGGTGTTGGGCAGTCCTCCAAACTGGGCAGAGACACCTTCCTTCCTTAGTCCCTCCACTCATGCATAGTAGCTTGAGAATGATAAGAGACTCAGATTGTAATATAACTATGTAGTGTGAAAGATAGCTGTGGCAAGGTGTGACTGTTTGAAAACAAAATGGTAGAAACAGCTACTCATCCACCTTGTTCCATGAGACTGTTTTGCATATTAATTAATCATATTATTATATATTAATACAATACATTCATTATAAATTAACATTAATTATAATGTAGGTTACAAATGGATATTAATTATAACTGATTAGGAACACTGAGATCACTTTTATTTCTTTAATGTTGTGATAATTTTGTAAGACCAACCAAGGTACAAATACATTACACTGTCTTTCTAATCTTATAAAACTAAGAAAGGATTTGGCTTAACAAAGATATCACTATAACATTGATTTTGCATTTTGGTGGTGGAGGGAGGATTGTTTGTTTCTTTTATGGTCAATATTGATGCCCCTGCTTGGAATACTTTTATTTTTCTCTGTGTCTTGATTTCCAAGTCCATATACATCTGTTGCATCTCTCATTTAAATGCTCTATGAAATATTTTTATTTTTTATTTATTTAAAACTATTATGCTTTATGTCTCAAATACCAAGAACTCTGAAGTTGTGAAAAACATGTAAACCATACAATAAACAAATAAAACTGACCACAGACTAAAAGCACTCTTAATAATCCCTACAAATGGTTTTGAAACAACGGACAGTTAATACAGCCAAGGTACACAGCCCTGGCTTTAAGAAGCAAAGGCCATGTGGAATAACATAATTTTAGCTGCCTGCCCGTAATTCAAAAGCCCAACTTTCCTTGGGAGGGTGTTCCACAGCTGGGATGTCACTATAGAGAAAGGCCTTACATATGTTCTAATCCAGCCTCATGGTGTCGTGGGATATGCAACAGGGCCTTCACTGTTGGTCTCAAATTCCAGGCAGTCTCATATGGTAAATAAGCCATCACGGTGATTGATTGTTGAGTTAGGACTCTGGGAGATTATGGTTAGAATCCTCTGAACAAATCTTGCTAAAGAAACCCTACGGCAAGGTTGTCACAAGTTAGAACCAATGGGAAGGCTCACAACAACAACAACAACAACAACAACATATGGAAGAAGAGAGCCTTTCTTTCCCCAGCCATTTGGAGCTTTGTGAGGTCAAAAACAGTACCCTGAATTGAGCTCAGGAACAAATTAGAATTTCTTTGAAGACTGGTAATATATGGTGTCTAAAGTATATACCCCACAAGGGTCTGGCTGTCACTTGTTGCACTAGCTGTAGTGTTCAAACACTTTTGAAGAGCGGGCCCGTATAGGTTGTACTACAATAGTATAATTAGGAGACAATTAAGCCATGAACCAACAAACAATTTAATTGCAAAGTACAGAACTTCTAAAAGTGGAATGTATTGAATTTCGGATGCCCACAGTTTAAAGGTATAGAACAGACTATGAAGCCATTTCATCTGTCCATTCAAGAAGGAGAAAGAGAAGTGGTCTATCTGTTCCACCCACATGTTTCATCATGTTTCACATGCAAGAGAAATAGGTACCCTAAGGATGGAAAGAATATTGTTTCCCAACAACTGAGAAAATCCATCAGAAAGAATAACAGAGCTGTGAGACTTTTCAGCACTTTTCTCCCAGTATTCAAATGTCCCAAAGTTTTCTGGAAGATTTTTCTGGATTGAGAAACTTTTTTTTAAAGAAATACACCACATAAAGCAGTATTTTCTATGCAGGAAAATTGTTTTCTGTGCAGGAATCCCCCTCACCCCCAATGCTGTTTTTTCATGTGTTCTTGTGCACAGAAAACCTTTACAGTGCTGGAATATAGGAAAAATACTAGGCAAAAATATTCATTTTTCCCATAGTGAGGAAAAAAAATACAGTTATTACCTATCTTTGCATATAACAGTGAAATAATTGTGGATTTATATCCCTAATATACCAATATGTGTAATTCCTTGTGCTTTCCACATCAACTATAATAAACTATATCATTAATAAATGATGATCATTTACCAAGAAGTAGAAGGAGAGGAAGTTGAAGAGAAGAAGAGAGGGAGGTGGAGGAGGAGGAGATGAACTGCTAGTATTTTCCAGTTCAAGCTTGAGGCCCTCGAAACAGTTAGCTTTTTCCAGTGAATCCTTTAAGGGCTTTTTTAACCTCTTTGTTTCTCAGAGAATATATGACTGGATTAAGTACTGGAGTTACCACAGAATATAGGAGAGAAATCAATTTGTCTTTATCTAAAGAATAGACAGTAGAAGGTCTAATATATGTGTAAATGACTGAGGAGAAGTAAAAACTGACCACAATAAGATGTGAAGAACATGTGGAAAAAGCTTTCTTCCTCCCTTCAGTGGAACGGATTCTGAAGTGGTTCTCATGATGAACAAATATGATGCTACTGTCAAAACACAACTACAGATCCCAAATGTGACATCTGCCACAAAAGCCATACTCTCATTGATGGTGGTATCTGAAGATGCAAGCTTTAGGAGTGGAGGTACATCACAGAAGAAATGGTTGATTATGTTTGAGTTGTGGAAAGAAAGCTGCACCATTAGCCCAGCATGCACTGCAGAATTGGCCATTCCAACAACCCACACTCCTACTGCTATGGAAATGCACACTTCCTTCCTCATGATCAGGGCATACCGCAAAGGATGGCAGATGGCAGCATAACGGTCAAAAGCCATGAAAGAAAGAAGCAGAAGTTCTGTACCCAAAGCCCATATAAAAAGATACACTTGAGTAATGCAGCCATAAAATGTGATAGTCTTTCTGTGAGTCAAAAGAGCCTGGAGCAGTTTAGGAGTTGTAACTGTGATGGAGAATACATTTGCTAAAGACAAATTGACGAGCAGGAAATACATGGGGGTGTGAAGCTTTCTGCAGGTGCATATGGTAAAAATGAGAAGAAAGTTTCCAACCAGGGCTGTAGTGTAAATGAATGTAAATACCCAGAAGAGAAGTGTTTGTGATTCAGGTGAATTGGTGAAACCAACTAATATGAATTCCATAATGGTAGACTGATTCTTCATGTCATTATTCCTTTTGCTGGTGCTGTAAGAGATAGACAGACTGTGTTACTTTAGTCACCAAGATATTTCCTATGACCTGAGTATTCATATTAAAATACACATCATTTTGAGATCATCTTTGACATTTAATACTGCTCACTGAGGATATTTTTACCATTATTTTCATCAGGTTTTGATAAATGCCAACAGTTGTGGGATAACCTGATGAAATATTTTGTCACATAATCAAAATGGTTCTTTAGGAGGATTTAATGAGAACATTCTTGACGATTATCATTGCTTATCCAGAACTTCTGAAAGCTTTTGATAAATAACCCCCTTGATGTTTTCCTTTCATCAGATGTTGGCACATGTGAGTAATAGTAAAACATCCTGATGAAATACTTTGCCCTGTTTTTGAAAGATCTTCATAATTGGGGTCTCCTATCCTGTTCAGTATTTAAAATGATTTTGGAATCTGGATTTATGGTGACTGCATCAATGCAACAACCTAAAAAACCCCAAAACTTACCGTAGAAGTCAAGCAGCCCCATCAACATAGGGGAATTTGAGAATGGGAAACAGGGAGCAAAGAAGCATCCCACCTTCTCCCTGCAGTAAGGCCACACTCCCCAATATTTTGGAAATCCCCATGTTGGTGGGACTAAGGTAATTTTTTTTGGCTGTCATCAGGAGTCTTAGCTATGACAATGAAGCACTGTCATTACAACTATGTCTCCCAATGCAAGATTTCAGCCAAAGTATAAGAGGTAACTAATCAGTGCAGACGACTGGCTTCAAATGTATTTATTTGACCCCCCATCACACACCAAAAAAAGAAAGAAAGAAAGAAAGAAAAGAAAACCAAAACATATGAACTACATCCAGGAAAACACCCCAAGCCAGTTGGAAAGAGTAATTTTTGGTCACATCCACATCTAACTCAGGTGGATGGAAACTTCCTTAAATATGGACAGCAATGCACATCTGAGAATAGATTTCATGCAATAACTGAAAACTGGTTGTGGACTACTAGATTTGAAAGATTTCAGGGGATGTAATAAAAGTTCCATTGTTCATGAAAGATAGACTTATTTTACCATGGGATCAGATGAAAGAAGTTGTATGCATTTTTGTAAGTCTTGTATCATGAAACATTCTAAAAATAAACAGAAAGCTGGTACAAATTAGTAAGCCATTGAAGGTGGTCTAGATAGCAAGTAGCTGCAATTACAGTCAGTAGATTACAAGAAATCAACAGGAACATTCTTGTTTTATTCTTCTATAGCACTTGATGAACACATAGGTTCTGGAACAGGAGAAGAGCATACTTCAGGAAAAAAAGACTTGATATTCCCTTTTCTAAAAACATTTGTACATTTTAAGCTACATTTGTCAAGTTGGATAGGCTGCAAAACATTATTTAAAAAGCAGACACCATTCTGTAATGCAGAGAAGGGAAAACAGTGGCTCTGCATTTATTTTTGGACTTCAGTTCTCAACTTATCCAGCATGGCCAGTAGTCCTGGGTGGTAGGACCTGCAGTCCAACACGGGAAGTGCAGAATATCCACATTCAAATTTCATGCTTTACTCACACCATCTCTTTGTACAGAGCCTTGTGCGCAGCCATAGCTGTATTTTTTAAAACTCTTCATACTTTCAATAATATCATTAAGAACTGGCTTCTTACATTCAGTGCTCTCCCAACTAGCCATATCTAACGTATCTAGTGATAATAGTGAAGATAACTAGAACCAAAATCTACTGAGGATGAACTGAAATAGACAAACTAAATTTGGCTAATATCTGAAGGAGGAGTGTTTATTCAAGGGATCAGACAAGGCCCTCATAGCAATTTTAATCCTAATCCTGATCATGATGTACCCCATTTTAATGAAGTTCTGTGTGTATCTTTCATTCACTTGAAAATATAAGATGCAGAAATATTCTGTACAGTTTAAGCTCTATATTTCTATTATTTTACTCTTTTAAGTCTTCTGATACACTCTGTAATGGTGATCCAAATGGAAGCTTTACAGTTGGCAGCTGTGCATCCAGCAGACAATCATAATTTAATTGTCATGTTTTAACAATATGAGATGGAAGACAAAATAACCTGAAATCAAATTAAATATGTACCTTCATTCTTTTTTAACTTTGTTTGGTCTTGGTAGCGTTTCTTCTTCCTTCTTCCAACATAGATAATTCTTTTTTTTTTTTCTGTTTCTCATCTAGCAAATGCCACAGTCAACCACTTTCCATCAATCTAATCATTACACTCTAGCGGCTGATAGCAACTAGCAGATACACTTTTTCAGACCATAGCCAATACCCAGCTTTAAAGTCTTTATGTAAATAAGGTGACAGCACCGCAGGAAGATATCATCTGGGTCATGGTGATTATTTATTGTACTGTGGAGTATTTTTTTTCAGCATTTCAATTTATTTATTTGAAATGTTTTAAGTTTTCCAATGGCAATGCCCTCAGGGCAGTTTTGCAGTTGTTTGGGGCAGGAGGAACTATAGCTAAAGTCACATAAGTTACAATTAAATGAAAAAAAAATCTGATGCAGTATTGATGTTTATGCTGGCACATTGCCCTAAGAAGGTTCTCATCTAAGAGCATGTACCAATATTCAAACAGTGAAAACAAGAATTAGAGTTGTTTTTTTAAAAAAATGTATTTTCTTATTTTTTAATAATCCAGCATAAATTCACTGCCTCAACCATGAAAGCCAACTGCTGTCACTGGTTGTCATATCACCTAATTGACTGGATGGTACATGGATTCTAATCATACACCTAGTGCCTGCTTACATTGTTAGCTGACCTGTATTCCCATTTTTTTTTAAGTAAGGCCATTTCCACACTACATTACTATAGTGTTCTTATTCCACTTTCAACATCCTATGGAATCCTGGGTTTGTAGTTTAGAGAAGGGCATTTAGAACTCTCAGCCTAAGAGGTCTTTGGCATCAATAAACTACAAACCCCAAAATTCCATAGGTTGTTGAAAATGGAATAATTGCACTACAACAGTGTAGTGCAGAAACGGCCAGAAAGAAGAACGCCTCCTGAAGGTCTTAGGGCTCCAATGAACTCATATGGAAAGGCCTTGTAAAGCCAAGATATGAGGCAAAACATGAAGTCATTTTTATGGCCAGTTGCTTAGCCTGGGGGGGGGAAGCTCACTACTTTTTTTCAGTGAGTTTAGCCAACCAGTGAAGTCATGGGTCTAACTGGCATTCCATTTCTTAGCCTCAGAGATTAAAACTGTAGAATTGATTTGTGCAGTGCACAACGGTGGTGAGTAGCTATGCTAAGTGACATTGCTACCGAAGGGTTATTTTGAGTAGCTATGCTAAGTGACATTGCTACAGAAGAGTTAAAGTGGAAACCTTCAACTATAAATGCCAGAAATCTCAAATATGTGTTCACAGAAAGTGTTAAAGTTTGCTTTCCATTCTTCCTTTATTGGATGTATACTGCAAGATGGTTTTGCATGTTTCATTTCTCTTTATTCATGTTGGACTTAAATTAAAAAAACACAGTTCTCAAACACAACAAAATAGTTATATTTATTTCTAAATTTGAGGATTTCAAAACATCTAACAACAACATCTATAAAACAAAACTTTGTAAAGTGAGTCAGATGAATCAGAATATGTCACTACAACCAGAATTCAGGAATGAATTAAATAAATTCTCTGGAATACACACACACACACACACACACACACACACACACACACACACACACAGCCTGAAACATAACCTTGTGAAATATGTTGTTTTGTGTCTCCATTTGGTTCTTTAACTTTACATTTTATTTTTTTCCCCAATACAGCAAGATCCCAAACCTCAGCATGCCACTTGTTGATATTTGAATTATAAGTGGTTCACCAACCACAATCGTAGAGAAGTAAATCTTCACAAATTTTCTTCTTCAAATACCAATGAGTAATTTCAGCAATTTTCTTTCCACTGTGAGAATGTCTTTGAAAACCAAACAGTTTTTGAAAACTATTTGCAATTTACGACTTACTCTGCACAGAATTCACACATGGCTGTTTTGTACAGAATACAGCATTTTTGCACTGGAAATAGTATTTCAACGTAGAAATATTAATTTCTGTTCAGAAGATGCTGTTTTCTGTGCAGAAACTGTGGTTTTCTATCCAAACCAACCACAAATAAAATTAGTGGAACGAATCCCGAAATACAGCATTTTCTGTGTAATATTATTTTCCATGAAGAAATTGCTGCTTTCTTCACAGAAAATGCTGTTTTCTGAGCACAACATCCACATGCAGATTTTGTGCAAAATAAGTCCAAAATTTCCAACATTCTCGATAATCCAGGATTCTTATTGTTGAGCTGATGATTTCAGAAAAGTGAATACATGAAGTGTCAGGAAATGAGGTGCGCAATGCAGGAGCAAATCCAGATGGGGAAACTGCTCTGGACACTATGTGCTTGCCTGTATTAAAACAGGAAATAGTGTCTGTTAGGGTGCAAAACCACAACATTCATAAACTTGGCAGAAGTTCAAATTGACTTGACATAGAATAACAACCACATGGATTTAACATGAAAAGAAGAACTTAATTGTTTGGTATGATTTGACTTTGCGTTACAAAATCATCCTGTATCAACCTGAGCCTCTACCAGTCATTATCAGAGTTGTTCCATTTTAGTGTTCTTAACACTTCTCACTTTTCTCCAATACTTTTGCCTATCACAGTACCCTTTCTATTGTTTATTTATTTAAGGCATTTTTAAATCACCTCTCAGGTCACCAAAGTTTACCAGAAAATTAAAATACTAGAAAAACATATCAGTTTTCAAATGACTTGGGAGGTGTTGCTTTACCTACACTTTCCATATCTTTTTATAAGAACTGCTTTAATTTCATTGTTTTTGAGACAGTATATGATAGGATTTAACAAAGGAGTTAAAATAAGGTACTGGAAAGAAGTGACTCTGTCAAGATCTGAGGGAGAACTAGAACTTGTCTTCAAATATTGGAAAAAGGCTGAAAAATAGAACAGACAAACCACAATGAGATGAGAACTGCAAGTGGAGAAGGCTTTACTTCTGCCTTTGACTGAGTGAATCTTCATAATGGTTGAAATTATTTTAATATAAGACGACAGGGTTAAGAGGAAGGAAGGAATACCAAAGAGAAAAAAAGAGCCAGCTATCGCCAGGTGATTGAGGGAATTTTCACTGCAAGACAAGCTCAAAACTGCAGGAAGGTCACAGGTGGAGTGGTTGATTCTGTTGTGCCCACAGAACGTCACATTCATTAAAGGTAATGTGTTGATCATACTATCCAACAAACCCATTACCCAAGCTCCCCCTACTAACTGCCTGCACATTTCTTTTCTCATGATTGTTGAATAATGTAGTGGGTCACAGATTGCAGCATAGCGATCATATGCCATGGCTGTGAGCAGATGCACTTCCACACAAGCAAAATGGATAACCAGGAACACCTGTGTGTAGCATCCAATGACAGAAATGGATTTCCGCTCTGCTATAGAGTTTTCCATAATCTTTGGAAGAGTGACGGACGAGTAGCAGATGTCAACCAAAGCTAGATTTTTGAGAAGGAAGAACATAGGGGTGTGAAGGCTAGCTTCCTTAGTGATTATCAATGCGATCATAGAGTTTGCTAAAAAAGTAGCAACATATATCACCAAAAACACAAAGAAAAGAAACATTTGCACTTGTGGATCACTTGAAAGTCCCAAGAGAGTAAACTCTGTTATCACAGTTTGATTTTCCATGGAAAGGTGATGGTACACCTGCAAAATCTGTTGAGACTGGGACAACACTTGGGTCAGCACACTGTGATCAATACAATTTCAGTGTTAAGAGTGATTTACAATTGATATAAAAGGCTATAGGAAGTAACAGTTCTTAACTGAAGAGTAATATGTAATCTATTTTAATTATACACTTTTGTGCCTCTTGCACCGCACTATGTCTACGTTTCAAAATATACTCCTTTTTGTATTTGTTTTCACTAGTCAAATGAAGTCTTTGGCTAAGATCAGTGGGACCTTTGTGCCTAATGTTACAGTGGGATCAAGATGCTAAAAGCATTAACAGTCGTTTCTTATAGAAATATAAGTTTTAACATCCATTCGTATTTTCTGTTCCAGCCTCTTGTAGCTTTGTATATGTACTTTCTTAAAATTAAATTTACCAATTTTTGTATATGTCTTCTATCATTCAGTTGAAAGATATATCTAATGTAAATATGCCGTCTGTATAGTCATACTTCCTTTGATCTTGAACATTCTTCTCTTTGCTGCTTCCTGTTAAAACAACAAACAAAGAAAGAACAACAATTCTATGTTGTGGTTGTTTTTTCTCTGGAATGTTCCTTTTAACTTTTTCAAATGGCCATGCCAGAATATGTATTCAGAACATATGCCATTTTTTTTGCATGCCAAAAAGAATCAGATTATCAACAGATATACTCAGGAAAGATAAATGTGATGCTGTTCAATTTAATTTCTTCTCCATCTCTAAGGAAGTATTCTAATTTTAAAATTCTACAATTGTCCACTCAGATGTAACTCCCACTGATTACAACAAAACTTTCTGCTAGTGAAATGGGTATGCAATTGCAGCTTAACTTCCAGTATCTTCACTTAATCTAGACATGTTTCTGGGGCACAGTTACTTCTCATAGGAACAGCAGCCAGATATCAGCCTAGTAAAAGGAGCTGGAATTTCTAAACTTTTTATATTTGGTAGACTAAAAATAAGTGGAAAAACTGGAACCAGTTCTGCATACCATCTTAACAGCTGATGAAGAAAATGAGGATATTATTTTTTAAAACAACACCACAATAACAGCAGCAACAATAACTGAATTTACACACTTGCATTGTTGGTTGCTAGATAGAGCTAGTGAATCCCATTAGATATGTATTGTTTGGCTCTCAGTATTCTAAAACATGTAGTCACCAGCTTGCTGTTCTATGAATCAATAGTGCACAAAATTTAGACCACTACTCCAACTAATATGAAAGCTGAAAATTACACTTACTTTCTACCAGTCACTCACATCCATAGCTATCTAAATATTAAATGGTTTCCCAATTCCAAGGTTAGAAAGGAAGAGGGAAAGGAAGGAGGAGGCAAAGTAAGATAGTTTCTGCGAATTTTCTTGTGGGTTTAGAAATCAATCTCTTCAAATAACTTTTGATAAATGAAACTAAATAAACTAATAAACTAAACAAACTAAAATTACCAATACATACTCTCTCTGACAAAAATAACAAAATGAATTACAGCAAAAGATAAATATAAGGTACTGCATCAAGGCAAGAAAAAATGATATCCAGAAATACAGAATGGGTAATACCTGATTCAAAAGCAGGACATGTGAAAAAGATACAAGAATATTAGCAGTCCATAAGCTAAACTTGAGTCAACAGTGCTATCTGGTGACCAAAAAAAAAAAGCCAATGCAGTTCTAGGCTTCATTAGCGTCCAGATCAAGAAAACTAGCTGTCCCACTCTATTCTGATTATCAGACCTTTCCTGGAGTACTGCGTCTAGTTCTGGACAGAACTATTCAAGAAAGATATTGGCAAGCAGGGCTGTGTCACAGAAAAGAGTAACAAAGATTATCAAAGTTCTGGGAAACAAGCTTTGCAAAGAATCTTAAGGAACTTGGCATGTGTAGGTTGGAAAACAAAAGATGAAGATTGTCATGCCTGACATCTGAAGGCATGCAACATAGAAAATGAGGCAAGCTTGTTTTCTGCTACTCCAGTAATTAGAAGTTTAACTATTATTATTTTTTCTTACTGGAAGAGGTGCTCAACAGTCGAACAGTCTGCCTCAGAGGGAGGGGAACTTTCCAACTTTGGAGGTCTTTTAAGTATAGGTTGAATGGACATATTTTAGGAGTGTCCTAATTATATTTCTCCATGGGGGAGGGTCGGGCTACACTACCCTTGCATTCCCTTCCAACTTTAAGATTCTATGATTTACAAACCTGTTCTTGAAGGATTGCTGTTGTCCTCTTTTCCCACTTTGTATGCACTTCAACTGATCAGTTGCCTTCATAGAGTATTGGAGCTGCCTTGAAATCTTTTAGAAAGTGGACTCTTCATAATATGGATAGAAGATGCAAATAAACTTCTTCTGCAAAGCCTCTTATAAAGATTCTCTTGCTTACTTGAATTCCCAAGGGGTTTCATATGCTAGTAAAGATATTAATATTCCATGGTTACAAACCCAGGGAGAGGGATGATGTAAGGAGGAGGAGAGAGGAAGGGAGAGAGAAAGGAAGGAAGGCAGACAAGTGGAAAAGATCTCCCTAGATAGTTGTGGCCTGCAACCTAAGTCTTCTTTTCAACTCATTTGGAATAAAGACAGGGCACACGAACTGATAGTTAGGGGTCATATATTTATTAAACCTAACCAA
The DNA here is from genome assembly GCA_948472985.1 of Iguana delicatissima. Taxonomy (NCBI): domain Eukaryota; kingdom Metazoa; phylum Chordata; class Lepidosauria; order Squamata; family Iguanidae; genus Iguana; species Iguana delicatissima. Next base: position 143,521 of record CAOKZL010002892.1, read on the forward strand.
TTTTTTGGTGAGTACTGTTTTGATGCATGCTAACAATATGTGATGCATCCAGAACAGACTGAATCTCTATTCCCTGATCTGCCTAACTGACTGATCTGGAGTGCCTCTTTCTTGTCCAGATAAAGCTTTAGTTTACTTGTCCTCGATCCATACTGACAATACGGACTTGTTTAGTACCAATAACTTCCTTGAAGTTTTTTTTTCTATGAATCTTTATTGCTCAGCTAAAAGCAATTACAACTTGCCACAATCAAATAAAATGCAACTGGACAAAAACATCACAACAACAATGAATGCAAATATACAGTCAATAAACAAACAATACAAAAAGTATAAAAAATGTAACAATATAAAATTACATTGATGTGTTCTAAAACACCAGGGTCATATACTTTCTTCACCCCTGTGTGATTCTTGTGAATGGTTTTGATGTCTAGTTCTTATCTTACTTGCAGCCAAGGCAAATTTTGCAACCGTAGCAGTGATATAAACATCATTGCCAGCCAGTAAAATACAAATCTGCTGAAGGGGAGATCAATTGGAAAAGGAAAAGGAATAGAGAATGTAATTAAGAAACTAATATAATGTAATTAAAAGATTAAATTAGTTGATACAAATTTTTAAAGATTTTTGTGCAAATTTTGAGATAATTTGCATTCAAGAAATCTGGTCATTTCCACAGATTTCCCCTCCCTTCCACGGTATACAGCACATTTTCTCCCCAATATCAAATCAAAGGTTAAATGTTGATCTCACAGCAGATTGGCAACCATGGTTTCTGTTGATTCCAATCAACAATTTCACAAATGGACACTGCAGCAATATACTTGCAGCAATATACTTACTTTCCAAAGTGATTGGCCTAGTGATTTCATTTTTTTTAATGTATATTGTCCTCCTTGAAATTCAAAGTATTCAATTCAAAGAAATTCAAAGAAATTCAGATGGACTGATTTAGAGTTAGTTCTTTCATCCCTTTTTAACTTGCATGTGGATCCATTAATTTTAATAGCTGGAGAAATGAATGCGAGATTGGGTCCAAATACCTGAGAAATTTGGTTTAACTCCTGAGTATTTGAACCATTTCATTGTCAGGAATTCAATGGGTCAAGAGACCAATGAGGTAGGCCAATTTCTTTTCCCCCTTATTTTTAAATTCCAGCTTTTCCTGTGTAATGGGACAGTTAGAAATTCTGAGCCAGATCTGTACACATATATAGGTCCTAAAGGGGAAAGTGTGGTTGATTATCTAATTCTTTCACAAACAACCATCTCATTGCTAATAAATTTTAAAGTCTTGGCCTGACCTGAGAGTGACCATATTCCAACCCAATTATCCCTTCACTCCTTGTTCAGTTCAGCTCAATGTATCAAAAAACAAAACAAAACCCTTGATGGCTCTACCAATAAATTTAACAACCCGAGGAGACAAAAGGGTTCATTGGAATGGAAAGGTGAAAGACACTATAAACTCCTTTTTAATGTCCCCTAATATTATTCAACTAAGAAACTAACTTCTAACTCACCTTGATCCATTGGAATCTTTTAATAAATTGGTTTGGGAAATTAGACCTTTTGTGGTCAACACTGAACTTAGATATCCAGCTAAACAACCCAAATATGACTGGTTTGATACCCAGTGTATCACACAGAAGAGTATTTTAGCAAGAGCTATAAGAAAATTAGGACAGGAAGACTCACAAGAAAATTACAGGCTTTATACATACCTTTGAAGAGAGTATAAAAACCTACTCAAGGAAAAAAGAGCACAACATATACAGCAGATTTGGACAGACCTAGACCAGGCACTTGCAGAAAGGGATTCTACTAGATTTTGGGCCATGGTGGCAAAGGGGTCTAGGAGTGTATATGACTCTACTGATAACCAAATTATCTCTGCACAATGGCAGGCTCACTTCTTTTCCCTTTTCAACCAGTCTACCTTCGGGTCCATTTTGAAGCCCAGTTACAATCTAGTTATTTCTGTGCTTTCTTGGTGCCCTGAATAGGAACCAGTAACACCCGATGAAATTAACATCCTGATGAACTCCCTCCCAATTAAAAAAGCCCCTGGAGAAGACATGCTGCCTGGAGAACTATTCAAATCAAACCCTAGTTGGTGGTCTCCAGTCCTTGCTTCTCTTTTTACCTATATTAACCAACATGGGAAAATCATTCATTCATAAAAAAGGCTCCAAGGATGACCCAAAATTTTCTAGGCCTATTAGCTTACTAAGTATAGTATCTAAGTTATATTCAAAATATTTATTGGGTAGGTTGGAGCTGTGGGCTATTATTGCAGAAGAACAACGAGGTTTTAAGAAGGGCAAATCTACAATTGATCAATGCTTCATCCTTCATCACATGATCCAAAAATACTCCCAAAAAGGTTGAAAGGAACTTTTTGCTGCATATGTGGATCTCAGCTCTACCTTTGACTTTATAGATAGAGATCACCTCTGGCAAAAGTTAGCTGCCACTAATATTAATAGAAGACTCTTCTTTTTAATCCAGTTGTTGCATGTGAATACTTCCCTTAGGGTAAGACTCAGGGCAAATGGAATTTTATCAGATAATATCCATACAGATAGAGAAGTTTATCAGGGATGTCTTCTGGTGTCAAGGTCAAAGACCCAGGTGGCAAGCCAGCCCGGAGAAGGGAGAGAGAGAAATAGCAGAGTCAAAGCAAGCAATTACTAATAGGGAGTACATTTACCTAAGCCTGAATGACAAGTGAAATCCAGAGTCAGAGTCCAAAATCCAGGGGTCAGAAGCCAAGAAATCAATCCAAGGTATCAGGAGCCAGGTGCTGGAAGCAAGGAACAAGCAAGGAGAGAACTCATAGAAAGTTTGCCACAAGCAAAGGAAAGCTTCCAGGCAGGCAGTTATATAGCCCAGGGACAGGTGTGGCCAGTCACCACTTCTTGAACTTAATCAAGGAAGCCTCCCTTTGCTCAGCTCTCTTGAGTCTCCGCCTTGTTTGTGGGCTGATTGACTCAGGCTCCAGGGCATCCTCAGGATCACAGCTGAATCTCTGTTGCCCTAAAGGAGCAGGCAGAGGAACGTCCATGGCTGCTTGGTCCATGGCAGCAGGGGGAGCTCTTGAGCTGCAGGACTCATCTCCATCCAGAGCCACAGGGACCAATAGCTACTGCTCATCATCTCCACCCTGAGCAACAGGGACCAACAGCTGCTGCTCGTCATCAGCAGCTCTGACAGGGGCTTCAGTTATCACATCTGTCTCCCTTTTTATTCAACTTTTATATAAATTATATCATTAAAGAACTGACTGGATCAGAATGCTTCCCAGTTTCCATTCAAGATGTAAAACTCTCAGTTATCCTGTATGCTGATGACATAGTTTTGATCTCTGCCACCTTGACTGGGATGCAGAGACTTCTAAAGAGGTTGAATGTTTTTTATGTAAAAGAACCAAAGTGGTGGTTTTTGGGAAGAAGAGAAGATCACACAGTTGAAGATTAAATGCAAATCCTATAGAAGAGCAACCTTATTTTAAATATCTGAGTTTGGGTTTTAACTCAAAATTGTCATGGAAAACTCACTTCCATGCAGTTAAGCTTAAATACTCCCATTCTATTAATTCCTTATTGAGGTTTTTTAGATTCCTTGGAGTAAGACAGAAAGGAGAAAAAGATGTGAGTGTCATAGGACTACTGGCAACAATAAATCCCCATACTCTGGACAATCTCTCCCAGCAGTTTCATGCAGTTACTAATATCACATGAAGAACAAAACAGGACCTTGAGGGATACCACAGGGCATTGACCAGTTTGCTGAACAGAACAGAGAACACAGCATACTCCAGTATATTGGCCCAAAATTGGATATTGGAAACTAGTGGATGATTGTGCAGTATGGTTCAGCCTCTTTTAGGCAGGACAGAATCCACTCTTGTTCTACTAAGACATTCACCACGCCATTTAACAACTTAGCCAGTCCCCTTGTGCCTGCTATATTGAGCCAGAATGGGCAAGATGACAGCATACACGTCATGATTTTCATTTCTCCAACAGCCCTGTCTGTATCCTCAGCCTATACAAAGTGAGAGGTATCTTTGTTTGCAGCGGGGGATGCTCAGGGGCAATCATGTCTACAGCACTAGCAATCTTCCCAATACATAGATCAATGACAGATTTGACAGTGTTACCTGTCATGGTAAAATGAAACTTGTCAAAAACCATCAGGAATCCATTAAGTTCCATTCATTCCATCTCTTGGGGTAGACCAATATAACCAGCCCCCCACCCCAGCAAAAGCTTTATGTCCCAGTGAGTCTAAACACCACCAGGTAGTGATATATCCATTGACAACAGAACTATGGAAAGTTCCTTTTCTCCCAGATCACCATCTTCCCACCCAGTACAGAAAATAAGAGCTGAATGTATCCTGAAGCATGTATGGCACCAGATGCTTATAGGAGAAACTAAAGTCTTGAGCCTCTTCCAGCACAGTGATTTCCAAATGTATGAGCACAGCAAGCTTGGAGAACTTCAGCACTACCACTCAGACCTAGACAGCTCAGGAAGGAAGACTTTTGAGCAGTACGATGGGCAGTACATCAACAGAATCTCAATCCTGTCCTGGCTACCCACCTTCAAACATACACATTTGAATCCATGAGAGTGAGTGATGGAGCATCTGGCAAGGAAGATAAAATCCCAATAGAGCACTATAATTTCCCTCCCTATCTCCAGGCTTTTGCTGAACAGAGAACCTGTAGGACAGAGCTGGGAGGATTAAACCCTCAACCATCATCCAGCTGGGTCTCTTTTTGATGAAAACTTGTATGGAGGAAAAGTGCACCTGGCATGTGCCTTGTGTTGAGAAGAGACAAAACAAGATTGGATATTGACACCTGTAACCTTGCAAACCCACGACTATCTCCCAGTTATCCTCCCTATATTTCACAGGGCAGGAAATGGGAAAGTCAGCTGAGGATTTCAGTGGTTGTAGTCTTGCAAGTTCTTATCTGCCATTTCCCCTCTTCCCCATGTCATGTGGCAGCTATAACCTTCCAGACAAGGATTTGGAGACTGTGGCCTTCCAGGATGCTTTCCTAGTTCTCCTGAATCTGCTTACTCTGTGACATCAGGAGGCCAATCTATATTAGGATGGGATTGACAGGGAAGGGCATTGAGGAAAATGTTCCTCCCTGGGATTCCTATAGACTCAAACCCTCAGACATTGGCCATTTCCGCATAGGCTTAAAGAAACGGTGCAGAGCATCCTCCAGGGAGGACGTCTGCTCCTGGGAGCGGACTGGGTCGGACCTACTTAGTGTAGTTCCGCACCTTAGCCCGCTCCGGAACGACCCGAAGTGGTCTTCCAGCGTGCTTTTGTTTGTTTTTTTCAGATTTTTTTTATTTTGATTTTGCTAAAATACATACAATTTGAATCTAAATCATCAAAATCTTATCTATATTTCCATATATAAACAATTGTTTTGTATCATATTTAGAATTCTAGTTAACAATAAAACAATAAGACAATAGAATAAATCATAAATATACAAGAAGAATAACTTCCATATATACTATATTCAGTTCCTGATCTTACATTTCTTAATCTTTATTCTACACTTCTTTACCATCTTTCTTATCCCCTCCTATAACCCTCATTATCACCTTCTTCATCCTAATTCCTTTCTTTTCACTTTAACCTTCCATCTTTCCTTCTTCTCTTATCTCCTAATTTTCCTAGAACTTTATCCTCCTTCTGCACCTTCTCTTGCCTTCTTTCACTTTCACAAACCTTCTTCACCTACTATTACCTTCTTGTCTCCCTTTTCTATCACCTGATTCAAACTCTATCCCTGATTCTATTTCCTCCTTTCTGAATATATACATCTTTATTATAGCTCTTTTCTGTTTCTCGTTTGATGTTTGTTAAGGCTTGCTGTCCATCTATTTGTTTAATAATAGCATTAATAATTCCCCTGACTTTCCCTAAATGATTCTCTCCATTCCCTTTTCCAGAGTTTCTTAAGTGGTTCCCATTCCTGTATCACATCAGAGTAGGTCCTCCTATAATTATAACTAATTCTAAAAGTAAGTAAATCCAACTGATAATATTCTATAATTTGCTCTATCCACTCTGTCTCATCTGGAATTTTATCTGTCTTCCAATACAACACATATAATATTCTAGCAACCGTAATCATATAGAGGATTATCTGGCTATATTTTTTATGATACTTGACCTCTACAGTATCTAATATGTTTAGTAGGTAAATTTCTGGGAGAAAGTCTACTTTAATATTAAGTATTTGTACAATCTTTTTATGAATTTTCTTCCAAAATTTCCTGGCTCTACTATAGGACCACCATAAGTGGAAAAAAGTCCCTACTTCTTTTTTGCATTTCCAGCATTTATTATCATTATTTTTATAAATCTTGGATAATTGTAAAGGGGTTAGATACCAACGAAAAAGCATTTTGTAAAAGTTTTCTTTAAGAATGGTGCAAACTGTAAATGTATGGGCTTTCCCCCAAATTTGGGTCCAAGTTTGAAGTGCTATATTCTTTCCAAAATCTTGTGCCCATTTCAGGATATATTCTTTGATAAATTCCTCTTCTAATTCCAATTGATTTAAAATTCAGTAAATTCTAGCTATCATACGATCTTTATTTTCCAAATATTTTATATCCAGAACATTTGGATTATCTGTTTTTCCCTCACTCCCTCTTTGTTTAATATCATTATTGAATATTACCAATATTTTATTATAATTTAACCAATTTTCTCCAAATCCTAATTTTTTTAGCTGTGCCAGTGATTTGACCTGATACTTTCCTTCTCTATTGATTAATATATCATTATATGTTAACCATTGTGATTTAATTGAAGAAGAATCTTTTAAGAAGGCCTCCTGTGTTGATACCCACCTTGGTATTTTGGTGAATAATTCGGTTTATATCTATCCCATATTCTTAATAAATTCTTTCTAATCACATGCTTCTTGAAATATTTATCTACTTCCACTTTACCATACCAACGGTATGTGTGCCAGCCATAGTTATTGTTATACCCTTCTAAATTTAGTATTCTTTCATTAGTAAGATTAACTACAAAAGATTTATTATTGATACCCCCTGGAAAGTGGAAGAATTCCTGAAAGATTACGTGGATATGGAAGAATGCAAAAAAATCGAAAAAGAACAATGGAAAAAAAGAAATAGCTTGGAACAAAGAAGAGAAGATATAAAAAAGACGGAAGGGAGAAGGGAGGAAGAAGAAACAGAGGAACAAGAGGAACAACAGCAACCAACTGATGAGGATAAGACACAATAATAGAAAAAAAAACACCATACAATTAAATAATTAAATGTACAGTAATTAATAAAGTAAACAAAATAAGAAAGGGAAGAGGGAAAGGGAAAAAATAATAAATAATAAGAGTGAAAAGAAATATAATAATAATAGAGAGAGACGAGAGGGAGGAGGAGAGAGAGGGAATTGAGGGGGAGGGAAAAGGAGCAAGGGGGGTGAGGGAGGGAAGGGAGGAAGAAAGGGAGAGGGGAAAAAGAGGAAAAGAGACAGAGAGAAGGGAAGTAATATTATATAAATAATTCAAAAGTAGAGTTTAATAAGGGGGAAAAACAATGAACATACAAATAAATATAATAAGCTGGAACGTAAATGGGATGAACTCCCCAATTAAAAGGAAAAAAATATACCATTTTCTAAAAAAAACAAAATCCAGATATTATTTGCTTACAAGAAATACACTTGACTCAAAATAGTAATAAGTATTTAATAAACACAAGATTAGGTAATTGCTACACTGCCTCAAATCAGGGGGGGAAAAGAAGAAAGGAGTAGTTATCTATATAAATAATAAATATAATAGTAAATTAATAAAAGCAGATCCTAAAGGTGAATACATATTGACAGAAATTCAATTAGTCAAGGAAAAAATATTACTAATTGGCGTATATGGACCACTAGAGAATAAACAAGAATTCTATGAGAAAATCCTACAGGAAGCCATTGATTTAGATTATAAAAATTCAATATGGATGGGAGATTGGAGTAGGGTGACAAAACCACGTATTGATAGGAAACATAAAACCAAAAAATTAATTAAATATAATCAAGGAAGACTGCCTAATAGCTTTAAAACTTTATGTGAAAATTTTGGTCTAATTGATTCATGGAGATATAAATATGGAGATACAAAAGAATATACGTACTTTTCACAAAGGCATCTTAGTTGGTCCAGAATCGATATGATTTGGCTATCTAAGACTCTAGCTAATTCAATTAAAGATATAGAGATATTACCTAGAATAATTTCGGACCATAGCCCCATAGAATTAAATTTGAAGTTTGGGAGGCCGGAGTTTTATTGGAAGCTCAATGATAATCTATTACAGGACCAAGAATTAATCAGAGAAGCTAAAAGTGAATTGAAAAATTTCTTTCTAGAAAAGTTAAATAAAGGTACTTCAATACAGACGGTATGGGATACAGCCAAAGCCGTAATGAGAGGCTTCTTCATCAAAAAAGAGATATATTTGAGGAAAAAAAGAAGGGAACATGAAACTGAATTAACATTTTAAAACAAAAGGAAAAACATTCAAAAGATGACTCAGAAAATAAAGAGATTCGTAAGGAAATACGTATATTACAAAAACAATTAGATATACTTATGTCCCAACAATTGGAAACTTTGCTAAACAAAAGGAATTTGAATTTGCAAATAAACCTAATAGATGGTTGGCTTACAAAATTTGGGGAAAAAAAGAGAAAAATATATCAAAAATCAAGAAAGGTGAGAATATAATAATGGATCCTGAATTGATAAAAGAAAATTTTAAAGAATTCTATGCAAAACTATACGATAAAGAAGACCAAGAAATGCAAGAAGAGGATTATATTCCAGCGTGCTTTTGAACGACTGCTTGAAACAGATATTTTAACAGCACGGAGCACGCCACTCTGTGTCCGTGCTCCGGTGCAGATTTGCAGGCTCGCACCAGTGCAAGCCTGTGATCTACCGGGGCAGGCTTTAAGCTGGCGAGCTTCAGTGATTGGTGGAGAACCTCAACCAACCAGAGGCTGCCATTTTTGTCCCCGGAGCAGTGCGGAGTGGTGGCCGTGCACTGCTTTGGACCAGCCTGGACCCAAGTGTGGAGCCAAGAAGTCCGGTAAGTACTGGCATGGGGCGATTCCCTCACCCCGTGTGGAAATGGCCATTGATTGCATGCCTAGAGGCTGCTTTACCTGCTGAGCACTACACACAGGTTTCACTCTATCTTGGGGCCCTCAAGCCAGCCAACTTCTTTGGAATCTCCAGAATGGATATGTCGTAAGCCAGGTATATCAGTGATATGGAATGCTACTAGTTTGGGCCCGTCCTTGTTCCCCCGACTCTTTGTTTCATCTGGGTATAGGGAATTAGCTGTATGATTCTTTGATCAATCCCATTTCTCCACTGGCCACTAAATGTGCGTGGAGAAAGTGCAGAGGAAAAGGACTTTGCAGAGGAAATGGCCAATGCACGAGGGAGGCAGTGAATTCTTCCCTATGCCACTGTCAAAAAAAGATGTTATCAGGTATAAGCTGAAGCCCTGTGTATGTCAAAAACAGGATGACACCTTCTATTTCCCTTTCATCTTCCTGCAGCAGCTGGATCCTTTTTACAGGGCACAAATTTGAAAAAGCAGAGCTCTTTTTAAGATGATTTCTTTTTATTTTTTATTCACATCTACAAATTACATCAGGGACATTGAACATTTCCTTTCAAGTAGGCTTTTATGTGAGCTGGGGAGCCTTATATTTATTTCTTAACCTGTTTTTAAAATCACATATTGTTATAGGTTTTCATAATTTTATATGTTTTAACATTTTTAATTGTTTTAAATGTTTTTAATATTTTTAAACTTATTTTTGGAAGCCACGTTGGGTCCCATTCTCAGAGTAAAGGTGGCATACAAATATAATAAATAAATAAATAAATGTATGTTAGCACATTTACAAACAACAGAAGAGAAAAATAGTTTTCATAAGGAAAAGGAAAATATAAGGAAGATAGGTTCACATGCTGACTTTTCCTATCAATTTGTCTGGTTCTTTCTAGGAAGTATTCTTCAAACTTTTTTCAATTTGAAAATAAACATTTCCAGCAAAAGCTGTGTTACAGCAGTCCTTCTGTCATTTGTACACTGTACATGTTTGAAACACGAAAGCTCTTTTAAAACTTTTTTTTCTTTTTATTTACATTTACAAGTAACGTAAGGGATAGCATGTTATCACATTCATAGATAACGTAAGTGAAATGGAAAAAAATAGTTTTTCATGCTGACAGAGAAAAATACATACTAGGAATATGCACAGACATCTAATAGGAAAAGCCAGATCAATGAAAAAGTGAAATAAAATCATTTCCATTTTTTCATTAAGCTATTGATAAATACTGCTGAAATTCATATCAGATGTAATTGAAATGGATGGATTCTCCTAACTTTTAACTGAATTTAACTGAGCAGTGTATGCATTTAATATGGGCTTAATAAAACCTAGAGATTTTAGTTATTTAATACCATTTGACTTTTGTGTTTAGTCACTTCACTATGAGAAATGTTTTATCTTGAGAACAAATATTTCCATTAACAACTTTTTTCAAAATATGTCACTTAATTATAGTATTTCTTCTAGTCTTTCCACAGTACACAAACAGCAATAGCAATAGTGGTATTTAATTTTTATTCTTACATAGAAATAACATGTGAGCAGAAAGTTGGTGGAATCAAAGACATTTACAGAAAAAAGTAGCATACATATGTATAAGGAAGTGTCCAGTCAGTGAAAAGGGGCATTGAGCCTTTAAGTATCCCAATTTTTTTAAAATCAATACTTAAGACAGAAACAACAACAACAACAACAGCAAATTTTTTACACACTTCTCCCCAAGGCTCAAGGTGGGGTACAATATGGATTAAAATACAACTAAAAACACATAAAACCATTTAAAACACACTAATTTAAAATCCCTAGTTAAAAAGAGACTGGATAGGACTACAGGAAGAGATAGGTTTTTAGTACTTTTTAAAATTCAGACAACACATTTCCACACTACACTGTTATAGCACTATTATTCCACTTTGCACCTCCTATGGAATTCTGGGGTTTGTCGTTTACTGAGGCCCAAGAGCTATCTGGCTGAGAATTTGAAAGGGTGCTGCCTAAGCTGCAAGTCCCAGGATTCCACTGGATGTTGAAAGTGGAATAATAGCACTATAAACAGTGTAGTGTGGAAATGGTCCTAGTTATCTCTTCTGGCAGGTCATTCCACAGTCTAGGGGCTGCCAACAAAAAGGGCCTCTGGGTGACTGTTGCCAGTCTAATTGATTTTAAATATGGTGCCGGAGGAAAGTCCTACAGAAACAAGGAACCACCAAAAAGATATGCAAATGGGTCCAAGAGCCAATTAAGAGTGAATTCTCTCTAGAAAGCTAAACGACTAAATTGAATCTGTTGTACTCTTTGGGCATATCATTACAGGACAGAACACACTGGAAAGCATGATAATGTCAGGAGAACAGGAATGCAGCAGAAAAAGACCTGACAGGAAAGAACAGCGACATGGATTTAACATGACCAGAAAGACTAAATTGTTTGGTATTATTTGACTTTACATTGCAACATCTTGCAGTATCACCCTGAGGCTCTACTAGTCATATTTTGGGTTATTCATTATAGTGTTGTTAACATTTCTCTCTCTTCCCCAGTACTTTTGCCTATCACAGTATATCTATTTTTTGTTATTCTTTCCTTATTTAAGGATTTTTTTAAAATCATCTCTCAGGTCACGAGAGCCCACCAGGATATCAAACCACTAGAAAAAGAATCAATTTTTAAATAACTTCTGTGTATGTGTGTATGTATGTGTGTGGTTATAGGGTTTTATCTCCACTTTCTATATCTTTTCTTAAGAACTGCCTTAATTTCATTGTTTCTGAGGCAGTATATGATAGGATTTAACAGGGGAGTTAAAATAAGGTACTGGAATGAGAGGACTCTGTCCAGCTCTGAGGGAGAACTAGAACTTGTCTTCAAATATTGGAAAAAGGCTGTAAAATAGAACAGACAAACCACAACGAGATGAGAACTGCAGGTGGAGAAGGCTTTACTTCTGCCTTTGGCTGAGTGAATCTTCAGAATGGTTGAAATAATTTTAATATAAGACAACAGGGTTAGGAAGAGGGGAGGAAAACCAAAGAGAAGACAAGAGGCGACTATTACCAGGTAATTGAGGGAATTTTCACTGCAAGACAAGCTTAAAACTGCAGGAAGGTCACAGGTGGAGTGGCTGATTCTATTCTGTCCACAGAAAGTCACATTCATTAAAGGCAATGTGTTGATTGTACCATCCAAGAACCCCATTAGCCAGGCTCCCCCTACCAACTGGTTGCATCTTTGTTTTCTCGTAATTGTTGAATAATGTAGTGGGTGACAGATTGCAGCATAGCGATCACATGCCATGACAGTAAGCAGATATATTTCCACACAAGCAAAATGGATGATCAAGAACACCTGTGTGTAGCATCCCACAACAGAAATGGATTTCTGCTCTGCCATAGAGCTTTCCATTATTTTTGGAAGAGTGACAGATGAGTAGCAGATATCAATCAAGGCTAAATTTTTGAGAAGGAAGAACATAGGGGTGTGAAGGCCAGCCTCGTTGGTGATTATCAACATGATCATAGAGTTTGCTAAAAAGGTGGCAGCATATATCACTAAAAACACAAAGAACAAAAAAATCTGCAATTGTGGATCATATGAAAGTCCCAAGAGAGTAAACTCTGTTATCACAGTTTGATTTTCCATGGAAAGGTGATGGTACGTTGGTAAAATCTATAAGAGCAGGAGAATATTTGGGTCAGCACAGTGTAATCAACAGAATTTCAGCATGCCTGTGACTTTACAGTGGATGCAAAATGCTGTAAGTTGTCACCATTTTTAACTGAAGTGTAATGTGTAATCCATTGTAATTATACATTTGTATACCAGCCTCTTACACCACACTATGTCTACATTTCAAAATATACTCCTTTTTGCATTCATTTTCAGTAGTGTAATGAAGTCTTTGGCCATTTCCACATGGGCATATTGCCCACGCTAGAGTGACCTCTCCAGGAGGTCTTCTTCACCGGGGTCTGCACTAGAGCAGTTAAAAAAAGTGAGGTTCTAGACCTCAAACTGCTCTAGCGCAGCCCCGGAGGTGGCGCTGTGAGTTTTATAAAAACCACCTTCAAAAGTGGTTTTTATAAAACTTACCCACGCTACCCCGTAGCAGCCCCCAGTCAAGAACTGCAGAGACGCGGTAGCGCATCCCTGCAGATCTGCCCAGGGGCGGGCTTCCGGCTGGCGTGCTGTCCTAATTGGCGGAGCGCCACCGGAAGCCGCCAGCTGCCATTTTGGGCTCTGCCAGGCGCCGCTGAGCGCCGCCGAGCGCTGCCAAAATTCAGCGGCGTTTGGAACGCAGATCCGCACTCTTCAGAGGGACGAAGCAACCCGCTCACGGGTAAGCTCGCCCCTGCGTGCGCGACCCTGTTTTGCCCCCCCCCGTGAGGAAAGGGTCTATGTCTAATATCAATAGGAGCTTTTTGCCTAATGTCACTGAGGGATCAAGATGCTAAAAAAGATTAACAGTCCTTTGTTATGAAAATATATGTTTTAACAATACATTTCTTTTTTTCTATTCCAGCCTCTCGTAGCTTTGTATATAAACTTTTTTAAAAATTATATTTATCAATTTTTGTATATGTCTTCTATCAACCAGTTGAAAGATTTATCCAATGTAAGTATGAAATCTGTATATTCATATGTCCATTGATCTTGAACATTCTTCTCTTTGCCTTTGGTTCCTGTGGAAAGAGAACAACAATTCTGTGTTGTTGTTGTTTTTTCCCCTGTACTGTTCATTTTTACTTTTCTTCATGTCCTCACTAGAAGATGGATTTAGAAAGGATTCCATTTTTTGACACATGCCAAAAAGAATCTAATTATCAACAGATATATTCAGGAAAGGCATATGATATTTTATTAATTTTACTTACTGTAAGTGTTCAATAAAGTATTTAACTATAAAATTCTACAAACATCCACTCAGACCTAATTTCCAAAGCTTTCTGCCAGTGAAATGGGTATACAATTTCAGCCTTACTTCTGATAATATGACTTTATATCTAGATACGCGTCTGAGACACTTAGGTGCTTTTCATAGGAACAGCAGCTGGTGTCATGCCCTGCCCTAGAGACCCTGGCAGTGAGTAGGAGGATTCGGAATCCAAGGCAAAGGCTTTTCCAGAGGCAGGAGTTTCCTCGGAAACTTGCTCAGGAGAAGATAATAAACAACAGCAGGGGACTGAGCAGGGGGAACAAATATCAGAGAATGGGCAATACAGACTTTTACTGTGCAAGAGAGACGACTCCAGAAAGAGGGGCTGTACTGCCCTGCACATTTAAGTAACAAACAAGTCCTAATGAAGGAACACCTGTGGCAAAAGCAGGAGTAAGATAAAAGGCTGCCCACTGGCCCTTTCCTTTCAGGGTCAGCAACTGATCTTTCTAGTAGTTGAAGCCCTGCACCGTGTTCTCTTGAATCCTGATTACCTTGAACCTTTGCCTATTCGGCAAAATCTTGGATTTGCCTTTTAGATTTCTTTGCTCTGAAACCTGAACTCTTGTTGGACATTTCCTCACTTTTGCCTTGTGAGTAAGCCCTGCTCTGCTGCTTGTTGATTAGTTGTTGGCTCTGTCCCGGGACATAACAGCCAGAGATGAACAGCAGTAGCCTAGTAAAGGGAGCTGGAATTTCCCAACTTTGATATTTGACAGATTAAAACAAGTGAAAAATCTGGAACCAGCTCTTCTTGCTGTTTTAACAGCTGATCAGAAAAAGAATGGGGACATTATTTGTTAAAACAACACCAAAACAAAAGCAACAACAATAACTGAATTTACTCAGTGGTATTGTTGGTTGCTAGATAAGGTAGTGAATCGTGTCATATGTCTACTATCTGGCTCTAACCATTCTAAAACATATAGCCACCAGCTTAATGTTCTATGAATCAAGAGTGCACAGTTTTCAGATTACTACTCTAACTAAAATGAAAGGTGAAAATTATAAATTGTTTTTACCAGCCATTCACATCCACAGTTCTTTAAACACTAAATGGTCTTCCAACTCTAATGTGAGAAAGGAAGAATGAAAGGACAAGGGAGGAGGAGACAAAGGAAAATAGTTTCTGTGAATCTCCCTGAAGTTTTAGAAATCTATTTTTTTAAATAACTTCTTTTGATAGAAGACAAAATTAACTAAAATTACCTATACATAATCTCTCTAACAAAAATAACAAGTTGAATTTCAGCAGAGGTAAATATAAGATACTACCTTAATACAGGAAAAAAGTGCTCAAATACAGAATGGGTGATTCCTGGCTCCAGAGCAGGAGATGCGAAAAGGATCTAAAGGTATTATTAGACCACAAGGTAAACATAAATCAACTATGTGATTTGGAGACCAAAGAAGCCAATGCAGTTTTACGCTGCATCAACAGGAGTCTAGCATCCAGGTCTAGGAAAACAGCAGTCCCACTCTATTCCAATTTGATCAGACCTTTCCTGGAATACTGTGCCTAGTTCTGGACAGCAAAATTCAAGAAAAATATTGACAAGCTGGACTGTGTCCCAGAAAGAGCAACTAAGATTATCAGATGTTTGGAAAATAAGCTTTACGGAGAATGTCTTAAGGAACTGGACACATTCATCTTGAAGAAGAAAGGATGGTGACATGCCTGATATCCAAAGCCATGCCATATAGAAAATAGAGTAAACTTGTTTTCTGCTTCTCCACTGATAACTCTGCCTCAGAGGGTGGGGAGCTCTCTATCTGAAGGTCTTTAAGAAGAGGTTGAATGGACATCTTTTAGGGGTGTTCTAATTTTATTTCTGCATGACAGAGGCTTGGATTAGATGGTGCTTCTATTCCCTTCCAACTCTAAGATTCTATGATTCTATGATTTACAAACCTGTTCTTAAATAATTTTTGTTGTCCTTTTTTTCCAGCTTTTATCCACTTCAACAGAGCAGTTGCCTTCATAGAGTGTTGGAGCTGCCTTGAAATCTCCTGGAAAGTGGACTCTTCAGAGTATGGTTTAAAGATGTTCTTCAACAAATTATATTTCAAGAATAATCATCTTCTGCAAGGCCTCTTATGATGATTGAATTCTCAAGGGCTTTCATGCACAAGTAAAGATATTAATAGTCCATGGTTGCTAACCCAAGGAGGCTGGGGAGATAGAGAGAGAGAGAAAGAAAGAAAGAAGAGAGAGAGAGAGAGAGAGAGAGAGACAAATGGAAAAGACTTCCTTGTAGAGTTATGATCTGCAGCTTAAGCCTTTTTGCCAAGTCATTAGGAATAAAAATAAGTCACAAGAGCTTACAGCCATAGGTTACATCTTTATTAAAACTAACAAATTATTTGATAAGGACTATGTTAATGTATATTGACTATATGTGGTGCATCCGGCACAAGCTGAATCTCTGTTCCCTGATCTGCCTTCTGTCTGACCAGGAGTATCTAGGTCTTGTCTAGATTAAACTTCAATGTGCTTGCCCTCATCCTATCCATACTAACAATAGGGAACTTTCCTGAAGTTGAACAGAAAGGAGAGATAGATTTGAGCGTCATAGGCCTACTGCCAACACTGAATCCCAAATCTCTGGACAATTTCTTGCAGCAGTTTCATGTAGATATTAAATTGCTTGATGGACAAAACAGAACCTGTCCACTGACCTGGTTGCTGAACAGAAATCCCTCATCAGCCTCTTTTGAATTACCCCTCCAGAAAGGATTAGAGCCACTGTAAAATAATGTCTCCAAGTCCCATACTAGAAAGGAGGCCCAGGAAGATGCCATGATGCTGGTGTGGGAAGCCACAGACAGGTCCAGCAGAATGAACAGTTACACACTCCCCTTTCAAGTTTCCAGTTTAGATCACCCACCAGAGAAACAAAAACCATCTCTCTTCCAAAGCCTCTTGGGGTAGACCAACTTAACTGGCCCCTTACGCCAGCAGAAGCTCCAGGTGAATCTAAACTCTGCCAGGTAGTGATATGTCCATTGATAACAGAACTATGGAAAGTTCCTCCACTCCTAGATCACCATCACCCCACTTAGCACAAAAAACAAGATCTGAGTGTATCATGAAGCATGGGATGGCACCAGATTTTAATAGGAGAGCATAAAATCTTGAGCCTCTTCTGGCAGAGTGACCTCAGCATGGATGAGCACAGCAAGCTAGGAGAACAGCACCCCCACCCAAATCACAGACAGCTCAGGAAATATGAATTTTGAGCAGCCTGGTCAGAAGTATATCAATAGAAACTCTATTATGTCCTGGCTACCCAAATATCCACACTTGAATGCAGTAGGATGTGGAATGGGGCATCTGGAAAGGGACATAAAATCCCAATGGAGCACTGTAACTCCCTTACCTATCTCCAGGTTTTGACTATTGCTGAACAGATGACCTAATGGACAGAGCTGGGAGAGTTAAGCCCTCAACCATGATCCAGCCAGTTCTTTTTTTGAAGAGACTTGCATGAAGTGAAAGTGCTCCTGGTATGTCCCTTGTGAAAGGTAGAGAAGGGACAAAGTGATATCAGATATTGATGCTCGTAGCCTTCCAGACCCATGGCTGTCTCCCAGTTATTCTTCCGATGTCTGTGATAATGGGGCTTCCCATTATCTAGGCTTAGCTGAAGGGGGACTTCCCTCCTCAGGTAAACCAAGGGTTAATGAGGTGTTGGCATTACATCAAGGGTCACAGGGTGAGAATTGACCAACCAAAAGGAAAGGGTCAGCATCACAGGTCACAAGGTGAGAAGTGACCAACCAAAAGGAAAAGAGGTGGGCATCTTCGGGATGTTTCCAGATGCTTCTTGGGAAAAGTTATAAAACTTCTGTGATGCCATGTGGCCAGAGAGAGAAAACAGAGAGAGAGAGATGGGATCGGGGCCAGTGGCAGACTGGAGGCCCCATGCCTCATCTCCTGGCCCCTCCCATCTTCTTTAGACCATCTAAGCCTATAACCTAATTGTGAGTAACTAGAAATAAGTAGTTAGTCGCGTTAGGGATGTTGTTATTTTGGGAACTGGCTGATCTTAAGAATGTATTTGTGCTGTTATATCTGTTTTTGTAACTTCTTGTAACTAAGCGTACCTGGGAGGGGGGAGCCTCTCAAGTGTGATATTGTTTTGTTTATTTGCATGCCTTGATTAAACACTTTCTGAAAACCTCCGTTTCTCTCCACTCCCACACCAGTATCTGGCACACGCTACATAGGACCTCTCTCACTCGGGGAAGGGGGAGGTGGAAAGATCCTTACGCTTAGAGATTGGACAGGGTCTCTCCTGTACTGTTCAACTAATTCATAATTCGGGGGGGGGGGTGGCAGCAAGAAATTAAATAAACACTGGAGGAATTTCCAGTCTGGCAAGGTTGGGAGTCCACTTGAAGAGACTGGAAATAAAACTCAGTGTCATAATGTCTCATGGGGAAGGAAATGGGAAAGTCAGCTGAGGATTTAGAGGGTTGTAGTCTTCCAGATCCTTATTTGCCATTCCCCCATCTTCCCCATGTCATGTGACAGCTATACCCTTCCAGATCCTTGTCTTCCTTGCCCCCTCACTCACCATATGCAACACTGGGAGGACAGAAGGCAGACTAGGATCTGGACACTGAAGCCTTCCAGAATGCTTTCCTTGCTCTCCTGAGTCTACTCACCATGTGACATCAGGAGACCAATCTATTTGTGGATGGGAGAGACAGGAAATAGAATTGAGGAAGATGCTCCTCCTTGGGATTCCTATACACTCAAACCTTCAAATATTAATTCCATCTCTAGAGGCTGCTTTACCTGCTGAGAACTACACACAACCTTCATTCCATCCTGGGGACCCTCAAGCCAACCAACTTCTTTGGAAATTCCAATATGGATTTATCCTAAACCAGACATATTGGTGAGAAGAAATGCTTCTAGTTTGGGCCCATCCTTGGTACCACTGGCTCTTTGTTTCATGTGGCTGTAGGAAAGTAGCTTCATGATTCCTTGATCAATCCCAAATCTCTACTGCCACTAAATGTACAGGTGCAGTGGAAAGTGACCTTGTAGAGGAATTGGCCAATGTACAACTATGTATGCAATTATCAAAAAAGGACATTATCAAGTATAAGTTGAAGCCCTGTGTCTGTCATTAACAGAATGCCACTCTCTATTTACTTTTCATCTGCCAGTAACAGCTGGATCC
Source organism: Iguana delicatissima (assembly GCA_948472985.1). Lineage (NCBI taxonomy): Eukaryota > Metazoa > Chordata > Lepidosauria > Squamata > Iguanidae > Iguana > Iguana delicatissima. The sequence continues at coordinate 162,862 of CAOKZL010002892.1, forward strand.
CCTAATTTCTATATTTTTACTTTATTTATTTGTGACATTAACATCTCCCTTTTCCTCCAGTGAGTTCAAGGCAGCATATCTGGCCCTTTCAGTCCAGATTTATCTTTATAGCTCTATGGAATAGATCAGTGTTTCTCAACCTGTGGGTCCCCAGATGTTCATGGACTTCAGCTCCCAGAAGCCCCAGCCACTATGGTCAATGCTCAGGGCTTCTGGGAGCTGAAGTCCATGAACATCTGGGGACCCACAGGTTGAGAACCACTGGAATAGATCAAGCTGAGAAAGATTGACTAACCCCGCTGACTTTCATGGCTCAAGCCTTACTGGATCCTACAAGTCTCAGTCCAGGACTCTTATAACGACACCACAATGGCTTTCCAGGATAAGCAGCCATTCTTCATGTGTTGCAAAATGAGACCTGACTCAGTCTCCTTGTTCACTTTTTCCTGCCATAATTCCAAATTATAAACAGTGCTTGCATGCCTCATATTGAAAGGCTTTCTGTGAGGGTTTTTTTTTTGTTTTTTATATATATATATATATATATATATATATATATATATTTTACAAAAGTCAATTTTTTAAGCTTGCAGCTTACTTCATATCTTAATTATCTTCTAATATATTTTAGGACTCCTTCATGTTGCCACCTGGTTTTACTTCAAGATGTCTGTTGACCATTCTTAATCACTTAGCCCGCTGAAGTTGCATTGTTCTACCAGCAGGTTTTACTGGGTTTCCTTTCCCTTTGTCTAGTTCTTTCAAGGAAGTATTCTTGAAACTTTTTTAAGCTTGAAAATTTCAAGCTTGAAAACATTTCTATCAACACCTTTGTCACAGCATTCCTTCTAAGCTTTTCACACTAACCATGATTGAAACGCTAAAGCTCTTTTAAAGGCCCCCCATTTTATTCATGTTTACAAATAACATCATGTTATCACATTTACAAATAAGATAAGAGAAAAATAGTTTTCGTAACAAAAACAAATGACCAATAGTTTTCCATTCTTAAAGTGAAAACTACATGAACAAATATCTAATAGGAAAAGTCAGATAAATGAAAAAGTAAAATAAAATCATTTACATTTTTCAGTAAGCTATTGATAAATGCTACCAATATTCATCTTGCACATGCAATACTCTATTTCATCATTAAAGAAAGGTAGCATTAAAGACAGAGAGGATAGTTACTCTTAACTTAATTGAATTTAACATTTATAAATAAATTGAGGGATAGCATGTTATAATGTTTACGAATAACATATAAGAAAAGGCAAAAATAGTTTTACATGCTGACAGATAAAAACACATACTAGAAAAATACATAAACATCTGATAGGAAAAGTCAGATCAATGAAAAATTGAAATAAGATAATTTCAAATTTTTCATTAAGCTATTGATAAATGCTACAGAAATTCATCTTGCACATAATCAAGACAGATAAATTCCCTTAACTCCTGACTGAATTTAAGTGTACAGTATCAGAGGTTCTCTAGTATTTAATATAGGCTTAATATAATCTAGAAAGCTTAGTTGTTTAGTATCACTTGACTTTTGCATTTAGTCATTCTACTCTTAGAAAATGTTTAGTTCGAGAATTAATATTTCTATGAACAACTATGTTCAAAACCCTTCATTTTATTATAGCATTTCTTCAAGCCCTTCTAAAGTGCACAAAAAGGAAGAAAAATGATTTTTAAATACTTTTTATTAAGAATAGAACAAAATAAAATACAGGTTTAATAAATAATTGCAGTTTTAACATTATGTAGTACCTATAATATGCATCATTTGATCTTCCTCCGTTCCTTCCTGTAGTAAGGAAGAAAACTGTTTTAAGTGGTATTTTATTTTTATTCTTATGCAGAAATGACATGATGGCAAACATTTGGAGGAATGAGAGATATTTACATGCTGAAAGAGAAAAATATAGAATATAAATGACAACTGTTAAAGGTTTAAAGTCGCTTTTCAATGATTGAAGATTTCCCAAATATATATAAAATATACTAGCAAAGGTATGTGTGTGTATACACACACACACACACCCCTTTGCTATTATATTATATGTATACACACGCACACACACACACACACACATATAAACATATATATATATATATGTATGTATGTTTGTGTGTGTGTTGTTTTAACCATTGTTAAATACTGAGGAGTTCTATACAATTAAATATCCCACTTATAGTTTTAAAAAATCAATTTTTAAGAGAGACATAACAACGACTTCAACAACAACAGATTTGTTCCCCACTTTCCCCCAAGGCTTGAGGTGGGGTATAATATAGATTAAAATACTAAAAACTCATAAAACCACTTAAAACACATCAATTTAAAATTCCTAGTTAAAATGATCTGGGTAGGCCTGCCAAAAGAGACAGGTCTTTAGTACTTTTGACAATTCAAACAGGGTATTCAGCTGCTGAATCTCTTCTGGCAGGTCATTTCACAGTTAAGGGGTAGCCAACAAAAAAAAGTCCTCTGGGTGACTGTCGCTAAATCCAGCTGATTTTAGCTGTGGTGCTGGAGGAGAGGACTGCAGAAACCACATGCAAATGGGTCCAAGAGCAAATAAAGCCTGAACTCACTCTAGAAACCTAAATGACTAAATTGAAACTGCTACACTTTGGGCATATTATGAGATGGCAGGACTCAGTGGAAAAGAGGTTATTGTCAGGAGAAGTGGAATGCAGCAGAAGAAGTGAGGCACCGTATTTCACATGAATTAACGCAGTGTAGGAAGTCATGGCACTCAGTCTGTAAAACTCTGAGAAAAGGGAGCTGGCAACAGGGTCTCTCAGAATTCTCCAATCCATAGGGTTGGCAGAAGCTGAAATTTACTTGACAGCAAATAACAGCAACATAGATTTAGTATGACCAGAAGAACTTACTTATTTGGTATTATTTGACTTTGCATTCTAACATCTTGTTGCATCATCCTGAGCCTTTACCACTCATTTTCAGCATTATTCCATTTTAGTATTCTTAATGTTTCTCTCTCTTCTCCCGTATTTTTGCCCATTATAGTTACTATTTATTTATTTATTTATTTATTTATTTAAGGCATTTTTTAAAATCACCTTTCAGGTCAAGAGAGCAATCCTGTATATCAAAATGCTAAAAACTTATATCAGTTTTCAGATAACTTCTGTGTGGGTGGATGTGGGTGTGTGGTCCTATCTGCACTTCCTATATCTTTTTTTAAGAACTGCTTTAATTTCATTGTTTCTGAGACAGTATATGATAGGATTTAACAGGGGACTTAAAGTAAGGTACTGGAAAGATATGACCCTGTCCAGGTCTGATAAGGAGTTAGAGCTTGTCTTCAAATACTGGGAAAATACTGTAAAATAGAAGAGACAAACCACAATGAGATGAGAACTGCAGGTAGAGAAAGCTTTACTTCTGCCTTTGACTGAGTGAATTTTCAGAATGGTTGAAATGATTTTAATGTAAGAAAATAGGGTTAAGAGGAGGGGAGGAAAACCAAAGAGAAGACAAGAGACAACTATCGTCAGGTAACTGAGGGTATTTTCACTGCAAGACAAGCTCAAAACTGCAGGAAGGTCACAGGTGGAGTGGCTGATTCTATTCTGACCACAGAAAATTGCATTCAATAAAGGCAAGGTGTTGATTGTTCCATCCAAGAAACCCAATACCCAGGCTCCCCCTACTAACTGGTTGCACCTTTCCTTCCTCATAATGGTTGAATAATGTAGTGGGTCACAGATTGCAGCATAGCGATCATATGCCATGGCTGTAAGCAAATGTATTTCCACACAAGCAAAATGGATGATTAAGAAAACCTGTGTATAGCATCCCACAACAGAAATGGATTTCCGCTCTGCTACAGAGCTTTCCATTATCTTTGGAAGAGTGACGGATGAGTAGCAGATGTCAACCAAGGCTAGATTTTTGAGAAGGAAGAACATGGGGGTGTGAAGGCTAGCTTCCTTGGTGATTATCAACATGATCATAGAGTTTGCTAAAAAGGTGACAGCATATATCACTAAAAACATAAAGAAAAGAAGAGTTTGCACTAGTGGATCACTTGAAAGTCCAATGAGAGTAAACTCTGTTATCAGAGTTTGATTTTCCATGGAAAGGCGATGGTACATTGGTAAAATCTGTGAGACTGGGGCAATGCTTGAGTCAGCACAGTGTGATGAATTCAGTTACAGCGTTAGTGTGACTTTACAGTGGACACAAGATGCTAGAACGAAGTGTAATGTGTAATCTATTTTAAATATACACTTGTACGCCAGCCTTTTGTACTACACTATTTCTAAATTTTAAAATATAGTCCTTTTTGCATTTGTTTTCACTAGTCAAATGAAGTCTTTGTCTAGTATCAGTGGGAGCTTTTTGCCTAATGTCACAGAGGGATTAAGGTGCTAAAAGGATTAACAGTTCTTTGTTATGGAAATATATGTTTTAACAATATATTCATATTTTCTATTCCAGCCTCTTGTAGCTTTGTATATTTACTTTTTTATAATTAAATTTACCATTTTTTTACATGCCTCCTATCATTGATTTGAAAGATTTGTCTGACGTAAGTATGAAGTCTGCATAGTCTTACATCCATTGATCTTGCACATTCTTCTCTTTGCCTTTGCTTCCTATGGAAAAACAATAACAACAATTCTTTGTTGATTTCCCCCCCTGTATTATTCATTTTTACTTTTTTAAATGGCCTTTCCAGAACATACATTTAGAAAATCTGCAATTTTTGACACATGCTAAAAAGAATCTAATTATGAACAGATATACTCAGGAAAGAAAAACATCATCTAATTAATTTTGATTTCCTTTATATTTGTGATGAAGTATTCTAATTATAAAACTCTACAAATATCCGCTCAGACTAATTCCCACTGCAAGTGAAATGGTTATACAATTGCAACCTGACTTCCTGTCTTATGACTCTACATCTACATCTGTATCTGTGATGCTTAGATGCTTTTCATAGGAAAACCAGCCAGAGATCAACAACAGTAGCCTGCTAAAGGGAGCAAGGATTTTTCAACTTTGATATCTGGCAGACTAAAACAAGTGAAAAATGGGAATACTATTTTTTAAAACAAAAACAACATAACGATAAGAATAACTAAATTTACACACTGACATTGTTGATGCTAGATAAAGCTAGTGAAATCATGTAATATACGTACTGTCTGTCTCTTTTCTAAAACATATAGCCATCGGCTTGATGTTCTATGAATCTAAAGTGCACAAATTTCAGGCCACTACTCCAAGTAATATGAAAGCTGAAAATCACAATTTCTTTTTAACAGCCATTCACAACCACAGTTATTTAAATACTAAATAGTCTCCCATTTCAAATGTGAGAAAGAGAGAGGGAAAAAAGAAGAGGAAGTGGAGATAACCAAATACAGTTTCTGTTAATCTTCTTGTCTGTGTAGAAATCAATCTCTTCAGAGAACTTCTTTTGATAGAAAATAAAATAAATTGAATTTACCTATACATACTGTCTCTGACAAAACCAAAAAAAATGCATTTCAGCAGAGATAAATATGAAGTACTACATCAAGACAGGAAAAAATTAAATGCACAAATACAGAATGGGTGGTACCTGGCTCAAAAGGAGGATGTTTGAAAAAGATCTAAGTTTATTAGTAGACCACAAGCTAAACACTCGTCAACGGTGCTACCTGGTGACCAAAAAAGCCAGTGCAGTTCTAGGCTGCATCAATGTCCAGATCAAGATCAAGATCTATTCTGATTTGATCAGATCTCTCCTGGAATACTGTGTCCAGTTCTGGACAGCACAGTTCAAGAAAGATATTGACAAACTGGGCTGTGTCCCAGAGAAGACTAACCAAGATTATCAAAATTCTGGAAAACAAGCTTTACAAGGAATGTCTGAAGGAGCTGGGCATGTTTAACTTGGAGAAGAAAAGATGATGTGGCTGATATCTTAAAGCATTCAATGTAGAAAATGGGTCAAGCTTGTTTTCTGCTGCTCTAGTGATTTTTCTGTTTCTTACTGGAAGAGGTTTCAACAGTGGAACGGCTTGCCTCAGAGGGAAGGGAAATCTCCATCTTTGGATGTCTTTAAGGAGAAGTTGAACTGACATCTTCTAGAAGTGTTATAATTATATTTCTGCATGGCAGAGGGTTGGAGTACATGGCCCTTGTATTCTCTTGCAACTCTAACAGGCTATGATTCTACAATTTACAAACCTGTTCTTAAAGGATTTTTGTTGTTCTCTTTTCCCACTTTGTATCCACTTCAACTGATCAGTTGTCTTCACAGAGTGTTGGAGTGCCTTGAAATCTTTTGGAAAGTGGACTGTTCATTGTATAGACAGAAGATATTCTTCAGTAAATTAGCTTCTGCAAAATCATGTTCTGCAAAGCCTCTTATAATGATTTTCTTCCTGACTTGAATTCTCAAGGGGTTTCACATGCAAGTAAAGATATTAATATTCCATTGTTACAAACCCAGGGACAGGGAGGCTGGAGGGAGGGAGAGAGGGAGGGAAGAGGGAGAAAGAAAGAAAGAAAGAAAGAAAGAAAGAAAGAAAGAAAGAAAGAAAGAAAGAAAGAAAGAAAGAAAGAAAGTAAGAAAGAAAGAAAGAAAAGCCTTTCCCTGGACAGTTGTGGCCTGCAACTTAAGTCTTCCTTGGCAGATCATTAGGAATAAAGACTGACAGTCATAGGTCACATCTTTATCAATCTTAAATATTTGTTCAGTCAGAATTATGTTAATGGAGGCTAACAACATATGGTGCATCAAGCAGAGACTGAATCATTCTCCGATGTGCCATCTGACTGACCAGCAGCACCTCAGTCTTGTTTGGATTATAATTCAATTTGTCCTTATCCAATCCATTATTGACAATAGAGAGTGGCTTAGTACCAAAGAACTTATTTGGAATAGATAGAAGGAAGAGATAGAGTTGAATGTCTTAGGCCTACTGCTAACACTGAACCTGAAATCTATGGACAATCTCTACAAGCAGTTTCATTTAGATACTAAATTGTGTGGTGGACAAAACAGAATTCTGAGGGACACCACAGGCCATTGTCCCAGTTGCCGAACAGGAACCCATCCAGCAGCCTCTTCTGACTCTGCCCTCCAGGAATGATTGGAATAACTGTAACTTAATGCATCCAAGTTCCATCCCAGAGTAGTGGCTCATGAAGATAATATGGCTGATAGTATTAAAAGCCACAGACAATTCAAACAGAATGAACAGTTATGCACTCCTCTATCAAATTTCCAGAGTAGATCATCTAACAAGGCAACCAAAGCCATCTCTGACCCATAACAAAGCCTGAAGTCAGACTGAAGTAAATCTAGATAATTTGTTTCATCCAGGAACCCTTGGAGCCTAGACAACACAGCATGTTCCAACATTTTGCCCTAAAAAGGCACATTGGAAAGTGATTGATAATTGAATAATATGGTAGGGTTCAGCCTCTTTTAGGCAGGACAGAACCAACCTTTGTTGTAATAAGGCATTTACCACTCCCTTAGCCAGTCCCCCTTTTGACTGCTATAATGAACCAAAAAGGACAAGAGCATGACATGCATGTGGTGGTTCCATCCAATCCTGTCTATATCCTAAGGATGTAAAAATTGAGAGCCTTGCACACCCATAGCTGCCTCCCAGTTGTCCTCTCTATGTCTCATATGGGAAAGAAATGGGAAAGTCAGCTGAGGCTTTGGAAGGCTGTAGTCTTCCAGGTCCTTATCTGCCATCCCTGCACCCTCCCCATTTCATTTGGTAGCTGTAGTCTTCCAGACCTTCGTCTGCCTTGCCTTTTCACCCACCCTATATAACATTGTAGGGAGAAAATACAGACAAGAATCTGGACACTGTAGCCTTCCAGGATACTTTCTTAGCTCTTCTGAGGCTGCTCACCATGTGACTTCAGTAGGCCAATCTTTTTGAGGATGGGAGACACAGGGAAGGGAGTTGAGGAAGATTCTCCTCCCTAGGATTCTCATACATTCAAACTCTCAAATATTATTTCCATTTTGAGAAGGTGCTTTATCCATTGTGTGCCACACACAGGTTTCAATCTCTCCTTGGGAGACCTGGAGCTGGCAAATTTCTTTGGCAGCCCAGGATGGATTTATCCTAAACCAGACATACTGGTGATAGGAAATAGCATTACTTTGGGTCTTCCCTTTGTAGCCCTCTGCTCTTGTTTCACCTGTACTCATGCAGTCATGGTATCAACCCTCTTCTGAAAGTCACACTGGTGGATATGACCCTATGCTTAGTGCCCAGATAAAGGCTATAACTTGGGTCTAATCCACTCACTCTCTTGGTGCATAGTTTTGGTTCACCATATCATTTCTTGCATTAAAAACAAACAAACAAACAGTTGGCTGGCTGGGTATGTAATTTATATCAGGGTGTTAGCTTGGGCCCAGTACTGACTGATAATGTTTTTGTTCAACACGTTGTCACAAGGTATAGAGGTTAGGAAGATTTTATGTAGGTATCATGGCTTCTTGGGATATGAAAGTCCTAAATCTTTTGTTCCACTGAGCTGAACAACAGCCCTAGCTGTGACTGTAAATCCTGGGAAATTTGGGGCCTGACCAAAGTGAGAGGTCACATTGTGTTCATCTGTTCCATTGGATAATTTTTGCCACTCTTTCCTGCCTTCAGGAGGGACTGGAGGTCCAGTGTTGCCTTTTGTATGGGGAGGGTAAAGTACAGAACATTATGTTAAGAAATACTATAGAGACAGACATGTTTGCCTTGTGTTTATGTGGTCACAGAATTGGAATGTTTATGAAGAGAGGTGGAGTGGAGATGAGAACAGAATCAAAAGGACAAAGGAAAAGTAGCCGTGGAGTACACGTACTTCCAAAAGGGCTCCAGCCCACTTAAAGTAGCCCACCTGGGCTCCTATATGCAAGTCTCCTCTAACAACGATATCAAGTACATTCAACAAGGGTATTTCTTTTTGTTTCACAATCCTTTTTTTTTCTTTTTCTTTAATGGTTCTTATTACATTTATGGCTGAGATCATGCATTGGAAGATGTATCACAAATTTCCACCCTGGGAGAACTACAATGCATTTCCACTCCTTCAGGATTCCATTTTCACATATATTCCTTCTCCAGGTCTCAGAAGATGTCTTTGCTATTTTGCATCTGGCTATAAGGAAATAGCTACATGATTCCCTGATGAATCTCATTCCTTTACTGACATGGAAATGAAGGGAGTGCAGGGGAAAATGAACCTAGAGAAGTGATGGCAAGGCATGAGGGGTGAAGTGAATTCTTCCCTATTCAGCTATACACACACACACACACACACACACACACACACACACAAAGGTATTATCAGGTATAAGTTGAAGCCCTATGAATATCATTAAGTAGATGCCACCCTGTATCCCTTCTTCATCTGTCTGCAACAGCTAGATCCTCTAATTTATACTTTTTTTTCCTAAATTTGTTACATTAATATCCCCATTTCCTCCAATGAGTTCAGGACAGTGTACATGATCCTTTCTGTCCAACTTTATCCTCACAGCCCTATGGTATAGATCAAGCTGAGAAAGACTGAGTAACCCCATTGAGTTGCATGCCCTAGATCTTACAGGATCCCAAAAGCCCCTGTCCAGCATTCTTATAACTCCACCACAATGGCTTTCCAGAATAAACAACTGATCTTCATGTGTTACAGAATGAGACATGATTCAGTCTCTTAGTCCATTTTTTTTCCTGGCATGCTTCAAAATTTTAAATAATGTCTGTGTGCCTCATATTCGAATACTTGTCTGTTTGTTTAATTTTTCATATATTTTCCCCAAGTCAATTTTCTTTCAGCTTACTTGCTATCTTAATTATCTTGGAATATTTTCTATGGCTTCTTCTTGTTGTCACATGGGTGTACTTCAAGATGTCTGTTTATTGTTCTTGTTGTAGTTGTATTGTTCTGCTACTATTTTCTTTTACTAAGTTTCCTCTCTGTTTGTCTAGTTCTTTCGACAAAATATTCTTCACATTTTTTTAATCTTGAAAGTAAAGATTTCTATCAACATCTTTGTTACAGCATCCTTTCTATACTTTGTAAACTGCATATGTTTGAAATACCAAAGCTCTTTTTAAGGTGTTTTATTTTCTTTTCATTCATATTTACAAATAGCCTGTGTGATATCATGTTATTAACTTGACAAATAATATAATAAAATAGGAGAATAGTTTTACACGTTCACAGACAAAAATGCATACTAGAATAGTACACAAGTAACTAATAGGAAAAGTCAGATCAATGAAAAAGTGAAATAAAATAATTTCTGTTTTTCATTCATCTTTTGATAAATGCTGCAGAAATTCATCTTGCATATAGTCAAGACACATAGGTTCTCCTAACTCTTAACTGAGCAGTTTGAGAGGTTCTGTCTGTATTTCATATGGATTTAATATAATCTAGAGGGCTTAATTGTTTAGTACCATTTGACTTTTGCATTTAATCATCTTACTCTGAGAATTGTTTTTATCTTGAGAATAAATATTTCTATGTACACCTTTTTGCAAAACACTTCGCTTAATTACAGTATTTCTTCCAGTTGTTTAGAAACAGTAAGAAAACTGTTTTAAACAGTACTTTATTTTTATTCTTATACAGAAATGACATGAAGGAGAAAATTTAAAGGAATCAAAGACATTTACATGCTGACAGAGAAAAATACAGAATAGAAAATTGGAGAAGTCTATACAATTGACTATGCTGCATATATTAAAAAAAATATTTAAGACAGAAACAAGAACAACAATGAATTTCCTACCCACCTCTCCTAAGGGCTCAAGGTGAAGTACAATATAGATTAAAATACAACAAAAAGTACATAAACTCATTTAAAATACACCAGTTTAAAATTCCTAGTTGAGCAACTTAAGTGAAAAGGGATCTGGTAATGGGGTCTCTTGGAATTCTCGTTCATAGAGTTGGCAGAAGCTGAAATCAACTTGACTGCAAATAACAGCAATATGGATTTAATATGACCAGAAGAACTTAATTGTTTGATATTGTTTATCTTTGCATTACAAAATCCTGCTGTATCAGCTTAGCCTCTACCACTCATAACCAGAGTTACTCCATTTTAGTGTTCTTAAAACTTCACTCTCTTCCCTAGTACATTTGCCTATCACAGTATATTTTAATGTATTTGTTTAAAGCATTTTTTAAAATCACCTCTCAGGTCACCAGAGCAATCCAGTATATCAAAATTCTAAATACACATATCAGTTTTCAGATAGTTTTTGTGCATGTATGTGTGTGTGTGTGGTTGTGTGGCTTTATCTGCACTTTCCATACATTTTCATAAGAACTGCTTTAATTTCATTGTTTTTGAGACAGTATATGATCGGATTTAACAAGGGAGTTAAAATAAGGTACTGGAAAGAGATCACCCTGTCAAAATCTGACAAGGAATTAGAATTGGTCTTCAAATATTGAAAAAAAGCTGTAAAATAAAACATACAAACCACAATGAGATGTGAGCTGCAGGTGGAAAAGGCTTTACTTCTGCCTTTGGTTGAGTGAATCTTCAGGATGGTTGAAATGATTTTAATGTAAGAGAACAGGATTAAAATGATGGGAGGAAAACCAAAGAGAAAACAAGAGGCAGCTATCACCAAGTAATTCAGAGAATTTCCACTGCAAGACAAGCTCAAAACTGCAGGAAGGTCACAGGTGGAATGGCTGATTCTGTTGTTCCCACAGAAAGTCACATTCATTAAAGGCAATGTGTTGATCGTACCATCCAATAAACCCATTACCCAAGCTCCCCCTACCAACTGTCTGCACATATCTTTTCTCATGATTGTTGAATAACATAGTGGGTCACAGATTGCAGCATAGCGATCATACGCCATGGCTGTGAGCAGATGTACTTCCACACAAGCAAAATGGATGATCAAGAACACCTGTGTATAGCATCCCACAACAGAAATGGATTTCCGCTCTGCTACAGAGCTTTCCATAATCTTTGGAAGAGTGACGGATGAGAAGCAGATGTCAACCAAGGCTAGGTTTTTGAGAAAGAAGAACATGGGTGTGTGAAGGCTAGCCTCCTTGGTGATTATCAATGTGATCATAGCGTTTGCTAGACAAGTGGCAGCAAATATCACTAGAAACACAATGAAAAGAAACATTTGCACTTGTGGATCACTCGAAAGTCCAATGAGAGTAAACTCTGTTATCGTAGTTTGATTTTCCATGGAAAGGCAACGGTAAATAGTAAATTCTGTGAGAGCAAAGCAATGCTTGAGTCAGTACAGTGTGATCAATACAATTTCAACATGAGTATGACTTTACAGTGGATACATAGTGCTATAAGTTGTTATAGTTCTTAACCGAAGTGAAAAAGTATAATCAATTTTGATTATTCATTTGTAAACCAGCCTCTTGCTCCACACTATGTCTGCATTTCAAAAAGTACTCCTTTTTGGATTTGTTTTCACTAGTCAAATGAAGCATTTGACTAATATCAATAAGAGCTTTTCATCTATTGTCACAAAGGGCTGAATATGCTAAAAAGATTAACAATTCTTTGTTTTGTGTTAATAATATATTCATTTTTTCTATTCCAGTCTCTTTTAGTATTGTAGCATATATATTTTTTCAGTAAATTTACTGATTTTTATATGTCTTCTATCATTCAGTTGAAAGATTTGTCTAATGTAAATATGAAGTCTGTATAGTCATATGTCCATTGATCCTGAATATTCTTCTCTTTGCTTTGCTTCCTATGGAAAAACAATAACAACAATTCTGTGTTGTTTTTTCCCCCTGTATCATTCATTTTTACTTTTTTTTTTCCCTTATTTTTTTCATGGCCTTGTCAGAATATGCATTTAGAAAGAATGCTATATTTGACACTTACCAAAAAGAATCAAATTATCAGCTGACATAGTCAGTAAAGAAAAATGTAATTTAATTCATTCTAATCTCCTCTCTAACTGTAATTAAGCCAGAGAGCAATGGCAGTAGCCTGGTAAAGGGAGCAGGGATTTCTCCAGTTTGATATTTGGCAGACTAAAACAGGTGGAAGATCTGGAACAAACTCTGCTTCCCATTTTAATAGCTGATGGGAAAAAATTGGAACATTTTTTAACACAACAACACCACAACGGGAACAGCAGTAAGTGACTTTACGCATTACTGTTTGTTGGATACAGCTAGTGAAGCATGCAATATATGTACTGTCTGGCACTTAGTATTCTAGAACATATGCAAAATTTCAGACCACTACTCCAACTAATTGGAAAACTGAAAATTATAAGTTCTGTTTACCAGTCATTCTCATGAACAGTATTTAAATAAGAAATAGTTTCCCAATTCTAATGTAAGAAAGGAAAAGGGAAAAGAAGGGGAGGAGGAGATGAATGAAGATAGATTTTGTGAATCTTCTTGTGGGATTAGAAATCCATTTGCCCATATGTCTTCTGACAAACCACAAAATTAGCTAAAATTACCTACGCATGCTATCTCTAACAAAACTATCAAAATGAATTTCACTAGAGATAAATGTAAGGTATACATGAATTCAGGAGAAATGAATTGCACAAATACAGAATGGGTGATATCTGGCTCAAAAACAGGACATGTCAAAAAAGATCTAAGGGTATTAGTAGACAACAAGCTAAACGTGAGTCAACTGTCTGATCTGGTGACCAAAAAAAAGCCAATGAAGTTTTGTTCTGCATCAATAGCAGTGTAGTATACAGACTAAGGAAAGTATCAGTACCATTCTATTCTGATTTGATCAGACTTTTCCTGGAATGCTTTCTCCACTTCTGAATAGCACAAGGAAAGAAGGATATCGACAAGCTGGACTGTGTCCAGATAAGAGCAACCTAGATTACCAAAGGTCTGGAAAACAAGCCTTATGAGGGATGTCTTAGGAAGGTGGGCATCTTTAGCTTGAAGGAAAAAAAGATTGAGAGAGACATTCTGATATCTGAACGGAAGCCATGTAGAAAATGGAGCAAGCTTGTTTTCTGCTGCTCCAGTGATTAGGAAATGAACCAATTTTTAAAAAAAAAACCTGTAAGAGGTGTTCAACAGTGGAAGAGTCTACCTCAGAGGCTGGGGAACTCTCCCACCTTGGAGGGCTTTAAGTAGAGGTTGAATAGACATCTTTTAGGAGTTCTCTCATTGTGTTTCCGCTTGGCAGAAACAAAGCTGAGGTTCTATGATTCTACAATTTTACCAACCTGTTTTAAAGGATTTTTTTTGTCTTCTTTTCCCACCTTTGATCCACTTCAACTGACTAGTTGCCTTCATAGAGTGGTGGAGCTGCCTTGAAATCTCTTGAAAAGTGGGCTCTTCACATCATGCTTAGAAACTTATTCTTCAGTGAATTATATTTCAAGAATAATCATCTTCTGCAAAACCTCTTATAATAGTTCTCTTGATGAATTGAATTCTCAAGGGGTTTTATATACAACTAAAGATATTAATATTCCATGGTTAGAAGGGAGGGAGGGAGGGAGGGAGGGAGGGGGAAAGGAAAGGAAAGGAAAGGAAAGGAAAGGAAAGGAAAGGAAAGGAAAGGAAAGGAAAGGAAAGGAAAGGAAAGGAAAGGAAAGGAAAGGAAAGGAAAGGAAAGGAAAGCCTTCCCTGGAGATTTAATGGCCATGGCCAGCAACTTAAGTCTTCCTGCCAACTCATTTGGAATAAAGGCTGAACACAAGAGCTGACAGTCATAGGTCATATCTTTATTAAACTTAAGCATTTGTTCAGTGACGATTATGTTAATGCAGGTTAAAAACATGTTGTGCATCCAGCACAGGCTCTCTATCCCCTGATTTGTCTTCCAACCGACCAGGAGCACAGCAGTCTTGTTTGGATTAAGGTTCAGTTTGGTTATCCTTATCCAATCCATTACTGACAATAGGGAATGCTTTTATACCTACAGCTTCCTTGGTGTTAGATAGAAAGGAGAGAAAGATTTGAGTGTCATAGGCCTACTGGCAACTCCAAATTCCAAATCTCTGGACAATCCCTCCCAGAATTCTCATGCGGATATTAAACTGTATGCTGGACAAAACAGATTCCTGAGGGACATCACAGACCACTGGGTCAGTTGCTGAACAGAAATCCCCCCCCCAGCATCTTCTGATTCAGCCCCCCAGGAAGGATTGGATCAACTGTAAAAATAATGCCTCCAAGTTCCAACCTAGAAAGATAGCCCAGGAAGATAAAATGGTTAATAGCACTGAAAGCCAGAGTCAGCTCCAGCAGAACGAACAGTTACACATTCCCCTACCAAGTTTCTAGTGTAGTCATTCACCAAGACAACCAAAGCCATCTCTGTCTCATAACCAAGCCTGAAGGACAATCTATTAGAAGATGGGAGAGTCTTGTATTTGATTACAGCAGCACAGCTGACATATGCACAACATTGGAAAGATAAAACAAGATATTCAATTAGATGAATAGAAATTAAAAATGTTAGATATGGTAGAGACTGAAAAATTATCTAACTCCTTTAAGAACAAAATGGTTCAAATTTTTGGAAGAGAATGGAAAAGGGTAATGCTCTGGCTAAATTTGCAAATGTCTGTGGTTTGAATATATTGGTATTTGATAAGATATATATGAAGGAAAAGATAGATTCAACTGGAAACTTTTAAAATACAGAAATGGGGGGAATAGAAGAATTATAATAATGATATACATATTTGTGTCTATATATGCTTTTATGTATTTTGAAAATAATAAAAAAATAAAAAATATTTGAAAAAATGGTGTATGGGGGAAAAAAAGAAGAAAAAGATGGGAAAGTCATTAAAGGGAGTTGAGAAGGATGCTCCTGAATGGAATTCCTACACACTCAAATCCTATAATATGGTTTCATAGCACACACTAATAATTCCAGGCCAAGACTGAATATTAAAGCAGACAGTGGACATCCCTGCCTTGTACCCCATTTTGATGTAAAAAAAACAATGAGTAAAGGAAAAAAAATAGTCCTAACCAGATCTCCTGGTGCTGAATATAAAATTTTTATCCATTTCAAATTTATTTTAGGAAAGTCATAATTAGCCAATGCAGTGTATCATACAGCCAGTAAATTTTATCAAAGGCCTTCTCAGCATCTAAATGAATGCTGAGAAGACTATTTGTCTCATAGACAGACACTGTCACACCATGTTTGTGGCAGCATCCAGAAAAACCCTACCAATGACGACTTTAAGAAACCATGGGTTTTAAATTGAATTAAATATTAATTGATTTAAATATAAGTAAATTAATTAACAACTTATATAGCAACATATAGTATATTTTTATTATTAACAAGGTCCAGTTTATTCCACAGAGGCCATTTCCTCACTGCACTGTTATAGTGCCATTATTCCACTTCCAACATCCTGTGGAATTCTGGGGTTCATAGTTTACTGAGGCCAACAAGTTCTCTGGTTGAGAATTCTAAATGCTCCTCCCTAAACTGCAAACCCCAGGATTCCATAGAATGTTGAAAGTGGAATATTAGCAGTATAACAGCATAGTGCAGAAATTAATTTCAGTTCAGCAAATGCTGTCTTTTGTGCAGAAAATGATGTTTTCGATCCAAATCAAACACATATATATTGTAACTAGAACAAATCCCCCATTTGCAGAATTTTCTGCACAGGAAAAAATCTCATACACAGGATTTAATATTGGTGTTCAATTATTATTTTCAATCTTGAAATTGCCCTTTCCTTCAGAGAAAATGCTGTTTTCTGAGCAAAACAACCACATGCAAATTTTGTGTAGAATAAGTCCCAACCTGTATATATTCTCATTGCTCCAGGATTCTTGTCGGTGAGGATTTTCAACACACACACCCAAAAGACCCATCTTTTTGACCATATTGTTAATATTTTCAAATATTACTTCCACCTCTATTTTTGACCAAACCTTCCAGGAATGACTGGAGCCACAATAGCATACTGCCTCCACGTGCCATTCCATAGAAATGACCCAGAAGAGTACCATGGTTGATAGTACAGACAGTCATGGACTGGTCTAGTAGAACCGATAGGGACATACTTTCTCCGCCCAGTTCCCCATGTAGGTCATCCACCAAGGCAACCAAGGCCAAGTACTACAACCAGGCCAGCACCTACATTGAAATGGATCTAGATGATCTGTTTTATCTAAGAACTTCTGCATTGGAATCCCATTTTCTGTGCAGAAAACAAGGTTTTTGCAAAGGAAAAAAAACTTTCTCCCCCTTTTCCCTGCAGAATAATTCCTTTCCCCTGCTTTATTTGAATAGAAGGAGAAAGACTTCATTTGAATTGGGTTTGTTTTCTGCTGCTCCAGAGACTAGGACAAGGAGTGATGGACTCAAATTGCAGGAGAGGAGATTCCACCTGAACCTCAGGAAGAACTTCCTGACAGTCAGAGCTGTATGGCAGTGGAATATGCTATCTTGGGGTATAGTGGAGTCTCTTTCTTTGGAGGTTTTTAAGCAGAGACTGGATGGCCATCTGTTGGGAGTTCTTTGATGTCGGTTCATGCATGGCAGGGGGATGGACTGGATGGTCCCTTTGGTCTCTTCCAACTCTATGATTCTGTGAAAACCAAAACATTTGAATACCAGATGAAAACCACACAAAATCTTTGCTGATCCATTATTCTTTCTATTAGGATGTCCTGATTGTGGAAAAACAACATCTTCTTAATAATTACAAATATTCTTTCCATGCCAGGACTATACTGAAGGGGGGGAAAAAAAACTGGCAGATTTCCACATTCTTCACAGAGACTAGTTCTTTATGCTTGGTCATAATGGCCCCAAGTGGTGGCAAAAGGACTTAGAAGACTAGCTTCTGGAGTCCTCATAACTGGTTGCTGTAGAAAAAAGGTTAACAGGCTTTCTGATATGATCTCTGGGTTCTGCAGGTTGGTATACAAACTTGAATTTCCTGGTGAACATCTTTGTCCCTCTTGGGCTATCATCACAGACATCCAATGAGAGACCCTCCTTAGCAGACTAACAGGTAAACCATAGCGACCAGCCAATCTCACTGTGTTCCAGCAGGTAGGAATTCCATCTGCGTACCCAATTGTCTTTGACAGGATACAATGCAGCATAGTGTCATATATATCTCTGAGCTCAGGTGAGTATTCAAATTGCAATTTTGGATGACTACTGGGACTGCAACGTTTGACATTAGCATACCTAACTGCTACCCAGATTGTAAATTTGTTTAATATATGAAAGCATGTCTTTTCCCTGTTCATGCTCAAATCCTAGGGATGGAAATAATATTCAAATATATTTGTAAAATGGTAGAAAAGCATGTTTTTTGAGCGTTGAGAAACTCCAATGAGAAGAATTCTGAACTGATTAGAATCTTTGAATTTTTAAACTTACTCTGCATAAAAGTCACATGAAACAGCATTTTCTCTATAGGAAACAGCATTTTCTGTGTAGCAAAATAGTATTTGAAGATAGAAATATTAACTCCTGCACTGAAAATGTCGTAACTGGGAATTTGTTCTGCTTAAAATTGACACGTGGTTGATTTGCAAAGAATATGGCATTTTCTGTGCAGGAAACATTTTCTTCATGGATAGTAATATTTGGCCATGATAATATTAACTCCTGTACAGAAAATATTTGTGAGGTATTACAAAATAAAAGCTAATTCAATATGATTTTCTATTTTTATTTTTATTTTTTTTTGAGTGCCTTAAATTGTGCTTATGCATTTCAAGTTGCGTGATTTG
This sequence comes from Iguana delicatissima, assembly GCA_948472985.1. Taxonomy (NCBI): domain Eukaryota; kingdom Metazoa; phylum Chordata; class Lepidosauria; order Squamata; family Iguanidae; genus Iguana; species Iguana delicatissima. The sequence continues at coordinate 181,613 of CAOKZL010002892.1, forward strand.
AAAGGAAAGCTAGGGAAGGACTAGATAAAATCCTGAAATGTGAAGGTAAGACTTGAACCATCTATGCCACTGTATTTCTGATAATGCCAGGAGAAGTAGAATTACAGCGGAAGTAAAGGAGCATCACATTGCACATGGATTGACTCAGTAAAGGAAGGCCCTTAGTACACAAATTTGTCATACTGTCAGAGCAAAGGATTGTCCCCAGTCCAGGACCGCTGCTATCACATGGCATCATCACAAACCAGCTGCTATTGTGTTGCCATTGACTGGAAATCCAGCCTTATTCAATGCAGGAAAAAATCCAATAATGGTCCCCTTTCCCACCACAATCCCATCAGCTGTGTGAGTTCAGGTTCTCAATAGTACTTGATAGTGCTTCCTGTTGCCACCAATCCAGGAGTAAGCATGGTGTGGATGTTCCTAAGTTCTCTCTCTCAGCTGCTCTCACAGCATAGTAAGTATCACCTCCCCATGTTTATTTTAAATTTCTCCTTTGAGTTTTTTTTTTAAAAAAATAAATAAACTTTTAAGCATTATAGTGTGAAAACACAATAGCCTACCAGTGGGTCATGATGTTACAACCTTACTGCACTAGTAGGGCTTAAAAACAAACAAACAAACAAACAAACAAACAAAAAATGACCCGTGGGGCAGGGAAACGGTAGGGAAGAGGACTCACCAATGATGCTGTAATGCGGTGGCAGCACAGGTGGCAATAATGCTACTCATCTGGTAGAGAATGTTCAGAACCCACTACCATAACAGAAATGGCAATGGTGGCATTGATATGGAACAATGTGATATTGAGGCATGGTGCAGTAAGGACCAAAGTCATGGCACTGGGTTTGTAAGACCCTGAGAAGGGCAGCTGGCAATCAGATCTCTTTGAATTATCTCATTCATAGGGTTAGCAGAAGTAAAAAATGACTTGACAATAAATAGCAACACCACGGATTAAACAGAACCAGGAGAATTTAACTGTTATTATTTTATTTTATATTGCAAAGTATCCCGTATCAGCCCAGGTCTCTGTCAAGGTATTTCCATTTTAGTGTTCTTAAATGTTGCTAACATATCTCTCTCTTCTCCAATACCTTTGCCTATCATAGTATATTTATTTTATTTTATTTTATTTAATGCATTCAAGTCACCAGAGCCCAACAGTACATCACAATACTAGAAACACATATCGTTTTTCAAATAACTTCCGTGTGTGTGTGTGTGTGGTTGTCTGTCTTTACCTGCACTTTCCATATCTTTTCATAAAAACTGCTTTAATTTCATTGTTTTTGAGACAATATATGATAGGATTTAACAGTGGAGTTAAAATAAGGTACTGGAAAGAGGTGACTCGGTCCAGATCTGAGGGAGAACTAGAACTTGTCTTCAAATATTGAAAAAAGGCTGAAAAATAGAAGAGACAAACCACAATGAGATGAGAACTGCAAGTGGAGAAGGCTTTACTTCTGCCTTTGGCTGAGTGAATCTTCAGAATGGTTGAAATTATTTTAATATAAGACAACAGGGTTAGGAAGAGGGGAGGAAAACCAAAGAGAAGACAAGAGGCGACTATTACCAGGTAACTGTGGGAATTTTCACTGCAAGACAAGCTCAAAACTGCAGGAAGGTCACAGGTGAAGTGGCTGATTCTGTTGCTTTCACAGAAAGTAACATTCATCAAAGGCAATGTGTTGATGGCACCATCGAAGAAACCCATTATCCAGGCACCACCTACAAGTTGGTTGCACCTTTGTTTTCTCATAATGGTTGAATAATGTAGTGGGTCACAGATAGCAGCATAGCGATCATAAGCCATGGCTGTGAGCAGAAGTACTTCCACACAAGCAAAATGGATAACCAGGAACACCTGTGTGTAGCATCCAATGACAGAAATGGATTTCTGCTTTGCTATAGAGTTTTCCATAATCTTTGGAAGAGTGATGGATGAGTAGCAGATGTCAACCAAGGCTAGATTTTTGAGAAAGAAGAACATGGGGGTGTGAAGGCTAGCCTCCTTAACGATAATCAATGAGATCACAGAGTTTACTAAAAAAGTAGCAACATATATCACCAAAAACACAAAGAAAAGAAATGTCTGCTCTTGTGTATCACTCGAAAGTCCCAAGAGAGTAAACTCTGTTAACACAGTTTGATTCTCCATTGAAAGGTGATGGTCCACCTGTAAAATCTGTGTGATTAAGTAAATGATTGCATGAGCATATTGTGACCAATAAAATTTCAGAGCTTGTGTGGCTTTACAGTGGATAAAAAATGCTAATGTCACAGAGGGATCAAGAACAGTTCTTTGCTATGAAATTATTTCTTTAACAGTACATTCATATTTACGGTTCCAGCTTCCCATAGCATAGTATATGTACTTTTTGTTATTATATTGATTGATTTCTGTATGTGTCTTTTATAATTCAGTTGAAAGATTTATCCAATGTAGGTATGAAGTCTGTACAGTCATATGTCCATTGATCTTGAACATTCTTCTCTTTGCCTTTGCTTCCTATGAAAAAAAAAACAATAACAATTGTGTATTGTTGTTGTTTTTTCTCCTGTATTATTTATGCTTACTTTTATTCATGGCCTAACCAAAATATGAATATAGAAAGAGTACCATTTCTCAGTCATGCCAAAAAGAATAAAATTACAAACAGGAAAGAGAATTGTATTGTAATTTTATTAATTTTAATTTCCTCTATATCTGTAATGGAGTATTCTAATTATAAAATTCTACAAATGTTCACTCAGACTAATTCCCACTGATTGCAGCAAAGCTTTCTGCCAGTGAAATGGATATACAGCTGCAGCCTAACTTCATGTCTTACGACTTTATATCTGGGACACCTCAATGCTTTTCATAAGAACAGCAGCCAGAGATCAACAGCAGTAGCCAGGTAAAGGAAGCAGGGATTTCTTAAATTTGATATTTGGCAGACTAAAAGAAGTGGAAAATCTGAAACCAGCTCTATTTCCTGTTTTAACAGATGATTGGAAAAACAGGAACATTATTTTTTTAAAAACAATAACACAACAACAATAACTGAATTTATACTTTGGTATCATTAGTTACTAGATAAAGCTAATGAATCATGTAACATATGCACTGTCTGACTCTAAGTAATCTAAAATATATAGCCACCACCTTGACGTTCTATGAATCAAGGGTGAACAAATTTCAGACCCCTACTCCAACTAATATGAAAACTAAAAATTACAAGTTCTTTTTGCCAGCCATTTACCTCTGCAGTTATTTAAATACTAAATGGTTTCCCAATTTAAAAGTGAGAAAGGAAGAGGGAACAGAAGGGAAGGAGGAGATGAAGGAAGATAGTTTACCATATGTGAATTTTCTTCTGAGTTTAAATATAAGTATGCTCAAATAATTTCTTTTGATAGAAGACAAAATGAACTAAAATTATCTATACATACTGTCTTTAAGAAAACTAGCAAACTGAATTTCAGTCAGGGTAAATGAAAGGTACTACATCTAGCCAGGAGAAATGAAATGCACAAATATAGAATGACCGATACCTGGCTCAAAAGCAGGACACGTGAAAAAGATCTATGGATATTGGAAGACCACAATGTAAACATGAGTTAAAAGTATTATCTGGTGATCAAAAAAAGCCAATGCAGTTCTGGGCTGCATCAGCAGAAGTATAGTGTCCAGATCAAGGAAAGTAGCAGAAGCAAACTTGTTTTCTGCTGCTCCAATGATCAGAACATGAACTATTTTTTTTTCTTACTGGAATTGGTGTTCAACAGTGGAACAGTCTGCCTCCAAGAGTGATGAATTCTCCATCTTTGGAAGTCTTTAACCCGAGGTTGAATGGACATCTTTTAGGCATGCTCTAATTGTATTTCTGCATGGCAGAGAGTTGAACTAAGTGGCCCATGTATTCCCTTCCAACTCTAGGATTCTAGGATTCTACATTTTTACAGATCTATTTTTAAAAGATTTGTGTTGTCCTCTTTACCCACTTTTGATCCATTTCAGTCAACCAGTTACCTTCATAGAGTGGTGCTGCTATCTTAAATCTGTTGGAAAGTAGACCCTTCACAGTATGGATAGAAGATTTTGTCAGTGAATTATATTCCAAGAATAATTATCTTCTGCAAAGCCTCTTATAATGATTCCCTTGCTGAATTGAATTCTCAAGGGGTTTCACATGCAACTAAAGATATTAAAACTGCATGGTTACAAACCCAGGGACAGGGAAGGTGAGGGAGAGGGAGGTGGACAGGAGAAAGAAAGAAAAGAGAGAGAGAGGAAAAGAAGTGGAAAAGACCTCTCTAGACAGCTGTGCACTACAACTTAAGTCTTCCTGTCAACTCATTAGGAATAAAGAATAGACACAAGAGCTGTCAGTCATAGATCACATCTTTATTAAACTTAGGCATGTGTTCACTGAAGATTATGTTAATGCATTCTAACAACATGTGGTGTACCCACATGAGTCTCTATTGCCTGATCTGCCTTCTGACTGACCAGGAACACCTCTGTCTTGTTTCAATTAAGCTTCAGTTTGTTTCCCTTCAACCAATCCATACTGACAATAAAGAGTGGTTTAGCATTCATAACTTCATTGCAATTAGAATGAAAGGAGAGAAAGATTTGTGTGTCATAGACACATTGGCAACACTAGATTCCAAATCTCTGGAAATCTTCCCCAGCAGTTTCATATAGATATTAAATTGCATGGTGGACAAAACAGAGCCCTGAGGGATACCACAGACCACTGACCTGGTTGTGGAGCAGAAGCCACCCCCCATCTCTTCTGACTTAGCCCTTGAGGAAAGATTGGACCAATTGTAAAATCATGACTCCGAATCCCATCCCAGAGAGGTGGCACAGTAAGATACCATGGCCAATGATATTGAAAGCCACAGACAGCTCTAGCAGAATAAACAGTTACACAGTTCCCTATCAAGTTTCCAGTGTAGATCATCCAAAGCTATCTCTGTCCCATAGCCAAGCCTGAAGCCCGATTGAAATTGATCAAGATAATCTGTTTCATCCAGAAACTCTTGGAGCCAGGGCGAAAAAAAACATACTCCAATACCCTGCCCCAAAAGATGATATTTGAAAACTGGTGGATAATTGTCTAATATGGTAGAGTTCAGCCTCTTTTAAGCAGGACAGAAGCCTCTCTTCTTATTGTAAGGCATTCACCACTCCCATTAACCACTTAAACAGTCTCCTTGTGACTGCTGTAATGAGCCAGAAAGGGCAAGGCCTCATCATACATAGGATGGTTCTCATTTCTCCAAAAGCCCTGTCTATATTCTCTGGCTATACAAACTGAAAGAGATCTTTCTGTTAGAGCGGATACTCAGGGACAATCACTGCTCCAAGCCCCATCCTTATCTCCAAACTTTGCCCCAAGCTATTGCTGAACAAAGAATCTCGTGGACAAAGCTGGGAAGGTTAACCCCTCCATCATAATACAGCCAGTTTTCTCTATAAAGATATCTTGCATGGGGGGGAAAGCCAGCAGCAAGGCTGTTGGGGGATTCCTCCTGTCCCTTGTGCGTGGTAGGCAAGTGACAAAACAATATTGGATATTGAAACTTGTAGCAATGGAAAACCATGGCTGCCTCTTTGTTTTCTTCCCTATGTCTCACAGGAAATAGGAAAGTTGGCTGAGGATTTGGAAGCCTGTAGTCTTCCAGGTCCTTTTCTGCCTTCCCTTCACCCTCCTATGTCATGTGAAAGCTGTATTCTTCCAGACCTTTGTCTGCCTTGCCCCCTCACCTACCCAGTGCAAAATTGTGAGGAGTAAAGACAGGCAATGAGCTGGACACTGTAGCCTTTCAGGATGCTTTCCTAGCTCTATTGAGTCTACTCACCATGTGGTATCTGGAGGTGAATCTATTTGAGGATTGGACAGACAGGAAAGGGAGTTGAGAAGGATTTTTCTTACCAGGATTCTCATGCATTCAAATCCTCAAATGTTATTTCTATCTCTAGAGGCTGCTTTACCTGCTGAGCACCAGCTTCAGTTTTGGGAACCTTGGAACCAGCAAACTTCTTTGGTAACCCCAGTATGGATTATTCTAAACCCAGCATAGTGGTGATAGAGAATACAACTAGTTTGGGCCCATCCTGAAGTAGCTCTGGCACTTATTTCAGTTATTCTCATGCAGTCATGGTAGCAACCCAGTCACTGTGGTTGGCATGGCTTTATCATCAAGTCCCAGATAAAGGCTATAACTTGGGTCTAATCCACTTGCTTGTTTACAGGTTCCACTGCTTACTTCTGGGTGACCATATCTTCCCTTCCATTAATAACACAAGATGGTCCGTATTTGAAGCAATTGAATGCCTGGGTGTATAAATTTATGCCAGAGCATTAGTTTGAACCCAATTCTGATGGGTATTGTCTTTATTCCACACATGGACGCAATGTACAGAGACTGTGAAAACTTTATTTTGACTGCGTGGTTCCAATATGCGGAAATCTTCAAGATATGAGTGATCATAAATCCTGCGTTGCACTGAGAAGAACAGCCCCAGTTGCCTTTTCTATTGGAAATTTAAAGTACTGAACATTGTAATAGGGAATACTATAGAGAGAGACAATTGTGCCTTGTGTGCATGAGGTACCATAATGTTCATGTTCATCAGGTTGGGTGAGGTGGAGATGAGAACAGGATCAACAGGGTGAAAGAAAAGTAGCAGTGGAGAACAAGTGCTTCCAAAAGCATTCCATGCCTTAAGATACCCTAACAGAATACCTGGGTGCAAGTCTACACTAACAACCACAATACCAAATACATTTAACAGGGTATTTCTTTTTGTTTTAGAACAAAAAGTTTTAGAATCTCCTCCTTTTTTAAAAAATGGTATTGCTTCATTCATGGCTGAGATCCTACACTGGGATGTATATCATGAATTTCCACCCCTATAGAGCTACAATACATTTCCCCTCCTGCAGGATTCTCTTTTCTTCTGCAGCATTTCTCCAGGTTCCAGAAGATGTCTTTGCTATTTTACGTCAGGCTATAAGAAAATAGCCACATGCTTCTCTGACTGCTCCCCTTGTCCACTGGCCACTAAATGGACATGGAGGAAGGTTGTCCTCCTTCAGGACTTCCTTTTCTCCTGAATCTCTTATCCAGGTCCCACAAGATGTCTTTGCTATTTTGTATCAGACTATAAGGAAATAGCCACATATTTCTCTGGCCAATCTCATTTCCCCACTGGCCACCAAATAGACATGGAGGGGGGTTCAGGGGAAGATGAACATATAGAAGAATTGGTCATTGTATTAGGGGGACAGTGAATTCTTCTCTATGCTGCTACTAAATTTTCTTACTCCTGTTTATTGCCACTTAATTTTACTTCAAGACATCTGTAAATTGTTTTGAATCACTTCACTCATTTCAGTTGTATTGTTCTACTACAATTTTTACTGAGTTACCTTTCCATTTGTCTATCTGTTTCTAGGAAATATTCTTCAACCTTTTTTTAAAAAAACAAAACAAAACTTGAAAGTAAACATTTCTATCACTACCTTTGTTACAGTATTCTTTCTCATCTTTGCATGCTGAACATGTTTGAAATAGCAAAGCTCATTTTAAGGTGATCCCCACTCCCGCCATTTCATTCACATTTAAAAATAACATCAGGGATGTCATGTATTATTTATATTTATTTATTATATTTGTATATCACCTTTCTCCTAGAATGGGACCCAAGGCGGCTTCCGAGAATAAATTAGAAACATTAAAAACATTTAGAACAATTAAAAACATTAAAAACACATAAAATTATAAAAACCTAAAACAATGTTCAAGTTTTTAAAAAAGTTAATAAATAAATAAATCTCCCCAGTTCACTAAAAGCCTGCATAAAAATAAATGTTTTCATCTGCCAGTGAATGGAGAGCAGGGAGTAGGCCAGCCTAGCATCCCATAGAAGAGAATTTCAATGGGCGATAGCAGCCACTAAGAAGGCTCTCTTCCATGTCCCCACCAGCAGAGCCTGAGATGGTGGCAGGAGCTAGAGAAAGCCTTCCTTCTGCAAATCTTAGGGCTCTAACAGGTTTGTAAAGGGAGATAAGGTCTTTCAGACAGCCTTGACCTAAGCCGTACAGGGCCTTATACATCATAACAAGCACTTTGTATTGTGCCCGGATATTCACAGGTAGCCAGTAGAGCTCTTTCAATAAGAGAGTTATGTGCTCTCTGTAACTGGACCTAGTCAGCATTCTGGCTGCTGTGTTTTGAACCTACAGAAGTTTCTGAACAGATTTCAAAGGCAGCCCCAGTAGAGGCCGTTACAATAGTTTTCACAAATGGCGAGATACAAATAGTTTTCCTAAGAAAAACATAAGGAAAAAGAAAACATAAGGAAAGTTTTACATGCTGACAGAGAGAAAATGCATACTATAAAAGTAAACAAGCATCTGAAAAATCAGATCAATGCAAAAGTAAGATGAAATCATTTACATGTTTTCATTAAGATATTGATAAGTGCTCTAAAATCCATCTTGCACACAGTAATCAATTTCAACATTAAAGACTGATAGCACAGATTCTCCTAACTCTTCACTAAGTTTAACTGAACAGTATTACAGGTTCTCTATGTGATTAATATGGACCTAATATAATATAGAGAACTTAACTCTTAAGTATCATTTGATATCTGCATTAAAAAATCCTCCAGTTTCAGTATATATGCCTCCCCTATTTGTAATTAATACATCTTATAACATCATTTTCACTTTAAATGTTACAACACTTGCATCCCTTCATCAAGATGTGTGGCTGTTACAGTGCATTAACCTATTACCAGCCTACATGGCATTCAAATTTGTGGTTTTATCTACAAATCTTCTCCAAATGATAGCTTTAATTTCATTGTTTTTGAAACAGTATATGATAGGGTTTAACAGAGGAGTTAAAATAAGATACTGGATAGAGATCACTCTGTCCAGGTCTGAGACCAGGTTAGAACTTGGCTTCACGTATCGGAAAAAAGCTGAAAAATAAAACAGGCAAACCACAATGAGGTGAGCACTACAGGTGGAGAAGGCTTTGCTTCTGCCTTTGGTTGACTGAATCTTCAGAATTGTTGAAATGATTCTAACATAAGAGACAAGAGTTAAGAGGAAAGGGTTTAAACCAAAGAAAAATGCAGAGACAAGAATCATCATGTAATTAGTGAAAGTTTCACTACAGGATAAACTTAAAAGTGCAGGAAGGTCACAAGTGTAGTGGCTGATTCTGTTGAGTCCACAGAAGGTCACATCCATTAAAAGCACTGTGTTGACTACAGCATCAAAAAAGCCCATTACAAAGGTTCCAGCCACCAACCAATGACACATTTGTTTATTCATAATTGTTGAATAATGTAATGGGTCACAGATGGCAATGTAGCGATCATATGACATGGCCGTAAGCAGAAAAATTTCCACACAAGCAAAATGGATAAAGAAGAAGATCTGTGCAGTACATCCCATTAAAGATATGGATTTATGCCTTCCTACAAAGTTCTCCAGCATCTTTGGGACAGTGACAGATGAATAGCAGATATCAACCAAGGCTAGATTTTTGAGAAAGAAGAACATAGGAGTGTGAAGGCTAGGCTCATTCTTGATCACCAATATAATCACAGAGTTTGCTAGTAACGAGGCAGTGTATATTAATAGAAACACACAAAAAAGAAGTGACTGCACTTGTGGATCGCTGGAAAGTCCCAAGAGAATAATCTCAGTTATCACAGTTTGATTTTCCATGGAACAGTGATTTAACATCTATAAAATCTGGCACCAATTGAGCCAGAGCATCAGGATCAACAGAATTTAAACACTGGGTGTACTTGAGGCATCATATCACAATCAGACACTTAAAGGATTAATTTAGTTATGTAATAATCCATGTTAATGCTACATTTAACCTTTCTATAGAAATGTGTTTCACCACAGTATAGCTATGTTTTCTTTTTACTAAGATTAACTGTTTTTTAGTGTATTTATTCTACTATTCAGTTGAAATACTTGTCCAAGTACGAGGTTTCTACAGTCATACATCCACTCTTCCAAACATCATTTTCTTCCTGTGGGGCAAAAGATATGTATACGATATATATTGCTGGATTTTAGTTTAGTGGAATACCTAGCAAGAATAACTATGGTGAAAAAGTGTCACTTGTGAGTCAGCTGCCTTGATATAATTTAAATAAAATATGTGGTCCTATATGCTTCATATTTTATCTAATATAATGTGAAGTTCATATTGTCATATTTCCATTGATTTGATCCTTCTTTATCTGGTTTTGATTTTCTGCAGTGCTTAACAAGAATAAGTTCCCAGAAATTGTTCAATCCATGACACATATTCAGAAGAATCAAATTACCAATGAATAATGTTGATGGAAGATACAAGTGCTTCTGTTAATTTCAGTTTCCACTATGTCTGCACTTCAACTTTTATTAATTTAATTTCCATCATATCTGTATTTCAGTGGTGGTATACTATACATGTGTAAACAGAAAGAAATTCCACTAATTTGAATAATGTTTTCTTCTAACTGAATGGCTATAGATTGCAGTTTGGGATCCTGTATCATTGCCTGACTATCTAGCTATCTAGCTGTCTATTGGATACTTGAGCATTTGTCACAGGAACTGCATCTAGAATAAGACTAGGGCTATAGTCTGGTAATAGGAGTTGGAATTCCTTCACTTACGTATTTGCCATGCTACAAAGGGTAATACATCTGGAAACAACCTTGCTTCCCATTCCAACAGCTGATAAATAAATCAGCAACATAATTGGCTTTAAAAGGCAACCTGCATTCGCATACTGGTAGAACTGGTTGTTAGATAAGACTGGTTAGTCATGGGATTTGTGCATATTGTTAACCCTCTGGCTACAAGTATGTACAAAAAAACCACGTGGCCAGCATCTTGTTATTCTAAGCACTGGCAACTCATGTATTCAGACCAGCGCTCCAGCTGGTCTGATTTACCTGCAAATTAAAGGCAAATGAATGCAAGTTGGTTTTGATTATCAACACAAAGAGGCAGAACACTCCAGCCCTCACCTTCTATGAACTACTGAAATAGACAGCATCCCGTCTATTTCAGTGAATTTAATTGTCACTCATGTTAGTTTTAAAATGATAGGTTTCTAAATATGATTTTCAATACAGTATAAGGAGGGGAAAGAAGTAAAGGAGAAGGATGAGGAGAGTTTCTGTGAATTTTCTTGTGGCTCTCAAAGTTTATTTGGGGAAGTAAACTGTGCCCTCCCCTTGATAAAATGTAAAAGGAACTACAATTACCTGTACTTTTCACATTGTCTTCAGTAAACCTACTTTTTAAAAACATTCTTGTCATCTTCTTTTCCACTCTTCAGATCACGTCAGATGAGCCTTCATAAAGTGAAACAGCTAGCCTGAGATCTATTAGAAAGTGATCTCTTCGAAAACCAACTTTGGTCAATTATACAAATATTCACTTTCTGTAAAACCTCTCATGGCATCTTCCTGAGAGAATGGAATTCTCAAAGGTTTCCATTTGTAAGCAAAAGTATTAGCAGTCTGTGTTTAGAAGATGGGGAAGAAGGATGTAAAGACAAAGGAGGCCAAATCGCTGCGTATATTCCACACTAATTTCTTACCAACTTGGGTAGAGCATCAAAGATTCCCTCCATGAGAGCATTTAAATGAAATGATTAAGCACTGAACTACCTTCTAATAATCTCCCCATGGAATTTATCCTGTCAAATTGAACTTCTGCATTGTTTCAACTTCTATTTTATGTTTATTGTCACTCTTTTTTTCCCTCCACACCCCTTTATTACATGCATACAGACACATAAATTCTAATCTAACACAAACAGTATGAAGGTAGGAAAGGAAGGTGGAAGTAACTTTACACAGTGTCAGCTTTCTTTCCTGCATCTTTAAGCATAGCGAATAGGAGGAAAACTTCATTGTTTGCCTGGGAATTTAAAGGAAAGCATTTTCAAATTATGGAAGGAATGACATTTGTTTCTCTACTATTTAAAATCAACCTTAATTTGATACTTGCTATGATTCCAGGTAGATCTCATGCTCATTAACATGGTATTTTGTAAGAAGAGGGAGAATATTTATTTATTTAAAATTCTGCTTTTCTCCCATGTGGGACACAAAGCAGCCATAAAGAGATAATGAAATAAAGAGACAAGGTACGTGGACTAATCTTAGGCCTCTTATGCTAATGCAGTAGGTTCCAAACCTAGGTCATCCAGATGTTTGGGATTGAGCTCCCAGAATCTTTGAACATCAACCAATCTGCCTAGCACTTCTAGGTGATGAAGTCCAAAACACCTGGAAGTCTAAAGTTTGGGAACTATTGCATCAGTGTAAACTTGGAGCCATTAGGGGATGTTAGTATGAGCACCTTAACTATAACATAGACAACAACAACTAGCCCCCACCACACAGCATTCGAAGGCTGTGATTGTTTGACTCTGCATATGGTAGACAAGTTTATGCCCTGCTCCTCTTCAAAGAAGGTAATTCTTTAGCTTCCATACATTGCACGAGGAGGCATGGCCTCTCAAGTCAAGCTATGATCCATACTTTGGTGAGAATAACCCAAGGAAGCTGCCAGAGATATGCCCTATCTGAGAATGATGAATGCTGAACTTACATGTTCTCAAACCTGGAAAGTCTAACCCTTTTTTTTAACAGGCCCAAGCTATATCTTGATGACTTCAGGGGTGTAATTCTTGCATAATTTAGGCCTTTTCCACCAACAGGCATTGTCCCGTGATGGTGATTCAAGAGGACCAGGACTGCAACGATGCTTCTACATGATGTCATTGAGGTCCCATCAGCGGTGTATCTAGGCTCACCAGCACCTAGAGCAAGTGTGGAAGTTGCCCCCCTTTGTGCTGCTGCTGCCCCCCCACATTGGGGCAGAAAGGACCCCAGCAGGGGCAGGGATGGCAGTGGGCCAGGCCCGGGTGGAAGGGTGGGGGGTTTCAATTTTTTATGTTCCCCTGGCATTGGCACCCAGGACTCATGCTCTAGTTGTCCCACCCTAGATATGCCTCTGAGTCCTGTCCTTCTCTCATCACCAGTACAATCATGGAGCAAATCATTGATGGATTTTCACCTTCAATGATGCCCAATTGTGCAATGCACCAAAACTTACCTGGCCTCTGGAATGCTTGGAAATGTGGTGGAGGTGCTTTCTGCTACAGCACAGCATGAGAAAGTGTCCAGCTGCACTGAGAAAGGAAGAGGCATGTCCTTTGCACTCCTTTCCACAGGGAGCCAGTCCAATGTGGAAGGAAGTACACCCATCATGCTCCCCTCCCAGCAGAGGTGCTGCTAGGATTGCAACACAGGGCAAAGTGATAAGGTAAGGTGTGGAAAGGGCCGTAGTTGTTGAAGGAAGCAGCAAATAATGTTAGCAATTTTCTTCCTGCTCTGAAAAACTCTGTAGTTTTCAAAGACCATGGGCAGTTTAAAATGTGAAGATTCTTGTCAGTCCAAAATTGCTCTCATTAGCTTTCCTAATACTTAAAAAACACTTTTAAAAACTCACTTTCTAACTTTTTTTTTAAAGAAAATACTTTTCCATGTCTAAATTAAAGGGAGCTAAACAATAGGCTTTAATGACCCCCATTAACTGCAGACAAGGGACAGCTTCTCAGACTTGAAAGATCATGCAGCCATTGACCACCTCTCTCACAATGCTCAGGCTTAGATCACCAGAAGTACAAATGTAACCCACCCCAGTGAAACTTCAAAATAAGATTCTTTATTTGTGCCAGGTAGGGAAAGTGTGTAACCAGAGATGACCTGAGGCTTCATAGCTTCAAAAAATTTAAAGATTTTCTTAAAGTTACAGAATGTAAAAAGAGAATCAGGTCTATGAGATGAAAACTCATTTCACTAGAAATCAGAGGGAAACCAATAAGTTTCAGAGAAAAGATAATATACTAATTAGCACAATATGGATAAAAGAATCATAGCAAGTTGACTCAAGAGCCAACATGGTATAATGATTTTAGAGCTGGACTAGGATTCTGGGAGACAAGGGTTCAAAGCCCTGCTCAGACATGGAAAACCAGTGGATGACCTTGAGCAAGGCATATTCCCTCAGTCTCAGAGGAAAGTGATGACAGCTGCCCCATGAACAAATTTTGCCAAGAAAACCCCATGATAGATTCATCTTACAGATGCCATAAGTTGAAGAGACACAACAACGTTAGTTGACTTGCATACCACACTTGCAACTTGCAAAAATGACCTTAGCAGGCTATTATAAAACACTATGTTTGCCTCAGGTTACATCTAGAACTTTGTTACTAGGGAGTCTAAAATGACCCCTTCCATGTCATTCAGTCAGTAAGGAAAAACATTTTTTTTTATTTTGCCTATTTTAGTTTTTGGTAATTAAATGTATTTAAAGAAAGTGCTTTTAATAGAGGGCTGCACTCCCCTGTTGGCCATGGAAACCCACTGGGTGACCTGGGGCAAATTACATTCTCTCAGCTTCAGAAGGAGGCAAAGGCAAACCTCCTCTGAACAAATTTTGACAAGAAAACCCCATTATAGGTTTTCTTTAGGGTCACAATAAGTCAAAAATGACATGAAGACTAAGTAAGTACAACAATTGCTAGGAATGGTGATTCTCTGTGGGGAATGTCTCCATTTATTATTATTTTTTCTTTTACTTTCATAGTTTTGCACTTGCACGTGATGAATGTACGACAGCTCGCTCTATATGGGGCTACTTTTGAAGAATGTTTGGAAGCATCAGTTGGTAAAAAGAGCTACAGCCAGCAATTAACTGGGAATGGTTACAGAGATCCTACAACTCTCTCATTCCATCAGCTCCTTTGGCTGCTGGTCTATGTCCAGACAAATTCAAAATGTTAATTATGACCTATGAAACCTTATATAACTTTAGTCCAGGCTATCTGAGTTTCACTGTGTCCTTGGGGCCCTGGAGACAATCGACTTTGATAACCTCAGTATGAATTTGTCCTAAACTGGGCATAGTAGCGATACAGAATGCAACTCTGTTGGGTCCATCCTGAGATAGACCCGGCTCTTGTTTCAGCTATACTCATGGAGTTATGGTAGCAATGGTCTCCTGAAGAGTTACTGGGGTTAGCATGACCTTATCCTCAAGTTCTAGATAAAGGCTATAATTTGGGTCTAATCCATTCACTGTCTTACAGATTTCAGTGCTTACTTCTGGGTGACTACTGTAGAAAGCCAGAGCAGGGCAGGGCTAGAACAGACAAGGCCTGCTTTCTTTTCTCCCTCCCTGGAGAAGCAGCATCCTTTTTAATAATTATCACACCCTAGTACACTCTCTACACTGAATCACATCCCTGCTTTCCCTAAACCCACAACGTTTGTGGACAAAAGGGCAAAGCGTCTTAAAGGTTACCCCAAAAGGAATGGTTAACCTGTGGTAGTGTTTTGTTAATGAATTAAATCAAATGGAAAATGTTCCACAGAGTCCAGAAGTTATAAAAATAACCTGTGATTTTTATTTAAAAAAACAAACAAGGAAAAGGTATTCAGTAAATGAATAATTTCAAACAGCATAGGACTTCACTCAATATACATAGGCATCAAACTTCCATCTATTCACAGCCCTTTGGCTTTCTTTCCTCTCACAGGCTTATTTTTTTCCAGATATAGGTCAAACCTTATGACCTACCTCAATATTATTTTGGTCTCTCCTCTGTCTTTCTCTCTAAACTCTTGAGTAGACCAATACTAATACTCAGACAACCTCTTTCTCTGGTTGACTGAAGCTCTATCTCAACACTTTCCCTCTCTCTGGAATCCCATTGAAGGGATTATTTTCTAGACCATGCTCCTAATTTATATGTGTTCTGCTGACTCACCCATACAGTCCCTCTGTCTGGTTAAGGTTGGGTTCTTCAGAGAGCCAATCAAATTATATCACCCTCTGTTATGAGGCTGCTTTAGTAGCCTTGCCTCCCAGAGCTCATCACAACCATCTCCTCCCTTCCATTAAAAAACAAAAGGTGGCCTGTACTTGAAGCAATTGGCTGCTCATGTATTTAATTTATTTCAAGATGTTAGTTTGAACCCAGTCCTGACTGCTGTTGTCTTTGTTCCAACACATAGATACAATGTGCAGAATTTATGTGGCCAGAATGGCTTCAATATGTCTAAATGTTCAGGATATGTGGCCCAAAATCCTTTGTTGCAGGTTGTTGTCGAGGTGAATATCAGCCCCAGCTTTGATTCTAGATCATGATAACTTTGAGGCCTACCTAAGGTGATAAGTCACATAGTGTTCATCTGTTCCCTTGGATAATTCTTGCTGCTCCCTCCTGCCTACAGATGGGGCCGGAGGTTCAATGCTGCCTTTTCCATTAGGAATTTAAAGTACAGAACCTGGTAACTGGCAACACTATAGAGACAGACATGTGTGCCTTGTGTGCCCAGGGGTACTACAGTTGACATGCTCATGAAGTTGGATGGGATGGGAATGAGAACATGAACAACAGGGTGAAAGAAAAGTAGCAGTGAAGAAAAGTACTTCCAAAAGGGTTCCATGCCACTTAAGGTACCCCACCTGCATACCTTTGTGCCAGGTCACTCTAACAACCATGATACCAAATACATTCAACAGGATAATTCTTTTTGTTTTAGAACCCTTTTTTAAAAAAGTTGTTGCTCCATTTGTGTCTGAGATACTGTTTTGGAAGATATATGATAAATTTTGTCTCTGGTAGAACTACATTTCCTCCTTCAGGACTTCCTTTTCTCCTGAATCTCTTGTCCAGGTCCCACAAGATGTCTTTGCTATTTTGTATCAGGCTATAAGGAAATAGCCACATACTTCTCTGGCCAATCTCATTTCCCCACTGGCCACTAAATGGACATGGAGGGGGGTTCAGGGGAAAGTGAACCTGTAGAAGAATTGGTCATTGTATGAGGGAGACAGTGAATTCTTCACTATGCAATTACCAGAGAAAGAAAGGACAATATCAGGTATAAGTTGAAGCCCTACATATGTCACTAACAGGATGCCAGTCTCTATTTCCTCTTCTTCTGCATTTAACAGCTGGATCCTCATATATATATATATATATATGTATAATTTATTTGTTCCATCTCCTTCACCCATCTCCACCAGTGAGTTCAGACCAGCATATATGGTCCTTTCCATCCAAATTTAACCTCGCATCTCTTTAGAATAGATCAAGCAGGGAGGAATTGACTGACTCCACTGAATTTCATGGCTCAGTTCTTACTGCATTCCCACAAGTCCCAGACTATAACTCACAACTACACCACAATGACTTTCCACTATAAGCAACTATTCTTCATGTGTTGCAGAATGAAACCTGACTCAATCTTGCTGTCCATTTTTTTCTGACAGTCTTCCGAATTTTAATTTGCGCCTCCATGTCTCATATTGAAAAGTCTTTTTTAAAAACGTTTTCATTCTTGATCATTTAGCCTGTTGTAATTGCATTATTCTACTAGTTTTTTTTTCCTGAGCTATCTTTTAGATTGTCTCTCTTTTTCTAGGTAATATTCTTCAGATTGGAAAAAAAACTGGATACAAAACTTTTCTATCAGCACCTTTGTTACAGTATTCCTTCTAATCTTTGTACACTGTACATGTTTGAAATAGTAAAGCTCTTTTAAGGTGATTTTTTTTTCTTTTTATTCACATTGACAAGTAACATGAGTGATATCACACCACATCTACAAATAAGGTAAGAGAAAAGGAAAATAGTTTTACATATTAACAGAGAAAAACACATACTAGAAAAGTAAACAAGCATCTGAAAGGAAAAGTCAGATCAATTAAAAAGTAAAATAAAATCATTCACATTTTTCATTGAACTATAGATAAATTGTGCAGAAATTCATCTTGTATACACAGTTACCAGTTTCAGCTTTAGAGACAGGTAGCACAGATTCTCTTAACTCTCAGCTGAATTGAATTGAGCAGTATCAGAGGTTGTTTAAGCAGTCAACATGGACCTAACAAAATCTAGAGAACTTAACTGTTTAGTATCGTCTGTTTTTGTTTTTTTTTTCCATTAAAAATCCTACAGTTTCTGGATTCACATGACCTGCAAATTCCCTCTCCTTGCCCTACAGTACCAGTCCCCTCCCCAACCAACTTCTAATGCTCTGTGATCTAGATAATGAGCACTCTTAACTCCTCTTCCCTTCAAATATGAAGTTTTGTTCTACATTATGAGGGTGCAATATAGCAGCCTCATGTTATTGTCAGGGCTAGCATGAAAGGAAATAGTAGCTTGGATGCATAAAAGTAGAAGGAGACAGGAAAAAAAATCCTCCATTTTCAACATATAGTCAGCCCTCCACATCTGCAAGTTTGACTTTCATGGATTTATTTGTGAGTTTCTCCAACCCCTTGCCCTCCCCACACACACACCTCAGGTGCTTCTTTTCTAGGGGAACCTTCCCTCTCAGCATTTCCAATCAGGCTATGCAGTCCTTTAAAACCCTGCCTCTGGTCCTTCTCTTCTTCCACTAGCCCCTGCCTGGTCGGCTAAGGATGGCTCAAGGCCAATTTCTCGACATTACAAGCCCCATCCCAAGGCCCCCCCCCACACACACACAAGGAAGGAGATGGTCAAGAAAGAAGAACAATAGGGATACCATGCCGATCCACCTCCTTTCCCTCTCCTTTTCCTGACCTGGTTTGGACCCTGGGTTCCCATTCTCCCCATCATGCCTGAAACCCCTTGCCATAGACACACACACACCTTTTGGTATTTGTGATTTTTTTTTCACTTTTGTGATGGTCCTCGACCCTTAATCCTAGTGAATGTGGAGGGACAACTGTATATATCTCTACTATTCATAATTAATGCATCTTATAACATTTATACCCTTTAAATCTCTATCAAATGTTTCCCTTCACTAAGCTGTTGTACTACGTTAAAATATTAGCAACCCATACAAATTTTCAAGTGTGCAGTTTATCCAAAATCCTTCTCCAAAGGATAGTTTTAATTTCATTGTTTTTGAAACAGTATATGATAGGGTTTAACAGAGGAGTTAAAATAAGATACTGGATAGAGATCACTCTGTCCAGGTCTGAGAATAGGTTAGAACTTGGCTTCACATATCGGAAAAAAGCTGAAAAATAAAACAGACAAACCACAATGAGGTGAGAACTACAGGTAGAGAAGGCTTTGCTCCTGCCTTTGGCTGACTGAATCTTCAGAATTGTTGAAATGATTGTAACATAAGAGATAAGAGTTAAGAGGAAAGGGTTTAAACCAAAGAAAAATGCAGAAACAAGAATCACCATGTAATTAGTGAAAATTTCACTACAAGACAAACTCAAAAGTGCAGGAAGGTCACAAGTGTAGTGGCTGATTCTGTTGAGTCCACAGAAGGTCACATCCAATAAAAGCACTGTGTTGACTACAGCATCAAAAAAACCCATTACAAAGGTTCCAGCCACCAGACGATGACACATCTGTTTATTCATAATTGTTGAATAATGTAATGGGTCACAGATGGCAATGTAGCGATCATATGACATGGCCGCAAGCAGAAAAATTTCCACACAAGCAAAAAGGATAAAGAAGAAGATTTGTGCAATACACCCCACTAAAGATATGGATTTGTCCCTTCCTACAAAGATCTCCAGCATCTTTGGGACAATGACAGATGAACAGCAGATATCAACCAAGGCTAGGATTTTGAGAAAGAAGAACATAGGGGTGTGAAGGTTGGGCTCTTTCTTGATTACCAATATAATCATAGAGTTTGCTAATAATGTGGCAGCGTATATTAACAGAAACACAAAGAAGAGAAGCAACTGTACTTGTGGATCACTGGAAAGTCCCAAGAGAATAATCTCAGTTATCACAGTTTGATTTTCCATGGAATAGTGATTTAACATCTATAAAATTTGGCACTGGATGAGCTGGTGCCTCAGAACAACAGAATTTCAACACTAGAGTCATTTGAGACATCATATCACAGTGGGAGACTAAAACGATTAACATCATTTACTGTTATCAAAAAATCATTCTAATGATACAATTTATATCTTCTATTATCAACCTCTTGCACCACAGTCTATCTATATATTTTTCATTAAGATTAACTAATTTTTGTATATTTATTCTACTATTCAGTTGAAATATTTGTCCCAGTACAAGGTTTCTGTGGTCATTTCTCCACGGGTACAAACATTATTTTCTTCCTGTGAGGGAAAACATAGTATATATAGGGCTTATTGCTGATTTTTAGTTTACTGCAGTGCCTAGCAAGAATACATATGGAGAAAAAGTGTCATTTGTGAGACATTTTAGACAGAATTAAACTATCAGTATTCATGGAGCAGACAGATGCTTTTCTTAATTTCCATTTCCTCTACTTCTACATTTCAGTACTGTCACCCTGAAAATCTATTCATAAATGGGATTGTGAACTATTATAATGGTGTTTTCTGCCAGGCAAATAGATATAGTATTATAAGCTGAACTCCTGTATCATATGAAGAGAAATTAAAGAGGGATACAATCTTTACTTCCCTGACAATTAATTAAGATACTGGAAACTGTTTAAAAAAACTGCATTGATATCCTAATAAAACTAGTTACTCAATAAAGCTTGTGGTTCGTGCAGTTTATGAACATTCTTCAACCTGTGTTTATAAATACACAGAAATTTATAGTAATCCCCTTGATATTCTTTAACTCAAGGGTGAAAAAAACATCTAAACAGGTCTCCAGCAATATTTGTGTCATACAGAAAATTGTAAATTGCATTTACTAGTCATTGTCATACATAGTATTTAAATATTACTTTCCAAATACTAAAGTGAGGAAAGAAAAAGTGGTGGGGGGAGAAGAAGAAGGAAGAGGTTCTGTGAATTCTTCCAACAGTCACCTTGATATAATTTGAATGAAATATTTTGTCTCCATGTATTTCATACTTTTATCCAATGTAATGTGAACTCCATATTATCATTTTTCCACTGATTTGATCTTCTTTATCGGTTTTGACTTTCTATGGTGTTTAGCAAGCATTTGTACTGAGAAAGTATGTAATGTATGACACTGCTCAGGAGAATCAAGTTACCAAGAGATAATGTTGGAAGACACAGGTGCTCCTGCTAATTTCAACTTCCATTATATCTCCACTTTCAGTATTCATAGGGAAGATAGACACATTCATTAACTTTCATTTCCACAGAATCTGTATGTCAGTGGTATCCTGTATATGTCTAATCAGAAGGAAGTTCCACTAATTTGAAAGATTATTTCTGTGAGGTAATTGTGTACAGAATTGCAGTTTGAGATCCTGTATAATGACTTGACTATCTGTTTGTCTATCTGTCTATTGGATACTTGAATGCTGGTCATAGAAACAGGAGTTAGGGAAAGACAGGGGTTATAGCCTGTAATAGGAGCTGGAATTCTTCCACTGATATATTTGCCATGCTACAAAAAGTGGAAGAATTGAAGTCAGCCCTGTTTCCCATTCCAACAGCTGATTAATAAATCAGGAACAATATTTGTTTAAATTAAAAGCCTGCTTTTGCACACTGGTGGAACTGACTGATAGACAAGACTGAGGAATCATGGAATTTGTGCATACTGTTTGCCGCCCAACCCACGAAATGAGGAGACCACGCACAGGGCTTGGGTTGAACTAGGGCAATTTATTAATATGCCTAATTAAAATAAATGAACTTGAATCTGAACATGAACTTGATCTTGAACTTCTATCCTGAGAAGGGGGAGTCAACAGCATGGGTGGACTAGGGCAAGAGTCGGCTCCCGACCATCTTCCCTAGCCTGTAGGGCGAGATACCGGGCCCCAAAGCCAAGCGCAGAAGGTGGATCAAGACTTGGGCTGGCCCTTGTCTGGAAGGTAAGCCCCAAACCGAGTCCCCTGGGCTCACGCCAGTAAGGGCTAGTCCCGGGCCCTCCTCAAGGATAGGCTTTATCCTACACCAAAGGGTGCCATAGGTACACACCAAACCCATAGACCCCCCCCCCTTACCGGTCAGGGTAACTGCAAATGTGGCTGTGGATACCTATTTAGCACCTATTTAAGACACCACCGTGTGTAGCCAATTACCCAATTCCTTGGCGCAGTGTAGGGTAGGCGAAAAAACCCTTGAACGGGGGGGGGGAATTCCTACCCAGCCCTGAAGCAACCAGCGAACTTACACTGAAACCATAGGGTGGGAGGGTGGGTCACCAAAATCCGGAGAGAAGAGGCCGAAGGGAAGGCAGGGCAGCCCTAAATAGTGCCTTAAAGCCCCGCCTCCTCCTGCCGGTGTTCTCCTCTCGCGGGAGGGTGGCAAAGACTGTCCCCCCTCCACCCGTTGTCACGTGGCAGTGGGGGACGTATTATCCTCTGGCTACAAGTACACATAAAATTATGGCCAACACCTTGTTGTTCTTAGCATTAGCAATGCACAAATTCAGACCAGTGCTCCAGCTCTAACTCTGTCCCTTTGCAAATTACAGGAAAATGAATGTAACTTGAATTCCATTGTCAGCACAAAGAGAGAGGACATTTCTTCACCCATCTGCTATAAATTACTGAAACAGATAGATGGGATCTCATCTCTCTAGTTCATTGGATCTAATTGTCAGTCACAACAATATTAAAATGAAGGGTTTCTAAATTTGATTTCCATAAAGCAAAGGGATGGAAAGGAAGTAAATGAAGAATAGGAAGAGGAGAAAGGGGCTCTCAAAGTTAACTAATAATGTGCTCTCCACTTGATAAAATATGAACGAAACTTAAATTACCTGTACTTCTCATGTTGTGCACAGTAAAACTGCTTTTTAGAAGTGTTCTTGTCATCTTCTTCTCACTTCTTAGCCCACTTCAGATGATCTGTTGCCTTTATAAAGTGGAATAGCTGCCTTGAGATCTGTTAAAAAGTGGGTCCTTCAGGATCCAGATTGGTTCAATTATAGAAATATTCACCTTCTGTAAAGCCTCTCATGATATCTTTCTGAACAACTGAAATTCTCAAGGGTTTTCATATGCAAGCAAAAGAATTAACCATCTTTGATGAGAATCAGAGAGGTTGCAGATGGAAGATGTAAAAAAAAAAGAAAGCCAAATAGCTGAATTTCTTCCACTCTAATCTCTTACCAGCTTGGCTGGAGCATCAAAGGCTTCCTCCTTAACTGCATTTAAACTGATGATATAATTGAACACTGAACTGCCTGCTATGAATTTCCCATGCAATTTGGCTGCCAGTCTCAACTTCCAAGGGCATTTGTTTCAGGTTCTATTTTATACTTATTCTTTCTCTCTCTCTCTCTCACCATTTGTCTCCACACCTCTTTATTTTTTTTATTGTGTTTATTACGTCTCCACACCTCTTTATCATACACATTCTTATCAATCCAGGATTCTTCCCTTTAGATTTCCTGACACTCAGCAAATACTTTAACTATTTTTTTTTTATTTTTTTAAAAATACTTTCCCATCCCTAGGTGAAAGGGAGCCTTGATAGCAAAATAATGGGTTTTGATGACCCACCCTCTAACTTTAGACAACATGCAGTTTTTCAGGCTTGACAGACCTTGTGTAACCATTGCCCTTAGATCACCACAAATATAAATGCACCCCATCCCCAGTGAAACTTCAAAATGAGATTCTCTATTTGTGCCAAGTGGTGAGAGCGTGTAACTAGAAACGACCTGAGACCTCAAAGTTTCAAATAATTTTGAATGTAAAAAGAGATTCAGGTCTATGACATGAAACCACATTTCACTAGAAATCAGACAAAAATCAATGGGTTTCAGAGAAAGGACAATACACTAATTAGAACAATATGGATAGAAGAATCATAGTATGTTGACTCAAGGGCTGACATAGTGTAGTGGTTTAGTGCTGGGCTAAGATTCTGGGAGACCAGGGTTAAAATCACTACTCAGACATGGAAAACCACATTCTCTCAGTCTCAGAGGAAAATGATGACACCCTCCTCCATGAACAAATCATGTCAGGAAAACCACATGACACGATCATCTTAGGCCCTTTCCACACCTTACTTTAATAGCACAACAAACTGCTGTCATCGCAGTACTGCCAATATTGCAAGAGGTCCAGTACAGAGCCTATTGCATTCTGCATGCACCATGTCATTCGTGAGAGAGCACTGGCTCCCGCCTGATGCCTTTTCCGCACATCGACATTCTGGGCCACTCCCAGGTCCCACCCTGTCCCCATCCCACCACCCCTGATTGGTCAGTTGTTTTTTTATTTTTATGTTTTTGCTGACCATCATGCTAACGTTAGATCGATAGATCCTTCCAACAAGCAATTGCAGCAGTCCCAAGGGCAGACCGGTAGCAGAAGCTACCGTGTAACAGACTGCTCCAGAAAAGGTGGAGACTGGCAGGACACAATGCAGCTGTGATCCAGCTGCAGCTGTAGCTGTCTCCACCACACCCATGACCTGCAATGGAGCCTGACCAGATGGAGCTCCTCAAGACACTGGCCATACAGTTTTATATGAACAACATCACCACCCTCCGGGCCTGGAGGGCACAATAGCGGAGATGGGGCAGGAAAGCTATCACAGTGGCAGCTGCCACCATCTACATCCAAACAGCTGCTACCACTGCTGCCAGCACAGCAACCGATGGAGAACATCCAGCCAATCCTCATGTTACTGTGCATGCCTGGCTGGGAACCCTCCCACGCCCCTGGAGATGTTACCACCGTGAACTGGCCTGGCCTTTGGTAACCTTAAATATCATTTTGATATCATAATTCAGCCCTGCTCTGCCACCAGCCAAGTGTTTGTGAGGCCACCGAACAAGAGCAAAGCTAGGCATGGCTATTAACTCCTGAATCATTTCTGTTTACACGTAAGCAAGCCAGAAACTGCCAGATCTGCTTTAGAAGACCTCCCGAAACAAACACCTTCATTACAAATGAGTGTTAAAACAAAGAGACTTCTGCCCTGAGTGGGCATCTTGATGAGCTAAGTGCTTAACGGCCAAGCTAACCGCATTTACATACTGGCTATCCTACTGTCAATTCGGACCTTAACTTAATCATGTAAATTCTGACCTTTCGGAGACATTGTCTCCAGTCCAAAACTCATTGTTTTCACCCAAGACCAGACTAGCCCACGGTCATTCCTTCTCCTATAAAAATCCCCAGTTCCGAGAGTTCCTCGGATTTCGCTGACTTCCATCCCGCTTTGCTGCCGCTTCTTCTGCGAGCTCCTGTCGGCCTCCATGCCGAGTTTCCTTCCCTCCATTGGACTTCTCCAGGACTGTGAGATAGGTGACGTATCATCCATTCCCCAAAAAAACTCTATTTCCTCTTTCTAGTTAGCTGTGAGGTGGTGTTTTCTTTATAATTGCTTAATAAATACTATTGCTAGTTTAAACTGTCTGACTGATCACTGACCTGAACCTGTATACACAGGGTAAAAGATTCCTGCTAAGTTACCCTGCCTCTCACTAGTTAAGAGAGTGCTCCAGCTAATTTCCACATCTTGTTTGTGTTGGTTTGGTTATTTGGGCACCCCTCCCGGGACCCCCAATTCACAAGGTAACAGAGATGGTGGGTCAGAACCCATGTCTGACGGGACTGGTGGATCAGAGAAGTCTTGGTCACCTGGGGTGATGAAATGTGGCTTTACCACTTCAGAATTACCCAGGCTACCCTCTTTGAGATTGTGGAGCATCTGAGTTCGCACCTGCAGCACACCGCCGCCTTCATGAGGGTGCCCATCTCCATAGAGGAGTGGGTTGCCATCGCAATCTGGTGGCTCACCACTCTCTTAATCTACAGGAAGACTGCCAACACCTTTGGACTTGGCATCTCGACAGTGGTAGAGATTGCAGTAGAAGTCTGCCTCACCATTGAACATGTCCTGCTGGGAACCATCATCTGCCTGGGCAACCACCATATCGTGAATCCACTCTGCAGTAGCAGCTGTGATCCAGGAAGCATGGCCATTTGGTGACTGCCATGTCACACACAGCTGTAGAGCATGCCCCCCCACAGCTGAGATGGCATGCTTCTGTGAGGAATGCATAGACAGGGCGGATGGGCGAGTGACACCATTCAGGGGGTAGCCATGTAACCTGTCAGACATTCCGTACCATCCCTGACCCACCCAATGTCCCATGAGTGTCACTGATGCCCCCAGTGCACTGCTGTCTCTGTTGATGCCACTTTCCCTTCCCATCCTTAGATCATGGAAGGCTTCGAGACCATGGGATTCCCACAGTATATCAACACTCTAGATGGTACCCATGTCCTTGTATGGCCCCTGAAAGGACAGGTGCAGGAGTTCCTCAACAGGAAGAACACCTTCTCCATCCTGCTGCAAAGCCTGACAGATCATTCTGGACAGTTTCTAGACAATGAGTTGGGATATACGGGATGCACCCATGATGCCCATGTCTTCTGTCACTCAGCCCTGTGGCAGGCCATGTTGGCCAGGCAATTCATACTCGGCAGCCCGACCAGCACCATCCATGGCATGCAGGTCGAACCCATCATCCTGGCAGATGAAGCCTACCTCCTGGGCTGGTGGCTCATGAAGCCCTACAGAAGTCAGTTGGACCGCCAGAACATGGCCTACAACAGAGTCTTCAGTCAGTGCCACAACGTTGTAAAGTGTGCCCTTGGTAGGCTGAAGGCCAGATAGGGCTAACTGTCAGCTCCACTGACCGTCTCTAAGCCAAATGTCCTGCCGGTTGACACTGCTTGCGTGGTCCTGTACAACATCTGCAAAACCAAGGACCATGCACTGCATCCCAATCTCCACTCACCCACATCCGTCACCATTCCTCCGGGTGCCTCTGTCTACTCAGCACATGATAACAGGAGGCTCAGGGAGGGCCAGAGGGTCAGGGATGCCATCGTGAGAATGATCGCTGGCTAACCCACCATCCTCATTCCTGGCTACAGCTGCAATGACACTGTGCCCTCTGCCTCCCTATGCCCCCGAAGCCAGCAGGCATGCATGCTCCTCCGAAACCACCATATGTATTCTGAATGCATCTCCCTTTGCCTCTGTGAATAAAGTGAAACACATGTTGCCCCATGAACAGTGTGTTGACCCTCACTGGCATAACCACAGCATGCTCATGCTCCCAGCATTGTCCGTGGTCACCGTCAGCGGGGGGCGGGGAGCATGCCATGGGGAATTCACAGACCATTTGAAGGACCAGGCAATGGAAGAGAGACGTGCACGACATAGGCCCCCTTCCACACCCACACCCAGCTGCTATGCAAGAAAGACACGGACACAGTGGCAGGAATGTGCTTTTATTGGGTAGTCTCCTTGGTTGGTTATAGGCAGGCATCAGAAGAGACCTGTGGCATATAGTGATTGCCAGATGTCTGCCTCCAGTGGCAAAGCTCACCAGCAGTGGAGAAGCAGGTACCCACTGGGGCACCAGAATGCACAAAGCAGACAGGTAGTTAGCATTCCCTTCCCAGCAGAGTTGCCCTCGACCCCTCTTAGCCCAGCCAAACCGAATCATGGGCTATAGCACTGCACTCTCTTTTCCACATGTTCCCCCTTCCCAGAAGCAGACCCCTCTAAGGATTCATAAATTAATTAATTAATTCATTCAGTCAGTCAGTCTGTCAGTCAGTCATCAGTCAGTCATTGTTAAATTTATATAATATATAAATACTGGCATATTTACTCAGCATTGCCCGGGATTTCATTTTCCCATAGGTAACACTTGTTAGAAATACCTTAGGTATTACCTTAGCTTACCTTAGATGCAGTTGAAATTCACAGATTTGAGATCCTGCATCTCTAATTTCCCAAATTGTGTTGTTCAGTATCTGTAACTTTTGCCCATATTCCCCAATCCAGTCTGTATTCAGAGTTGTTAACATACAGAGGTTGGGTATGTGAGGAGATTTGCTGCTAGGTCTTACCTCTATAGCAACCAACCTATTCATTGCTCTCTGGCTAAGAATTCTAAAAGCCCCTCCCTGAACTGCATACCCCAGATTTCATGGAAACTTCACAGCCAGCCAATCATATAAGGTCTTCTAGCCTCACACAGCCAGTCATATGAGGTCTTTGCCTGCCTAATGCAAACAGATAAGATCACTCACCAACTTTGACTTTTATATAGTATATTATATATTATAACATATGTAAATAATATTATATGTTAAGGTCTGATAAAGACCACATTTCAAGAACCTGGGGAGACACTGAAAATCATTGCAAGAAGTAGGAGCTGGATTGACTCAGGATAAAAAACATCCATACATGCAAGACTTTTGGGTCATTTAATCCTAAATTGATTCATACATACCAATAGTATATCAGTAACACATATCAGTAATAATCAGCATCCATATAAAGCAGATGCATATTTGGAAGAATTTATGACCCCTTATTCTTAAATTTTCAAATATAAGACATATGTTGTTGGACAGAGGGATGAACTTATAGTTGCCTTGGTTATAAACGGATCCTCAAAGGAAGCAGAACAAGCAGAAGGCTAACTTTCTCACAAAAACTGGAGAACAAAAGATTACATCATCACACACCAGTCCTCTTTATAATCACCTTGTTCCAGAGAAGTCTCTCCAGTGCTTAGTGAAGAAACAATCAAGAACAAGCTACAAAGAATTTGTGTGCCTTTCTGAGAGCAAGGTAACTGCCTGCTTGCTTGCATGCTTATTCATTCATTCATTCATTCATTCATTCATTCATTCATTCATTCATTCATTCATTTTGTAGTGAAGAGAAAAGTGAGATCCAATTTAAAGATCAAGATATGAAGGCCTTTCTTTCTATTTTTTTTTCTCTTGTCACAGCAACATTTTTAGAATGGAAGTAGTTGCAGAATTTCTAGAACTATTGAATAACCGATGCAGAATTCTATTCTATTGAATAATTGATGAAGAATTTGCAGATCATCTCAAATTGTCAGTAGAAAAGTCTATACTTTCAAGGTGACCAGTTGGGCTGAGCTCAGCATCCTGCACTTGGCTGTCAGGCTGGTTGGGGGCAGACAATTGTTAAAGTAATGATGTACTTCCAAATTCTCTCAAGTTTGTCCATTTAAAAAAAAAAAGACAATTGACTCAGAATCTCTTCATAGACATGAATCTTTTTTTTTTTTTCCTGTGCGAAAAATGAAGGATCCTTGGAAACAGAAAAGAACAGTTAAACCATAAACCCACAAAGTCTGTTGATGTATCTTTTTTGCATCTACCACCTGAACTGATGTAGTGTTCTACATATGCATGACAGTCTTATTTTTCAGTACTTTCCATTGGATTTTTTTTTCAGTCTGCCTAAGCTTGATGCACATGGAACAGTTACAAAGCAGAAGGACCTCAAATTTGTTTCCTCTTTAAGTGACAGATTTGTGTGCCTTTAACAAATGTATGACAGGAAGAAATTCAAAAGGACCATCTTTTCTTATTACTGCACATCTATGTTGCAAAACATCTTCATTGCTTTATTTCTGTCTTTCATTGCACAGAATCCTGACTACTCAAAGTTGTAATGTTTTAAGCTTTTTTCCCTGCCACCTTTCACTTTAGAATGTGAAATTCTGAATCACTCATTCTTGCCTCTGAAGTGAAGCTGATTTGTTACAAATTTGTGTTTTGTATTATACCCACTACATGTACTCCCTGTGGTATTGTATATTCAACTCTACTGTCCTTCTTCCAAAAATGTGTGATCATAAAACTCTATTGTGAAATGCAGATGCAATTGCCCATGTGCATGCAAGACTATTCGTTGAAATGAACTTTTCTGCAGGGCAGTCTGTTATTGTAAGTCAAAAAGTATGCATGGAAAGCATAAATGATGAATAGCACTGTACAATTTGAGGTTGCCTAAAAAACTCCATTCTATATTAGCCGGCATATACTCTGTGATATTTAGGAGAGGATTGATTTCTTGGCCCTGTCACCACAACAGGCACTTTGGGTACCAACATGAAATAAGGAATTTTCTGTGGCTGCTCCATTTGATAAAAATCCCTTCCAACTGTGTCTGGGTTGCCTCTCTGTTGTCCTTCCACTATCTGGAAGAAAAAATATTTTTTATTTAGGAGGGCTTTAGTACCTAATTGTGCTTTAATATTATAGTTTTCATATTACGTGTTACAATTCTTCCCTTTTGTATTCATATCTGTAATCTTTTTCATCTTATTACAAACTGCCTTGAATTCCCTGTTTTGAAAGAAAAAAGGGATATCAAACAGAAAACAGAACTTATTGAAATTGTATGAAAATAGCTTATATTTATTCTACATTCAACCAATTCTATTTTTTTTTTCAATTCATAGAAATTGTAGGTTTGATGAGCAACTTGTGATGGAAAATCAAACTTTAATAACTGAGTTTATCCTCTTGGGACTCTCCAGCGATACACAACTACAACATTTGCTCTTTTTCGTATTTCTAATGATATTTATAGTGACACTACTAGGAAATGCAGCAATCGTGCTGGTGATCAGGAGTGAGTCCAGCCTTCACACCCCCATGTTCTTCTTCCTTGGTCATCTGGCCTTTGCGGACATCTGCTATTCATCTGTCACTGTTCCCAAGATGCTGGAAAATCTCATAACAGAGCAGAAAATCATCTCCCAGGAGGGATGCTTTGCTCAAATCTTTTTCTTTTTGCAGGCTGGTGGAGCTGAAGTATTCATTCTCTCAGCAATGGCTTATGACCGATACATCGCTATATGTGACCCACTGCATTATACTACAGTCATGAAAAGTGAAATTTGCAGGAAATTGGTGTGTGGAGCCTGGTCAATGGGGTCCTTATATGCCATGGTAAATGTAATACCCTTGGTGAATTTGCATTTTTGCAGGAACAATATTATTAGCCACTATACTTGTGAACTTCCCTCACTCTTGCCCTTGTCCTGCACACAGACCTTCAACAATTATATTATTCTTTTTATCTCAGTGCTGGTATTTGGTTTAAGTTCATTCTTCCTCACCCTTATCTCTTACATATACATCATTTCTACCATCCTTAAGATTCGTTCAGCAGCAGGGAGGAGTAAAGCTTTCTCTACATGCAGCTCCCACCTCATTGTGGTAAGCTTATTTTACATTGCAGCATTTTTCCGGTATATGAAGCCAAGTTCTGAATCATTTATATACGTGGACAAGGTGGTATCCATTCAATATAGCAGCCTGACTCCCATGTTGAACCCTATCATCTATAGCTTGAAGAACAAAGACATCAAAACTGCTTTAACAAAAATGTTTCAAAAGTGTGGTTTTCTTAAACAAAGACACACACATCCCTGTAGCAAAGTATATGGCACAAGATGATGCCATGTTAAAGCATATGCATTTACATTCAGATGAGACTGGCCTTAATCATGCATTAATCAAGAATAAGATGGGGAGGTATATTTTGATGCATTGCAAATCACAGTGAGGGTGAAAGATAGTGTGGAACTGACGGTAGAGATAACAGTTGGGAAAACACAGCTGACCCTGCATGAGATGAGGGGGGAAAGTATTTAAAAGTATAATTTTGTATGAATGTGGAGGGAAAGCTTATTAAATGTAGAAGTTCTGAGACTGGTGGTTGCTTATTCAATTGTTTATAAAATTTTTACCTAAGAAATAATCTGTAGCCAACTGTTTATGTGCTAGGGCAGTGGTTCTTAACCTGGGTCTACAGACACTCAGGGATCTGTGATGCCCTCACGGAGGTCCACAAAAGGCTTGAAGGCTGTTTACCCTCTTTCCTTCCCCCATAATGGAGTGCCAACATTATAGAAACCAAGGCAAAAGGAGGCAGTCAGTCAGTCTGGCTTGCTGGCTGGGCCTATGTCATTTGCCTGTTCTACTGCGTGAAGGATGTGGGCTCAATAGTTGAATGACAGTGGAGGTGATAGCCATCTAGCCAGTCAGCATTTGTCCTTCTTATTTCTCTCTCCCCCTCCCCTCCTTTCTAGCAGAGGGCAATCCAGTCTACCATTAGAAATGCTCAAGCCCTCCCCCTCCATTTTTGCTTTCTTGACCAGGATGAGCGGACACTGAAATAGGCCAGGGAGGGAGGGCAGGGGAAAGGGAGGGGGAGATTGAAGGAAGAATGAGGGGTTGCTATAAAAGACCCTGAGCATGCTTCCTCATTTCTATTCATAAGTGTTTTCAATCTCCTTTCTTTTCTTTTTCCTCCCCCGCTTCTTTGTCCATCTTAGTCTTCTCTTCTCCTGGACAAGAAAGCAAAAAAAAAGAAAAGAAAAGAAAAGAAAAGAAAAGAAAAGAAAAGAAAAGAAAAGAAAAGGTTGGAGGGAAGAACTTGATCTTTTCTAATGGACTAGATGCCTGAAGAAGAGGGGAGGGAAAGAGAGAGCAAGAGAGAGAGTAGGGCAAATGTTGGCTGGCTGGACCTTCCCATTGCCGTTCAATCCACTTCATTCTTAAACTGGGGGAAAAAGAAGGAGAAAAGTCTTTCTTCCCCTTTCAGTCCCTCTCAGGGAAGTGTGCATTTACTTATTTCTCCCTTCCTTCCCACTTTGAAGACCCTTGATTAATTGTTGTTGTTGTTGTTTTAAAAAATAAACCTTTTTATGCACTATATAGTTATAAATCTTGAGTTAAGCCTTGGGAGGTCCATGGCAAGAAAACATATTTGGAGGGGGGTCCTGATAAAGAAGAGAATAAAACCACTGTGCTAGAGTGTTCTGAAGAGTTAGGTTTAAGTGAGTGACTCGCCACACACTTTTGGAGGATTTCTTTTAACAGTTTTATAGAGTATAGACTAACCCTCCTTAAAAGTCCACTTCATGAGAAGTCAGATTTAAGTATTTCATGAGACTGTAAATAATAAAACATTGTTACTTTAGATATATCACATATGCCACTGTTTGTTCATTATGTTCTTAGAGATGCAAATCTTTGTTTGTTTGTTTTTCATCTCTGTATGTGAGGACAAGTTATGCCAACAGTTTTCTCCCAGCCCCATGAGAATATGATCATTTTTGCAAGAAAAAAAGAAGAAAAGAAAGAAGAAAGAAAATCAATATTTTTGCTCAGGGTGCAGTCCTAACATGCGTTTTGGAAGACTGAAGTGGAATCCACCTACCACTCTCTCTGTACCGTATTTACCACCATGTTGTTGTTGTTGTTAACAACTGCCATCAAGTTGATCTCAATTTATGAAACCCTATTTTCCCAATCAAACGTCCATTGTCAAAGCACAATTGTTTCTCAAATTCAGTTTCAGTTAATTCAAAATCATGCATCTTTTTGTTTCTTTTATACTTTTCTATTATTTTCTATATGA
Organism: Iguana delicatissima; assembly: GCA_948472985.1. Taxonomy (NCBI): domain Eukaryota; kingdom Metazoa; phylum Chordata; class Lepidosauria; order Squamata; family Iguanidae; genus Iguana; species Iguana delicatissima. The sequence continues at coordinate 214,903 of CAOKZL010002892.1, forward strand.
GAACTATTGGAAACTGAACCTTTCCAATATTGATGAATTACAAAGACCTGAATGGGTGAACTTGGTGTAAGAGATTTGTATCTGCTTTCTCCACCCGGATATTCAGTATAGCATCAGCCATGACAAGGAGGCTGGGGTGACAATTTGCCATCATCTATAAGGAAGTAGTAGGTAGGTGTAGTTCTGGTCAAAAATGACCGATGGGTTTTTGATGACTTGTCAAGAATGATTGGTGACTGTAAAGAATTATGGACACCTGCCAAAATGTTTGATGCACCTCTCTCACTTGGAAATACTTGGGCCGAACATCTGAAATACCATGTGATCCCTCCTGGAACTCCCCCCAACACCTCTGATCAATAGGAAACAGTTTTGGACCTCTTGGGCCCATGTGGTCTGAATGGCCCAATCAGAGTAGATTTCCATTTTGCACTCCAATTGGCCCAAACAATGTCATGATACCCCTATAGAAAATTGTACTGTATAAAGATCCAAGAGCCTGGACTATGGCTTCTGGTGGCTAAGACTCAGATATCAAGTGTGATTGCAGTTATTATTTAAAAGGAATTCTCCAGAAGATCACGATGATGGAAATTTCTAACACTCCACAGAGCCCAGATGAATGTTTCAATACCGAAGATGTTCTAGATGGCTTTTGAAGCCAGCCACTCAGATTGAAGGGATAATGAAAGAAGGAGATCCTGAGCCAAACTTACCTAGTCAGATTGAAGAAGTGATGGAAGGGATGTGCCCTTTGAACAGTAAAGGAAATGAAGTCACCACCTGATTAATATCAGGCCCCACATCCACCACAGAGATGCTTTTGGAACCCACATAGCACACAGTTCTCCATTGTAAGAGTTGAAAATAAAGATTGCCCCCATCTACTTGAACATTTTCAAGTGGTATGTCAACATGAACCACATAGTTAGACTGTTTTTTAATAACACTATCCCCCATTTTTTAATTCACATTTTCTAGTGCAACTGAGGTTATGACAGCTTATCTCATGCTCTGATTATCAGTCTCTGAAAAGGTCATCACAAGAGCTATCATAGCTACCAAGGGCATAGTTGAAGGAGGACAAGTTGCTTCTTTCACTCAATTATAATTAAACCATCCCTGACTGTGAATTTTCTTAGAAATACAAACTCCATGTAGAAGTCTCTCACTGGAGCTTACTTTAAAGTAATGCACATAAGATAGGGTGTTTGAGGCCCTAGTTATTCCCATACTGATTCATCCAGAAGAGGGGTCATAACTATTTGGTGCTTGATCATTTAGTGTATTTCTGTCTGATAATTCTTAAGAGGATCAAATATGCAGGAGACTTGTTGAACCAATTTTCTTTGATAATTTGGGAGAGTCAGCCTTTCTTATGTTAATGTGATGGGTCTTGAGTTGTCCCCCCCGCCTACCTATTACTGAATCCACACTCCTTATGAATCTCTGGCTAACAAAGTATCCGAAGCTCAATTTGACTGTACATTTTGGTGGAAATAGCAGGGGGGGTAGAAAAAAGAAGATGCAGAACAGTTAAATTAATAGTTTATAAAATGTGACCCTTGTTTTAGGAAAAGTTGTTGCTGTTTTAGATGAGAGTTTCCAAATACGGTTGAATTTCCACCTTCCCTGGGCAAGAAATGTATTATGTACTTTGTAACTGATTTGGAAATGAAATCAGGATGGGGAAAAGTTAAGTTTAAAACAACAGAACAAGCATTTTCAAGGAACCAATACAAAACTGGTGGCCCTGGGTGTCAAGAAGGACAGTCACCACACTATTCTGTGTAAAACCCCTGGTGTGTTTTGAAAAGTAACATTCGAAACAACAAATTAATTAATTAATAGAGACCATTTTAATGCTTTGATTATTTGGCTACTGGCAACAAATTAATCTCCCATTTTCTAACACTGGGATTATCAAATGGATAATGTGCTCTGAAGGCATCTGCCTCAGCTAGCTGGAGAGGGTCCTGGAGCTGCCGGAAGACTGAGCTGTATTTTCCGTGTGGAACATTTTCTACATGCTAAACTATCGTGTGGTCTACAGATGCAGTAAAAGATGCTGTCTTGTTGCCTGCACTAAAATAAGATCTCCTGTTGGCATATTTATCTGAAAAGAAGTGTGGCTTGATCTTCCTCTCATCTTTTTTATCTCTGCCATAAAAATGACTTTCACTTGCCCTGAGTGTGAGAGGGGAGATTCAACAATGGTTTTCTAAACATACTATGGAAATATGCATTAACTTAAAGAATATATTTCATCATGTAGAACCCATAAAACAAGAAGCTTCCTAGAAGTTAAAAACAGTTGTCTAAGCAAAATCATTTAAGCTTATTTCATTATCATTCAAACTGATACAAAGGGGGAATGGGCTTGTTTTCCATGGCTCCGGAAACTGGGACAAGGAGCAATGGATTCAAACTACAGGAAAAAAGATTGCACCTGAACCTCAGGAAGAACTTTCTGATGGTCAGAGCTGTCTGGCAGTGGAATATGCTGCCTCAAAGTATGGTGGAGTCTCCTTCTTTGGAGGTTTTTAAACAGAAGCTTGGTGGCCATCTATTGGAAGTGCTTTGATGTGTGTCCCTGCATGGCAGGGGGTTGGACTGGATGGCCCCTGTGTTCTCTTCCAACTCTACGATTCTATGACTCTTTATTCCCTTTTTTTTAAAAAAAAATTAATTTTAACACAAATACAAACAATCAGCTTCACAAATTAGAACTAGATTTAAACTAAAACTAATGCATAAAACACTAAACTGAAACTCTAATCACAAACTAAGTAAAACAGTAACTTATTAAAACACCAATGAACTCTGATTCCACAAGTCAAACTACAATGGGAAAGAAAACACAAAAAGGAAAGAAAGAATAATATATTATTATACTATTACAGATCCACTACAATGACTAGCAAGCATAGCCAGAGATTATTTCATTGTTTGATTTCTTATTGCTAAAAAAGTTCATGAACAGTTTCCAATCTTTCAGAAAATCTTAGATTAGCTTATCCTTTAAAACCCTTCTTGGTTTGGCAATTTGAGTTAACTCAGCAACTTTAATAACACATTCTTCCATTAATAGTGTTTTGGTCCATTTCCAGGTTTGAGCAAACATTATTCTTACTATTGTTATCATGTATCAAAGAAGTAATCCATATTTACTACTCAACCCTTTACCCATAATGCCTAGCAAAAAACATTTATGGTGACACTGAAGAATCCACCTTTAAAAATTTGGGGGGTAACATGTAAATCTTAGATGAAAAACTTTTTGCTTACTAACAAATCCACCATATATTATAAAAGGAGCCCTCCTTGTCCTAACATCCTCAATATTGATTTGAAACATTCTTAGACATGCTCAACAGTTCATTTGAAGTGGATACCATGTATACATCATCTATACATGTTTAGTTTTAAATAAATACACAAAATACATTTTATATCTTTAGACTGTATTTTCCTCATACAGCCCTCTGAATATTTTGCCCAAAATTTTGGGCCCACCTTATCATAAACTCTTTTGCAGGTTCTTCTTCTGTTTTCACTTTCAAAAGGTATTTGCATACTTTTTAATTACATGGTCATCATCTTTACACAACTCCAAATAACACTCATTTTCTCTAACCTCTATGGTTAGATCTCTCCTATCTTGATTAAATCTATGATTAAGTTACATATAAGCAAACTGTTTGAGATCTTTTCCTTCCTTAAGAAGCCTTTCTGATTTTTAGAGTTTTAACTCATTATTTCATTTTAAAAAGGGGGCTTCCAGCTGTGAGGTGGTTAAAATTATCTTGGAAAAAGTGTCTGCTTGTATTTATACCAAGCTTGTACAAAAGCCTTTCTAATAGAGCAATTTTTAAATTCAGCTTGGGACTTAATCATACAAAACGGGAGATGAAAACATGCCACCTGAATCTTAAATCATGACCTTCTTCTTCTTTCTCCTCCTCCTCCTCCCCCTCCTCCTCTTCTTCTTCTTCTTTTGAATTTTTTAAGAGACGTATTAGATGCTCTTTGAGCACTATGTACTCAGAAAGGCAGAAATTTATTTCTTGGTTTCTTCCTCTTCAAAGAGTGTTTTGATGATTTCTTGGCTTGTAGACACTCTTCATGGTGTCTATGGGCCTCCTTGCTCTTGGACCTCCTGGTTTCAGCTGGTCACCCAGAACCTTCTCGAGAGCCTTCTCTGCTTTCAGTTTATGGATGTACTCCATCAGGATCTGCTTGTTCTTGAACACATTGCCTTTTACCTTCAAGTACAAACTGTGGTATATATGGCAATCAGATGCTTCAGAATCCTCATTCTTCTTTATAGATAGGACACAATCTTGATAATGTGAATAATGTGTCTTATAGAAGAGATATATATTTTCTCTGTTTTTTTTTTCCTTTAATTCATCCACAGCATATATTGTAACTGGAATGAACTTTGTTGGGAATGGATTGTTGGATAGTATAGAACTGGGAAGTATATTACTTACAGATCGGCAGATTACAGATGTTCATATATTTCGAAAACTGTTAAAAATTTCACTGATGTAGAAATAAAGGTGACATCATTATATAAATCTTATGAAGCAAACCCACAAAAGAAAGCTGGAAATATTTACTTAAACAGGCTTAAAGGAAACAAAGGGTATGTTAACACTGCACGATTACCAATTTACACATCTGTATTTGTGTATGTGCACATGTATATGTATATGCGTGTACACACACACACACACACACAATCATAAGCTTCGGGATCATTTTGGAAACATAGCTATCTCTAGAGTTGCTTTCTATTTCAATTACCTTATGTAAGGTTATTTTATATTGCTGTTCTATTTCCTTTTCTGTTTTCTCTCTGTTTTATGTATTTTATGCTTTATGTATTTGTATGGTTAACAGACATCAACTTGATCTGCACGTGGTTTTTTTAAGTAACTTATAACACAAATAGGGAAAAAAATAGAATCCTCATTCTTTTCCTCCAGGTAACATTCTCAGGCATATGGGTATTAACAGTACCTTTTCTCTTATCAATACCCATGTGCCTGCCCTTACAGCAAGCCAAGGTGTTTTTTATAACATCATGCTCATGAATGAACAGTCACTGTTTTACGGATAATCAGACCATCTTTGTTTAGTTTTCTGATCTGCTGATGAGAATTGGCATTTGCTATTTCATTGGTCCCATTGGGATCCAAGCAGATGTTTTTCTTGCCACAGTGCAAAATGCTGGAGGCCAGCCTGTTCTGAAACCTTGGCGTACTCATGGTGGCAGCACTGATGGCGCCAAAAGGAAATCATGACCTTCAGTTTCAAAGTGTGTCTTATCTCTAAGCAATATCCATTCCTTCTAATATACCAAGCAAATTACTTTTTTTTTCTTTTTAATAGGGCAAATTTAGGTAAAGTGAGTTCCATGAATGAGTGCCATGGATTTTAATGGCTAACTGAAATCCAACAAAATGCTTTCACTATAGGAATAACATGTTGAATAACTGAGTGCATGAAAGCACCACTACACTGACTTGTGAAAATGCCAGTATGCCAATTAATTGATCAAATATCATACTACATCACATGGCAGGAGAAATCAATGCCTTATACCCCATTAGTTTCTTAATGGCTTCCTTCACTTTTCTGGTCTTCAAACTGTATATAATGGGGTTCAACATTGGTGTAGAAATGCTATATTGGATGGAAAAGATTGTATCTATAACTATTGAAGAGACTGCTTCAGGTCTCAAATACCTAAATGAGCCAGCGCTATAGTACAAAGTCACAACAATGAGATGGGAAGTACAAGTTGAAAAAGTCTTTCGTTTAGCTTCCACAGAGTTCATCTTCAGGATAGTAGAGATTATGTGGATATAGGACAAGAGAATAATAAACAACGAAGACATCACTACTACACCACCAGATGTGAGCATCATCATTTCATTAAAGAAAGTGTCTGTGCAGGATGAGGCCAGGAGAGAGGGAAACTCACAGCTGAAGTGGCTGATAAAATTTGATCCACAGAAGGCTAGCTTCAATACAGGCAATGTATTTGCTAAGGCATATCCAAAACTTATTGTCCATGAACCACCTACTAGCCATCTGCAAAATGCTGTGGTCATGATTTGTTCATAATGCAGAGGTTTGCAGATGGCAACAAATCGGTCATAAGCCATTGCTGCCAGTAGAAATGCTTCTGTGCCAGCTGTGAGAATGAGGAAAAACATCTGCGTGATGCAGCCATTATATGAAATTTTCTGGTTCACAGAGAAAATCAGTAGCAGTTTTGGCACAGTGACAGAAGAAAAGCAGATATCAAGGAAGGCTAAATGACTAAGGAAAAAATACATGGGACTATGGAGATGACTGTTACTCCTTATTACCAACACAATCATTGAGTTCCCCAGCAGAGTTATGACATACATAAAGGAGAACAACAGAAAAAGGAAAACATTCATAGGTGGGTTGTATGAAAATCCTAGGAGTACAAAAGAAGTTACAATGGTGGTCTGATTTGAATTTTCCATTTTCAGTCTGAGCTGATGTAGAAACGGGGGGGGACTGTTAAGTGAATTATGGTGGGTAGACAAATTACAACAAAATACAATCCAAATACATTATTATAGTGACATGTATTAAATAACTGTGAAAACTAGAAGGTGATGAAAGGATATATCAGAGGCAGTGATAATGAGTACAGTGACACAGGGTCAAAATATCATCCTTGATGATAGTCCTACCACACTTCTGCTGAATTGCACAGTAGCTCTCTCGGAATGAAAACTTGTGAAGAGAGAGAATCCAGCAACTGGAGAACTCCCATAGAAGTAGAAGTAGGTATGGGGGGATTTGCCATAAAAAATATTTATGCTTGTTGTCCACTGCCTTGTGAGCTAGTATTGGAGAGAAAGTGGGTTATTTTTCAAATAAATGTATGTATACCAGTTTGTGCGAATAGGTGGGTGGGTGTTCCATAGCTCCAAAGAAAGTGCTACCTATGAGGGAGATTTAAAAAAGAAAGAAAGAAAGAAATTACCAAATATTACTATTTATGCTAACCAATGAATTGATCACAATTTAAAGGGTATTAACATTGGAATAAGTAATTTGCAATATAACTCTGAATGTAACTGAATACTGTAAGTATTCTTAATCTTTATCCAATCTTACAATATATTCTTCCAAACTACAAATTAAAAATAACATCCTTGTACATGTATAAAAAAGACTCACATATAATGTTTTGAGACCAATATATTATAGGCCATTTCCACACTGGACTGTTATAGTGCTATAGTCCTGGGGTTCCCCAGGATTTCATAGGATGTTGAAAGTGGAATAATAGCACTATAACAGGCTAGTGTGGAAATGGACATACAAAAAAATGTTATTGGTAATAAGCAATACACAGACAATATTGTTAAAAAAAACTATTTATATATAAAAGTAGATATAACATTTAGATATAGTGACAGTAAGAAATTGGCAGTACATCTATTCCTGGAGTATTTAAGTGAGACATTTTCATTGGATTGGTTTTCATCAGCCAGTGTTTTTCCTTACATGTATGTGTTATAGATCCTTCTTTCTTATTCATTCCCAAGGACTGCTTGTAGTGACAGCTGGTATCTATAGTAATGGATATAAGCCATATGACGCATGTATGTTTTACAGTAAAACTCTTTTGATTATCTTTCAGTTTGATTACTTACAGTTTCAACACTCCTCTTGAGTAAAACAGAACAAAACTCATTTCTAGGCTCCAATGAAAGGTACTGTAATTAAATAGATGGAATCATCAATAGGTTTGTGGACTTGTTTTTGTAATTGTCATGATTCTTTTTCCCTTATGAAATTCTACAATAAATATTATGTTCTACAGTAAAATAAATGTATGCTCTACAGGGAGGACATTTTAATCCCCATGCAGTTTGGTTACTGACAATTTCAATACTCCTCTTGAGCAAAACAAAAGTAATTATTTTCAAGTACTTTCTTCATGATGTCCAAAAGAAAATGAAGGGAAGGGAAGATGCTCCCGAGAATCCAACACTTCTGTCATTATACCGCATGCCTCCTCATGGAGGCCATCCCCATTTCATCCAGAAAACTGAAAATATGGAGGTAGGGAATAATTTTTGTTTAATGATGTCAGAAGTTAATTCTTTATACACATCCATATGTGTATAAAGAATTAACTTCTGACATCATTAAACAAAAATTATTCCCTACCTCCATATTTTCAGTTTTCTGGATGAAATGTATAGCATCTTTAACACACGTAGAAGAAGGCCTCGAGGAATTCCTACTAGTCTAATATGCAGCCTGCTATGAGACAGATCAATGGTTTCTGTATCAGTATATGGCAACATTTTATGTCCTTATCTCCCAGTACATATTCTGACAGAGGTGTGGTACAAAGTAGAACTCCACCTAAATATTGTGCACATTTTGCAGAACGTCTCAGTCAGTATTGTATATGAATATATGCTCATGGAATCATGTAACAAGAAAGGAGATTCATGCCATGTAAAGTGGAATAAATGACTCCCTGAATACTATGGATAAAGCTGCTTCCTCACTTTTCAGTAAGATTAAGTGAACAGAAGGTATAATAACCAATGCTAATGGGGTAGCTGTCTGAAGTTTAATAGCTCCAAAACATTGAAATCTAGATCCCTAACAATTGACATGAATGTTTTGGATGCCCCAGACCTATGTATCTTAGGGTTCTTTTGTTTTACACCATAGATTAACCAATTAGACACTTCCTTTAGCCTATGGGTAATGCCCTGAATCTGCCTTGGTGCAGACAAGCCTTGATCACTGCTCAGGTGGGGTCATGCTTATGGAAAACTGGCAGAAGAAATGAAAGTTGCGCCCTGTAAAATTCAATACACTGCTTAATGATCAGAGCAGGGCAAGAACAAATGAATAACACTGAAAGAATGTTTAGTGATTTAATTGATTTCTGAGGGTGTATTGAATTCTGATGACACCAGGGTCCTTGGTTTGTCTGTATTTGAATCTCAACCTTCACCTTCCAATCCATCTCTCTCCTTTGTCGAATGATGCCCACAGAAAATAATTCAGACTATGTTCAGGGAAAAATCCGACTGGACCTCTGTGAGAATTATAACCAGTAATACATTTGGACTCTGGAAACAGTGGTATTAGAGTCAGTCTACCCCCTGATACATACCTTTAGATGATTATGGCTGTGCTACAGTTATTTTGAACAGCACTCTTTCTTCTATCTAGCATTCCATGTTTTCATGTTTTACAGCTCCTACCTGACTACAGGAGCAAAACGAAGTTTGATTTAATTGCTGTGTGGTTAGGGCAATTGTGATTAGCTCTGTTTTGTTGTGGAAGTCTACAATATGACTTTTACAATAATTACATAGGAAACTAACATCTGTAACTGAGCACACTGAAAGCTTGGAATGCTTAGTTGACTCAGTTGTGGTGAACAGGTCATTATTTATGTTAGATTGACCTAAAGTTATGCAAGGTTGAAAAAACACAGCAGAGACAACAGCAGCAGCACTGGTAGCGAGTGAAAAGACTCTACATTTAATAAAATGCACCTTGAGGAAAAACTGCTGTCACCATTTTGAAGGTACGTATCGTCTTTCCTGATAAAACACTATAGTGTCCTCACTATCATTCCTGTTTCCCAAGAGAAGAAACCTGATTGTAAACCACTCTGAGAAGGGGAAACCAAAGCAGCTAGTTTTGGGGTTACCATTCCATGAACACAGCTACTCCATTAGAAATGGTTGCTTTACCTTTTATTCATTTACTGTTACCCAAATGTGAGGAAGCAGCTCCCCACACAGACATTTGGTCAGCATGATACAATTCCAAACAAACCAAGATATCTCACTTCAGTTCAATCTACTGTAACATACAGATACCTGATTGCTCTTTCTCTGCAGCTATCTCCTCACATGAAGCCTCTTGTGGAAAGAAAAACAGAGCAGGATGAAAAGCTAACTTCTTCCTTGATTTTTCCCCCCTTCAAATTCTAGTTGTAATGTGCAGCCCTCTGTAGCAGCTGTTTCTATTCTGTTTCTCTTCTTGTTAGAGATGCCAGACAAAAGACCATGCTAGGATCTTTCTATTGAGTGAGACCCATAGATGCCCATATCAAAATTCATTTCTAATTTTGCCCCTATGTATAATGCTATATTTGTACTTGGTTGCAAAGATCCTTGTAGATCCTTGTTGAAAACATGGACACATTCTAGTGCCTACATCCTATAATCTTTATTATTTCCCTTGAGACAAATTACATGAAGTTTACTTAGAAGAAGGGGTTGCAAAATGCTGCTTGTAAATGTGCAGATGTAAATGTTTGCTTATTTTAGTCCCTCCCACAAGAATGAATAACTTCACATTGTTTCTTTTTTTAAAAAAATTATTAATTATAAAAAAAAAACCATAACACCATGAGATCACTATAAAAGTGAAAAAGAAAATATTACAATAAAATAGCTTACATTATTATTTCTTTCCAGATCCTTTATCAGGATCTGGAATATACTCATTCCACGTGTTTTATATATAATATTGCTTATATATTTTTGTTACATTCTTAACTCTATCCTTTTCAACTATATTTAATCTATTGCTGTTGCTAAATATGATCCTATTACTAAATATATTAATAATAACCCTAACCTTAAATGTGATCTTAAATATAACCTTAAATATAACCTAAATTGAAACCTTAAATGTAAACGCTAACACTAAGTGTTAACCCATCTCCCAAGCCAATTATCTTTCAGCTTACTCTACTTTCCAAAATTGTAATTCTTCTTGTGGAAGTGTGACACTTCCCTCTTTCATTAGAACTTGTTCCACAAATATCTTCCATATTTGTTCAAAATCATTCCCTTTCATTATTCTTTTTTTAACTTTAATTCAACAAGTTAGCTTATCATTAATAAGTCATATTATTTCTTTCTGCTGAGAGAAATTATGAGAGTGTTTAAGCTTTTCCAATGGTTTTTCACACATGGGATTTCTTTGCAAAACATGACGAGAGATGATTTACAGCACTAGCACAAAATTATCTCTGGAACTGCTGCTCTCTGGACAAACAGTGTCTCAGAGGCAAGCATAAACATAGGAGAGTTTCCAAACAGCAAAAAGTGTGTGCAGCAGAGTACAACTACAGCATCAGCTCTGACCCCTCTACCCACTGGTTAGTTAACTCACAGACACAGAGTTTGTCATCCAAAATACCTGGAGGCTTTAATCTTCAGGGTTGCAATATATACATCTATACACAGGATACGCAGATCCACAGACAGAGATGCAGCGTCAGACGGAGATTCAGATGCAGAGATATGGAGTCAGAGACAGAGCAAGCATTCCTGCTCCTCTTTTATACACATCTGCTTCCATGTCATCACTCAGGGTTATTTGCATGATGCAACCCTTTGCTATGATTTCACTATCGTGACTCAGCCCTTTACTCCATGTCCCCTAGTGAATGTGTCATGATTTGCTAAGTCATTCCCCAGGTGTTCCACATGCTCATCAAATATATTTTCCACTGGGGCAAATGTCACTACATTTTTATCCAACAAAACATATCATTGGTGAAAAAGGATTGGGTTTTTCAGAAGGAAACAACATTGCGGAACCATTAAGGAAGTCCTGAGATAGGTAGATAGATAGATAGATAGATAGATAGATAGATAGATAGATAGACAGACAGATAGGCAGACAGACTAGCAGACAGATACAATTAATCTTCTCTATTGAACATAATTATAAATCTAATTATAAATTTAGTTATTTGAATTATTTGTTTAATCTTGTCAAAAAGTGACTTACAATAAATCTAACCTAATCTAATCAACAAGTTAGCCAAATTTCTAACTGGGGCTGGCTACAGGGAACTCAAAATTCCATTGTTGCAACAGCTCCACTGGCTGTCAATCTATTTTTGGAGCCAATTTGAAGTTTCAAGTGATTACTTAAAAAGCCTTATACAGCTTGGATCCATGCTATTTGAAGGACTGTGCCTTCCTATATAAGCCCATTAGAGCTCTAATATTTTCCAAAGAGGTTCTTCTTTCTGTACCAGTATCTTCTCAATTTGGTTTGGTGGAAACAAGGCAGAGCATTTCCTTGCTGGCTGCTTCCAGGTGTTGGAATTCCATCCCTATTAATGCTAGAATGGCTCCTTCTTTGTTTTCATTCCACTGGCAAATAAAAACATCCTTTTTGATCAGGCTTTTAGAAATTGACTGCTGGCATTTCTGTATTACACTGTTACAGTGTTCTTTTTTAACTTTCAACATCCTGTGGAAATCTGGTGTTTATAGTTAACTGAGGCCAAAGAGCTCTCCGGCTGAGAATTCTAAATGCTCTTCCCTAAACTGCAAACCCCAGGATTCCAAAGGATGTGGAAAGCAGAATAATAGTACTATAACACTGTAGGGTAGAAAGGCCCTGGGATCGCCTTTCAGTGGTTTGCTGTTTTCATGGTTGTTTTCCTGGTTTTCTTGGCTATTTTCTTATTCTTTTAATGATTATGACTGGATTAAATGTTATAAATTGTTTAATTGCTTTTAAAATGACCTTTATAATTATACTTTTATAAAGGTGTTGTTTGTACAGGTTTAATCTTGATTTTTGATAAACTGTAACCTACTCTGAGTCCCATTATGGGAGAAAAGATGGGATATGAATAAATAAAATAAATAAATAAATAAATAAATAAGCAATAGAGCAGATGCAGACAACACGTCTGAGACAGTAACAAATCTATTAGTTGCAGCATTTCCCCACCAAATCTTTTGCATTTCCCCTCTTCTGACAAAATCATAACATTTTGAATGCTTTGAATGCTTCTTTGCATGAGGGAGTGGTGCCTAATGGCTATGAAGAAGCTGTGGTATGATCACTCCTAAAGGAATGACTGCAAACATTCATTTGGGCTGACATTTGAGGAGGTCAAGGTCCTTCATAGAACTGCAATGGTAAGCACTTTGGAATAATACTGATTAGTTGGACCCATTTCAATCAGGATTCAGTGCTGAATTAAAGAGTGAGTTAACCTTGATTGCTCTGATGAATGTCTTTTATACATGGAAATGGCATGTTTAACTTTACTCCTTTTGCTTATGCTGTTAATGAATGTCACATGCTTTGGTTGTGTGTAAAGGGATTGACCTGATATGAATTAGAGAGACCTTGGTGGATGAACATGATAGAATGGACTTGTCCCCACTTTGTCCACCAGGATATTTAGTATAGAGGGGAGAATTTCCCATCATTCATAAAGAGTCTATCTCTCTCATAAGGAAGCCCATTCAACCTAGAATTGACTTTGAAAGTATGGCTAAAGAGAAAGAACAAGGATGCTGTTGATGTGCTTCCTACCTCATTGCTCTACAACCTTCCTGTTTCACCTGTCCAAGGTGGGTCTCAGAGGTGGTGCTGGAGAACCTAAGAACTGTGGTACTTCAATATTTATGCCAAGAGTGTCCATATAGGCCTTGTCTGGGACTCTATGACAACCATGGAGTTGTCTAAGGACATCACTGGCCCAACATATTTGGCAGGACATACTTTGGACCTGTTTTTTTTCACTGTAGGGCAGATAGAGGATGGTCTGGTTTTGGCTCAACAACACCATTGTCATGGTCAGCTCCCTTTTTTGTGAAGTTTGTTTTTGGCAGTAGCAGACTCTCCCTGCTGGGATAGGGTACTGTTTAAGATGGTCCATCCACAGAGTCTTATGTAATCCAGTGGATTCTTCAATTTTGGGGGGAATTTTCTGTCTGATAGGGCTGACAGTTTGGTTGAGCCTTTAGTCTCACTATGGAATAGTGAAATAGAAAGGACCATCTTATACAATTTGCTCTGAAGTGCCTAATCCAGTGTTGTAAGCCTGCAATTAATGAAAAAGGCTTAACAAAAGTAGAAGTGCAGTTGGCATAGGTCAAGATGAGAGTATGACTAAAAACTGATAAAGAGCTTTTGTTGTGCCTCCTGTGCAGCAGTAAAATTGACAAATAAAATCTTATTTTGCCTCCATTATTCTATCATCAACATGCCAACCAGGAGATCATTTCTGAATGGTAAGGAACTTATTGTGATAAGGATAGGACTAGTCCCCTACTATGACAAATTAGCTAGCTACATTAGCAGAAAGACACTTATATTTGCTCAGAATAAGATACCACAAATAGCGCAACTAGCCATAGTGGTGGTACCCTGACTATTGTACTTTTGTGAGATTCTCAGAATTTTCTGGTGTAGTTGAGGAAAGCAGATGTTAGCTCTTTAACAAGACTTCAAGTACCACATAAAATTATAAATCTCAAAATTCTATAGGAGCCACAGAACCATGACAGTTATACTGAGATCGAACTGCTATAATGGAGTAGTGCAGATATACTGTGAGTATTTTGTGAATGATGAATATCATCATGGATTGAGTTTGGATGGGAAGAATGTTCAAAAATATTTTTTTAAATTTGTTGAAAACCAGGTTTCCTCAATGCTGGGGAACTCCAATGAGAAGAATTCTAGACAGATGATAATCTTTATACTTTGGAACATATTGTGCCCATGAAATAATGCTTTATGTCCAGAAAATGCAGTTTGCTGTGCAGAAAAAAATATTTTCTACACACACACAAAACCACATGTGAATTTTGCTCAGAATAAGTCCTGAACTGTGGATACTTTTATGCTGTGGGAAGAAAATTGCTAAAATTACTGATTATTTCCTTTGAGAATGGAAATCTTGAAGGTTTTACATCCCCAGGGTGTAACTGTGTACAGCAAAAGCACTCTTAATCTTGTCAAGCTGCACACATTGGATCATAATATCTGTCCTTAAGCTCTTTGGAACTCTCTCCTAGAGATCTCTATTCCACTTGCCTAAAATGATGCTGTTCATTCACAGTTTTACACATTTTATTTTATCATTATTGTCATAGGAAACTCCAAAAGGAAGCAGTTTTACAAAAAGTCCTGGCCAGCAATTATTCCTTAGTATGGTACTCTAAGGAGCCAGTGTGATGTAGTGGTTTGAGCACTGGAATGCAACCCTGGACACCAAGCTTCAATTCCAGCCCTCAGCCATGGAAGCCTACTGGGTGACTTTCAGTCCCAGAACACCTCATGGTAGGTTTATCTTAGGGTTGCCAAAAGTTGAAAACTACTTGAAGGCACACAACAACAATGGTAAATTAAGATGAGTACAACTAATATAGCTTCAAAAATCAGCCCCTCTATAAAATTCTAGAGTATGCTTTCCCTTCAGTGTCTAGCATTCCTGTATTTAATAGGGAGATTGGAAATAAACTTCTATTTGCTTTTCATGACTTTTTATTGTATAGTACAAAATGTTGAATAAGCAGAATTTTGAAATACACATAAACTTCTAGTAACATTTTAAAATGCACAAAGAAGTAGAAACCCAGTCTAGAACTTCCCCTTCCAACAAGAGGAGGTCAGTGACTGAAGTGTGTATCCATCCGACACACTGTGGAAACAAAACATCTGAATGGGTTTCTCTGCAAATATGCTTTGGAATGTACAGTATAATGCACAGTTTGGAAAAGTTATATTCGTACTGGCAATGAAGATTGATGGGGGAACTGTAGTTCAAAAGTTACTCTTCTAAGTTCTGATACAAAGATGTAACTGGAGGGCAGAGGGACTGATCTAAGCCACATCATGGAAGATATAGATGGTTTTCTTATCTCATATGAACCAGCCCTTAGTAGGCATAAGATTAAAATTAGGAAAGTATTTCCATAGCCAATATAACTAGGAGCTCTAAATAAACCTTCTAAAAAGTTGGTGACATAGTTTGCATAAAGGACACTACATGTCCATATCTCAAATTGAGAATTAATTCTAGTAGAAGAAAGTTAATGATAAAGACAGTTCACTACCAAAACATTGATTGACTGACTGACTACTTGAAAATTTCATTTAACATGATTAGGCACATATTTGTCTCAAAGGTTTCTTAATGGCTTCCTTCACTTCCTTGGTCTTCAAACTGTAGATAATAGGGTTCAGCATGGGTGTAGAAATGCTATACTGGATGGAAAGGAGTTGATCAACAAGTGATGAAGTGGACGAGCTGGGTCTTAAATAGCGGCAAAAACCAGTTCCATAGAATAAAATGACAACAATCAGGTGGGAACTGCAAGTGGAGAAAGCTTTACTTCTTCCTTCTGTTGAGCGAATCTTCATGATGGTGGCAATGATGTAAATGTAGGAGACAACAGTAGGGAAAAATGACGTTAAGCCAAAGACAACAATTGAGGAAAGGAGGACAATATAGTTGGTGACAGTCTCATCACAAGATAACATCAGAAGTGAAGGAATTTCACAGCTGTAGTTGTTAATTTCATTGTTCATGCAAAAATGCAAATGGATTAAAGGGAGGGCATTCATCACACTATACAAAAAACCCATTGTCCAGGCCCCACCCACCAGATGCCTACAGATTTCTTTTTTCATGGTTGTGGTATAATGTAGTGGGTCACATACAGCGACATATCGGTCATAAGCCATGGCGGAGAGGATAAATGCTTCAGCACAAGCAGCCTGGAAAAGGAAGAATATCTGTGCAATGCATCCTTCCCGGGAAATAGTTTTCTCCTTCGTGATGAGGTTTTTGAGTAATTTTGGGAGAGTGACAGAAGAATAGCAAATGTCAACAAAAGCTAAATGACTCAGAAAATAGTACATGGGAGCACCGCAGCTCAATTCAGTCCTAATCACAACCATGATCGCAACGTTTCCCAATAATGTAACTATGTACATTAGTAGAAACAAAAAGAAGAGAAAAACCTGCAGGTGTGGATTATTGGAAAGTCCTAAGAGTACAAACTCTGTAATTAAAGATTGATTTGCCATGGAAAGTTCTTCAACAAATCTAAAATCTGGGCAGATGGAGAAGATGCTGATTCAGCTTGATATGTGCTAAATATGAGCAAGACATATGTGATTTAAATGAACACACACTGCCTAACTCAGAACCAAATATAGTAACTGAGATATATAATGTACCCCCAACACAAAAGATTTTTTTTTATTCACCATATGAACTTTAAAATGATTCTATAAAATAAAATGAATTTTCCTTGTGGAATGGCATGGGGCAAAAATCCAGCCAGAGAAAAACAGCAATGTTTCTTTAAAAAGGGAATCATAGGGGCTGAAAATTTGTTTGTTGCCTGAAGCGCTAGTGTTACCTACAGCTTTGAGGAAGCATACAAGACCAAGAGTAAGAAAGGGCAAAAGTAGAAAGTCTGGTGTTTGGAGAAAATGAGAATTCTGAAACAGGACAATATCACCAGAGTTTAAACGGATATTTTATGAGTATCCATTTTTTTGCTGAAAGAAGAAAAAGAAAACATGGAAACTGGTGAAAATTAACACAGTTTTCTGTCTTTTAAGCAATATATCAACTATTTCCCTGTGAGACAGACAATCTCTATGACTTCTTCTACAGTTGAATAGACTTGTCAATTCCATTAACACTTATTTTGCTGTTCTTATAAAATTAAGTTCATTGCATCATGTCCCTGCATCAGTTCGGTTAACAGGATTCTGAATAAATCGGTTTGGTCAAATAGTGATGAAAATGTGAGGTTAATGCGAATATATTGATCAGCATTGCTTAACATTTACCAAGTTTTGGTATTTTTGTGCTATAGGCAATGAAAATTCTATACCTGGGTTAAAGGAATTCAATCCAGGCCTATGGAGGAGACCAAGATGGGACTTATAGGGCTCAAGCAACCAGATACTGTTTACTCTTCTGTGCATTCTTTCTATTTTACTAATTTTAGTATACACACAGAGATCAGGAAAAAAAACTGCATCAGAAGATAAGGGATGGATAGACATCTATACTGTCCCTGGCTTTTATTCCTAAATGTTTTAAGACTGAGACTGTAGCAGAGAAAAGGGGCTATTTTCTTTGAGATGCATTCAGTAAAAGGGCATAATACTTCCACAAAGGTTTTGTTAATCATGTGAGAAATACTATACCATGTTCCAAAAGCTTTCCCACTCCCCCTTTCCCTGTTCTTTTCTATCTTTAACTTTCCCAAATAGCTGCAGAAGGAAAAACGTGTGCCAATATGCCTTAGAACAAGGGTGTCAAACTCAATTTCATCTTGGAATGCATCAGCCTTATATTTGTCTTTAAAGGGCCAGTTGTATCTACAAGATTATATAAATGCATCTACTATCTTATCATATTAAATAATTGCCTCTGCATTCAATTATTACTAGTTTTTAAATTGCCTACACTCTGCATTAACTTTTTTTTTCTTGGTCATTTCGAGGCTACTTGATCATAATTTATGGTCCTTATACCTCTCTAAAGTGACATAGAATTGGTCAGTATATCCAAAGTGTGCCACTTTCTGCTCACCAGACCCACTCTGTGCCTCTTTCTGCCACTCAGCTACTCTCTGTGCTTCTCTCTGCCCCCAGACCCTTTCTGTGCCTCTTTTTACTCCCCCATTCCTCTTTCTGCTTCCTCCTCACCTGCGGCTTTCTCTGCCCTCCCCCTGCCACTATCTGTACCTGTGAGCCTGATCCCCACATTGTGGACCCCCAGGTGCTAGTATTCTCAAGAGCAGTCTGGAAGCCAGCAATTGTGATCTACTTCTACTTCTGACTGCTCTTTTGTCCAACTCTTGTGAGCCACAAGGAGAATTACCATGGTAACCCATGGCAAAGCTTTGATGGTGAGACTTGGACAGAGGAGCAGTCAGAGTAGAAGTAGATTGTAATTGCTGGCTGCTGAATTCTGCTTCAGAGTACCAGCAGCTGGGGGCCCACAATGTGGGGATCAGGTTCGCCAGGTGGAGGAAGTGGCACAAATGCAGGAAATGTGTGAGGGTAACATGAAATGGCCTGGTGGGCCACAGTCAGCACATGGGTCTTGTGTTCGACACATGTACCTTAAAAACTCCACCACAATGATGTAAAGCTTTCTAGACTCATTTAAGACACAGCACTGGACAAAGAGACAAGACGCAGGTGGAGATCCTGTTCTGTACCTACAGGCATACCAGAGGTTAAAAAATAACAAACAAACAAACAAACAACTATCACTATTATGTCATGAAGAAGAAAAATCCGTTTTTTTTTTCATGGTGGTTATTGTGGGGCAAAGGAATAGATAAAAACAAGGCTACTGACTCTAGTACTCTGTTTTCCTTATAGCAGCCTTTTGAACAACCAATCAAAGTTATATGTGCCCTAGAAAGGTTGCTTTTAAAATTGCTTCTCCAGTGGTACAGAAAATTTGGCAGGTTTCTCAAGATGATGTTAATTCAGAGAACCCGTTGCTATCACTTCCATGAAGGCCTTCAGTGGTGGAAAGGTAGACTGGCTTGAACCTGGAGCTTTCTTATCCTGAAGAGAAACCCAAAGAGAAACCCTGCTTTCATTCTTCCACAATGCTATTCGACTAGGTAAAATTGCAATACTCTAGAGTAATGGACTGTTAACATCTGTGTGGTTCGCCAGCAGATTTCCAGTTGGATCCTTAGCAATCAAAAGGGCAGTAACTTGATACAATAGGCATAGGAAATCAATAGTAACCTCTGTTTACTCTTACCTTACAACAGGTGCTTTAATACGGAAGAGAGAAAGAACTGGTGTCATTGTTTCTGTCTCTTCTTCACCAGCATGCAACATAGTGGTTTGAGAGAGGTCTAACTGGAGTCCTCTATTCTGCTTCCTGAGCCAGTTAACTGACCTTTAAGACTGCTCTCAGTGGTACTTCTCTCACTTTTTCTGGAGCTGATACCACTAACAGCCTGTTCAGGAATGTATCTTACCCTGAACTTCTTTCTTCAAGGTGAACATTAATATTTCATCTGTCCTTTTTTTCCACTATAGTATTTGTGTGATTTGTGACCAAGATAAAAGAATTTTATTAGCTTCTATCTGTATGTTTGTGGATCCTTGATTACAGAAGCCACAGAACAGGAGGTGCAAAGAGAACTGATGATTATACCACAGGGATGATGTGGAAGGGGGTCACCTTTAACTTTTTTTGTGTGTGTGTACCTTCAAGTCATCTGTGATTTATGTATCCCTAAGGGAAAAGCATCATGGGGTTTTCTTGGCATGGTTTTTTAAAGAGATGGCTTGTTATTACCTTCCTCTAAGGGTGAGAAAAGGTGACTTGCCTAAGGTCACCCAGTGAGTTTCCATGACTGAGTAGAGTTTTGAACCCTGGTCCCTGGAATCTCACCTTCAAACCTCTACACTACACTGGCTGTCCTTTCTGATATGTTCAAGGCTAATGGACAAAAGGATGGGAAGAGTGGCCTAGAATCCAGTAGCTGACTTGATTTCGTATTCACTTTGCCTTGGGTGCAGAACTTTGTAGTGTCCATGAGAGCTTATATGAAGAACAAAGGGGTGAAATGGAGAGAGAATTGAGAGTGAAACTGAATTTCAAAGTTATTGTCGTACCATCATCATCATCATCATCATTTATATCTTACTTTTCCCCCAAAATAGTACATAAGGATGCTTACAATTTAAACAAAGTACACTACAACTAAAATATCCAAGAAAGTTCAACAATAAAATAGAAAGAAACCATTCACCATATTAAAATCATTTACAACATACTCTTAAAAGATAAGAAGGATTGATAAAAAAAGGTTTGATTTACAATAATACAGCACCCTCCTTGATTGAAGATGGAAGGGCAGCAAGGAGAGCCCCTTTCTGGCCTCCTTAAATGAATTCTAGAAGCTGGGGTAGCCACAGAGAAGGTCCTATGCTTTGCCCCAACCAACGTACCTGTGAAGGTGGTGGAACTGAGAGAAGGACCTCTCTTGAGTTCTTTAAAATGTTGCATAATATTCATGATCTGTGTCTTGCCAATATAGGTAAAATCCCACTAAATTTTTATTTTTAACTTCCCTCCCCCAGAAAAAAAGTATGCCTAGATGAATGGTGAGAGTGGTGATTATACAAACAGACTCAATGACAAGAATGTGGGTTTCTGAATTAAAAATCACTACATGTTAGCTCTGAACTACTATATAAAGATTTCATTGTTTCACCATGTGTAACTGGGAAGATAGAAATAGCTTCAGGTAAGGGATTTTTCCCTCTTTTTCTGTAGAGAAATCTAGGATAAGGACTCTAGACAATTAAATCTAGAACTTATAAATAATGTGTAAAAGATGTAAGTAATCCACAGTCCACAAATACTTTTTGTAAAATGTGGTATCTGTTTGTTTAATATGCTGGTGAAAAGTTAGGGATTCTCCTTCTAACAAAGCTCAAGTCCACTTGTGGAATGGTGCTTTAACTTGATAAGTGATGTTTCATTGGTGAAGACGTACAGATTTTAAAGGGTAGCAGTCATACTTTTTTTTATTAATCTCTTTATACCAGGAATCACACTGATATTGATACCCTGTGACTTGGGGGTCCCGGGAGGGGCTTCCAAATAACCAGACAACAACAAGCAAAGATGGGGAAATTAACTCAAGCAGTCTCTTCCGCTAGCAAGAGGCAGGGTAACTTAGCGGGAATCTTTTACCCTATGTATACAGGTTCAGATCAGTGAGCAGTCAAACAGTTTAAAATGAAAGGTCAGAATTTACATGATTGAGTTAAGGTCAGAATTGACAATAGAATGGCCAGTACGCAAATGCAGCTAGCTTGGCAGTTAAGCACTTAGCTCGCCAGGGTGACCTCTCAGAGCAGAGATTCTTTGTTTTAACTCGCATTTGTAATGGGGATGTTTGTTTCGGGAGGTCTCCTAAAGCAGATCTGGCAGTTTCTGGCTTGCTTAGGTGTAAACAGAAATGATTCAGTATTTAATAGCCATGCCTAGTGTTGTGCTTGTTTGGTGGCCTTACAAACACTTGGCTGGTGGCAGAGTGAGCCAATTATGATATGAAATAATATGTAAAGGTTACCAAAGGCCAGGCCAGCTCATGGTGATAACAATATTGTTGAATCTTTGTTAGTTATACTCATCTCTCTCTCTCTCTCTCTCCATTAAAAAAATGCTTGCTTCCTGAACAACTTGATGAACATAAGAAATATGGACTAATGCTGACTCATCTAATCTGTGTGATTTCATGCTTAATAGCCAGGCAACTACTCTACCACATCGACCATCACCACCTGAGGACTTTCCTAAGGTCAACCCTTCTGCTTCCAATCCAAGCTATGGATGGTAACTTGTGAATTACTGATATGTAAATACCCCAGCAGAGAAAACAAGACTCCAAATAAAGTGTACAAAAATGACTGTATTTATTGTAATCTTGAAATACATGATACAAGGGATATGTGGAAAAGCAATTAAATATATGTACAATGAAATCATTTCTTTAAAAAATAGCTACAGTATACTATTTGGCTAATTAGTTGAGTGTTGCTTATATATCACAAGTGGTGAGGCACAGGCAGGTAGTTTCAATTGGTTCTCTTTGAAGGCTCTTGGTGGCTCACAAGGTAAAGGAATCACTCATTTATCATTGCCAACCAGCTTGAGAGGAGATATAAAGTGGGTTCTTGTCCCAAAATGACTTCCTCAGGAAAGAATGCTAACAAGCATCGACAGAGGGAATTCCTTGGGACCCTCTGATCCATTCATGGGGTCACGTTAGGATGAACTACAGTGTCTATACCTTGGGATTTGAGCCTGGAAGTTTATGGCTGGGAGACCAGCTTCACCAGCTTCCAATTACGAATTCATGTCCAAATTCAGACTCCTGGAATTGATAAAGTTGTGGCCCTATTTCACCAACTTTTGTGTATGGTGTAATTTGGGTGGAGGGACAAGCATAATTCTCACAGTGATCAGGAATGTCATCTTTTCTTCTCCAGTTTTTCTAAGGAAAGTTAGCCGTCAGCTTATCCTGCTTTCTTCGGGGACCCATTTATAGCAAAAGCAACTGTCAGTTCACCTTTTACCCTACAACATATGCCTGTCCAGCTTAATCCTGAGTAATAAGGTAACTTGGGTTGGTTAAGAAGCACTTGTATAACTCCAGATCAGGATGTAATAATCCAATTCAGTTGCATAGTGAGAAGGCACAGTATAAAGTGATCCAGAGATCCGGTGAAACACACCTGGTTCCCCACTCCATCTCTTTAGAATGAGGGATTGATGGTCCTTTTTCAAATGTTGGCTAATCTGGATTCTGTCTGGGACCCCATTACCACATTCCTGCCACCTGGATGCTCCACTTGCGATGGTGACAACACCAGACAGGCAGAGTTAACATCCGCACTCAATGCAAGCATTCTTAAGTACTGGAATCTCAGTATATTTTTAAGGGAAAGTGAGCAAGGTCTTTGGTAATCTTTTAGGTCAGTTATTATATACATTCATAAATATTCAAACAAATACATTCCCCTAAAGGAGAAACACAGACATGTCAATGTCTGGGTCCTTGGCTGTCATCACATTACATTGCATTACATGTAAGGCATCATACATTCATTGCATTACAATATATGTCCAGTAAGACATCCTGCTTTCGTATAATAATAATAATAATAATAATAATAATAATAATAATAATAATAATAATAAAATTTATTTCTATCCCGCCTCTCCCAAATGGATCGAGGCGGCATTACAAAACATATCATATTAAAACATCAAAATGTAGCCCACCCTCCCCACTCACCAACCCTACCATCCCCCCAACACACCAACTATTAAAACAGATTAAGATAAAATTAAAATTAAAAGTTAAAAACAAAACAATTAAAAACAATTAAAAACAAAGGGACAATTGATGAGAGGCAGTGGAACACTAGTCTGGGAAGGCCTGTCGGAAGAGAACAGTCTTGACTGCTTTTTTAAAGCAGTCAAGACTGGTAATGTGCCAGGGTCTCCTCCGGCAGGCCATTCCGTAACCTGGGAGCGACTGAAGAAAAGGTCCTCTGGGTAACCGCAGCCAACCTAGTTCTGATTGGCTGCAGTAGATTGCTCCCAGAGGACCTTAATGTAGGGGTGGATTATATGGGAGAAGGCGATCCCACAAGTAGGCTGGCCCCAAGCCATGAAGGGCTTTAAAGGTAAAAACCAACACCTTGTACTGTGCCCAGAAACTAATATGGACTGAAGCTCTGCCTCTTTGCAAATATTTAGCACGCCTTTGTGTACTGATCCCATAGAAGAACACTACCAATTTGAGCAATTCAACTTATCCATAAAGAAAATTATCTCTTCACTTGATGAACTGTATAGCTCTAAGCATACATCGAAGGATTAATATCTTTGAGCACTGCTAAATCTAACAGCATCTATTATATCTGCATACATACCTATAACAGGCATCCTTTTCCTATTTAGGAAGCCAGCCAAGGCTCATAGACCTTAAACAGAGTCTATAGTAGTAGCCATGACTGGCTTCACAGAAGCTTATCAGTCAAGCTTTTACTGTTCCCATTCTAGCAATCCAGATCAACAATAAATCCAGGGTGTGAAATTCAAAGGAATATCTAGTAGCATAGTCAGCACACAAAGCAAGGTTCAAGTTTCTTCAGGAACATAAGCCAGGGATCAAAAGATGAATGTGTTGTTTCCACCAAACAGAAGGGGAAGTTGTCAGCAACAGACCTCTCAGTGCCATGTCTCTGCTATTTATTGGCAAGCAATCTCCCTCAACTGTGGCCTAATTAATGAGCCTTTTCTATAGAAGTGCTCTGAGTGTCTTGTGGGCCCCCCTTTTCTTGACTACACAAGGCTGCTTTAAGTATTGTTCTCTTCATGTCTCTATGTTATAATTGTTGGTAAGGGTCCTTGTCTGTTTCAAGACTGTGGTACATCAAGATTTCTGCTAATAATGTCCAGACAGAGCCTGCTTGGGACTGCATTATGGAGCTGTCTGACGATATCATTGGCTGAACATATTTGGCAGAATTTACCTTGGACCTGGTTTTTGCTATTGGCAGATGGAGGATAGTCTGGTTTTGGCTCAATAACACCATTGTCGTGGTCAGCTCACTTTTTTGTGAAGTTTGTTTTTGTGTTGTGGACCTTCTCGGCTTGAATGGGGGAACTGATTAAGATGGTCCACCCAAAGAATCTTATAGAATCCAAAGGATTCCACAGTACGGGGCAGAATTTTCTGTCTGATAGGGCTTACAATTTGTTTGAGCCTTTGGTCTGACTATTGAATGCTAAGAAAAAAGTGACCATCTTATATAATTGCTCCTAAGTATTCAGTCCGGTGCTGTGGAGTCTGTAATTCACACTGGTTTACAGAAGGGTAACAAAATAGGCTGGAAAAAAAATGAGAATGCAGTTGGCATAGGTCATGGAGTGAATATGACTAAAAACTGACAAAGACCTTTCACTGTGTCTACTATGCAGCAGTGAAACTGGAAAAAAATATTTTGCCTCCATTATTCTATCCTCAATATGATGACTAGAAGAGCTATTCTGAGCAGTGAGGAACCTATTGGGATCAGGGTAAGATAAGGCCAGGACTAGCTGCCTGCTATGACAAATTAGCTAAGTATGTTGAGAAAAAAGACACTTGTATTTGCTCAGAACTTGATGCCACAATTAGCACAACTAGTCATAGTAAAGGTATCCTGAGATGTGTACTTTGATAAGGTTCTTAGAACTCTCTGCTGTACCTGAAAGAAGGTGATGAAAGCTCTGTAATAGACAACTTCAATTACTACCCAGAACTACAGATCTCAGGATTCTTTAAGAGCCATGGAGCTATGGCCTACACAGAGATTACACTGCCACAATGGTGTAGTGCAGATAGACTCTGATTGTTCCTCGTATTATGACTGTCATGATGGATTGAATATAAATAGGAAGAAGATTCAAAAATGTTTTTTTAAAAAAAAAATTGTCAAAAACCATGTGTCTTCAATGCTGGGAAACTCTCAAACGGAGAATGCTGGTCTAACGAGAATCTTTATAGCCTGGGACTTATTCTGCACATGAAAAAATACTTTATGTCCAGAACATATTGTTTGCTATGCAAGGAAAAACTGTTTTCTGCATGCACACACGCACACACACGTAAAGCCATATGCAAATTGTGCACAGAATAAGTTTAGATCTGGGAAACCTTTCATGCAGTGAGAGGAACGTTGCTAAAATTATCCATCATTTCCTTTGAGAATGAAATTAGAGGAGACTTATATGTTCAGGATGTGACTGTTGGACTGTTGTAACTGTGTATAGTAAACATGCCCAAAATCTTATCAAACCTCACACAGTGGATCTTAATATCTAACCTTAAACTCTTCAGAATTCTCTGCCAGAGATCTCTATTCCACTTCCTTGAAAAAATTTGCAGTTTTGCACATTTTATTCTATCATTATTGCTATAGGAAACTCCAAAATGAAGCAATCAGATTTCACAAAGACCCCTATCAAGCAATTATTCCTCAGTATGGTAGAGTGTGGTGTAGCGGTTTCAACATTGGACTAAACCCTAGAGACCAGGGTTTCATTTCCCACTCAGCCATGGAAACCAACTGGGTGACCTTGGATGCATCACGCACACTCAACTCCAGAAAACCGCATGATTGGTTTATATTGGGGTTGCTACAAGTTGAAAACGACTTGAAAGCACACAACAACGATACACTAAGATGAATACCATTGATGGAACTTTATATATCAATCCCACTGTAAGATTCTGGACTATGCTTTCCCCTCAGTGTCTAGCATCCATGGATTTATGTCTTGAATGGGTTTCTGTTGTACAATACAAAATTTGGAATAAGAAGAATTCCCAAATACACAGAAGCATCTACTCACATTTTGAAATGCACAGACAAGTAAAAACCCAGGCTAGACCTTCCCCTCCAACATGGGGAGGTCAGAGACTGAAATGTGTATCCATCCCACAGATCTTTAAGGGAAAAAAACCAAAACATATGGATGGATTTATCTGCAAATATATGCCTTGGAATGTGCAGTATAACGCACAGTTTGGAAAAGTTACACTTGTATTGGCCATGCAGATTGATGGGGGAGTTGTAGTTCAAAAGTAACTCTTCTAAGTTCTGATATAAATCTGTAACTGTAGGGCTGAGGGACTGATCTAAGCCACATTGTGGAAGATGCAGATGATTTTCTCATCTCATCTGGACCAGCCCATAGTAGGCATAAGATTAAAATTAGGAAAGTATTGCCATAGACGCTCTAGTTGGGAGCCTTGAGTAAACCTTTTAATAAAGGGACACCAGATGTCTACATCCCATATGGAGAATTAATTCTAGAAGAAAGTTAATGATGAAGTCTGCTCACTGCCGTTCTGGTTGATTGACTGACTGATTGATTGACTGACTGACTACTTGAATATTTCATTTAATATGACTAAGCACATTTTAATCTCAGTAGTTTCTTAATGGTTTCCTTCACCTCCTTGGTCTTCAGACTGTAGATGATAGGGTTCAGCATGGGTGTAGAAATGCTGTACTGAATGGAAAGGAGTTGATCTATAAATGGTGAAGTTGATGGGCTGGGTCTTAAATAGTGGAAATAACCAGTTCCATAGAAAAAAACAACAACAATCAGGTGAGAACTACAGGTCGAAAAAGCTTTGCTTCTTCCTTCTGTTGAGCGAATCTTCATGATGGTGGCAATGATGTAAATGTAGGAGACAAGGGTGGGGAAGAATGATGTTAAGCCAAAGAGAAAACTTGAGGAAAGAAGGATAAAGTAGTTGGTGACAGTCTCGTCACAAGATAACATCAGAAGTGAAGGAATTTCACAGGTATAGTGGTTAATTTCATTGTTCATGCAAAAATGCAGGTTGGTCAAGGGGAGGGCATTCATCACACCATACAAAAAGACCATTGTCCAGGCCCCACCCACTAGTTGTCTACAGATTTCTTTTTTCATGGTTGTGGTATAATGCAGTGGGTTACATACAGCTACATATCGGTCATAAGCCATGGCGGAGAGGATGAATACTTCAGCACAAGCAGTCTGGAAAAGGAAGAATATCTGTGCAATGCATCCTTCCTGGGAAATAGTTTTCTCCTTTGTGATGAGAACTTTGAGAAGCTTTGGAAGAGTGACAGATGAATAGCAAATGTCAACAAAAGCTAAATGACCAAGAAAATAGTACATGGGAGCACCAAGGCTCAATTCAGTCCTAATCACAACCATGATCACAAAGTTTCCTAATAATGTAACTATGTAGATTAATAGAAACAAAAAGAAGAGAAAAACCTGTAGGTGTGGATTATTGGAAAGTCCCAAGAGTACAAACTCCATTATTAAAGTTTCATTTGTCATCCAAAGTTCTTAAAAAAATCTAATATCTGGACAAATGGAGAAGAAACTGATTCAGCTTAATATGTGCTAAATAAGTACAAGATATTTTAATATAAATAAACACATGCTGCCTAACTCAGTCCCAAATATAGCAACTGAGAGATATAATGTACCCAACACACATAGGAATGTTCTCCATTCATTTTTATACATCATTTGAACTTTAAAATGATTCCTTAGAAAATGATGAATTATCTTCAAGGAATTGGCAAATATCTAAGCAAAAGTGGTGATGCTTCTTCAATGAGGTGATAATTGGGGTAGAAAACTTGTTTATCTTTAGTAGTCATTTCATCCACAGCTTTGAGGAAGCATACAAGACAAACAGTAAGAAAGGACATGAGTAAAAGTCTGGCATTAGTGGAAAGGGAGAATTCCAGAATAGGACAATAGAACCAGGGTTTACAGGAATGTTTTATAGTATCCATTCCTTGGCTGAAAGAAAAAGAAACATGGAAACTGATGAAAATGAACACAACTTTCTATCATTTAAGTAATACACCAACTATTTCCATGTGTACAAGACAGTCTGCATGATTTCTAGGGTTGGACAGATTTGTCAAGTCTATTAACACTTATTTTACTGTTCTTACAAAACTTCATTCTATCCCGTTCCTGCTTCAGTTTGCTTAACAGGATTCTGAATAAATCAGTTTGGTGGAATACTGATGAAGTTATTTGTCAGCTTTGTGCTAATACATTAATACATTAATCAGTGCTGCTTAATCTTTACCAGTTTGGGTATTTTTATACTATAGGCAATGAAAATTCTGTACCTGACTTAAAGGAATTCATTCAGGCCTATGGAGGAGACCAACAAGGGCCTACAGAGCTTAAGCAATTAAATATACCTTACCTTTCTGTGCATTCCTTCTATTTTCCAAATTTTAATATACACAGAGAGGGGAAAAAGCCTCTATCAAAAGAGTATGGATGGATAGACATCTATACTGTTCCTAGCTTTTATTGCTAAACATTTTAAGACTGTAGCTGAAAAATGTAATTATTTCCTTTGAAATGCATTCTGTAAAAGGGCATAATATTTCCACAATAGTTTTCTTAATCATGTGAGAAACACTATACCATGTCTCAAAAGGGTTTTTTTCTTTCCCTGTTCTTTTTTACCTTTAATTTTCCCACCGAGCTGCAGTGGAAGAATGTGTGCCAATATGTCCGAGAAACCTCACGGCAATTATAAGAGCATTCTAGATGCATTTAAGACACAGCACTGGACAAAGAGACAAGACACATATAGAGACCCTGTTGCATACCTATAGGCATGCCAGAAATAAAAAAAAAGAAACAAGCAACTATAAGTGCTATGCCACAAAGAAGAAAAGTCAGATTTTTTCATGGTGTGTCATTGTGGGGGAAAGGACTAGATAAAAATAAGGCTACTAACTCTAGTAATCTCTTTGTCTGATAGCAGCCTTTTGAACAGCCACACAAAGTTACATGTGCTCTGGAAAGGCTGCTTTTAAAATTGCCTCTCCAGTGGTACAGAAACTTTGGCAAACTGGTTTCCCAAGATGATAATTCTGAGAACCCACCACTATCACTTCCATGAAAACCTTCAGTGGTGGGGAAATAGATTGGCCAGAACCTAGAGTTTTCTTTTCCAGAACATAAACCCAAAGAAGAAACCCAAAGAATCTACTTTCATTCTTTCACAATGCTATTAGACCAGGTAAAATTGCATTATGTTTAAATAATAGACTGTTAACATCTGTGTGGTGCACCAACAGAATTCCTCTCTGAAGCTTATTAATGAGAAGGGCAGCAAGTTGATAAACTATGCATAGAAAATCAATAGTAACCTCTATTTACTCTTACCTTATAACAGGTGCTCTAACATGGAAGGGGGAAGAACTGTATCATTGTTTCAGGTTCTTCATCACTAGCATGTAACAACAGTGGATTGAGAGAAGTCTAACTGGAGTCCTCTATTCCCCTTCCTAAGCCAGTTAAGTGATCTTTACGACTGGCCTCAATGGTACTTTTTCTCTTTTTCCGGGGCTTGATACCACTGAGAGCCTGTTTTGAGGATTGTATCTTACTCTGAACTTCTTTCTTCAAGGTGTTTGCTAATATTTCATCTGTCCTCTTTGTGACTAAGATAAAAGCAGTTTAGTAGCCTCTATTTATATCTTTACGGATCACTGACTACAGAAGCCACCAAAGAGGAGGTACAAAGAGAACTGATGATTATATCATAAGGATTATGTGTGTGGGGGGTCACCTTTTGACATTTTTATTGTGTGTATTCAAGTCATCTGTGATTTATGGTATCCCTAGAGGAAATCTATCATGGATTTTTCTTGGAACAGTTTCTTCAGAGAAGGTTTGCTACTGCTTTCTTCTGAGGATGAGAGAAAGTGACTTGCCCAAGGTCACTCAGTGAGCTTTCATGCTTGAATAGAGATTTGACCCCAAGTTTCCTGGAGTTCAGTCCGCAAATCAGTACACAACATGGCTGTCCCTGGTGATATACTCAAAGCTAAAGAAAAAAGATGCGGCGGGGGGGAGGCAGTCTGGAATCTTGTAATTGACTTGACTATGCCTTTGGTACAGAACATTGCAATGTATGTTAGCGCTCATACATAGAAGTAAAGGGTAAGGTGCAAAAGAATTGAGGCAGGACAGTGAACTTCTAGTTGCTGTCGTCATCATCATCATCATCATCATCATCATCATTTACATCCCACTCCTCTCCCCACCAAATTAGGACTCAAGGTGGCTTACAATTTAAACCAAATACACTACAATTGAAATATCTAAAAAAGTTTAACAATGAAATAAAAATAAACCATTCACCATATTAAAACTATTTAGAACATACACAAAGATAAGAAGGGTTTTTTTAAAGGGTTTAGTTTAAAACAATGCAGCATCTCCTTTTGAAGTAACAAAAGACACAGAGATATCTTCCGGAGCATGGGGGATGCTGCTCGTTTATTTGCAACAGCTGTCTTTTATAACCCAGTAGTTTACATTGTATATTAGCAATCACTGTGTAATGGCACTCAAGCAAAAAGACAAATGGCTAATATATCATTATATACTTTTGCTAATAAAAGAATAGCTCACATATCATAGAAGAATAACTCATATATCACTACTAATAGAAGAATAGTTCATATATCATTGTATGTACTTTACTAATCATGAAATGTACTATGTATTAGATGCCTCGGTAGTTTGCAGTCATGCAAGGCAAGGTCAGAGAACACTCAAGCTTCTTGGCCTGAGGGTGTGCCCAGCCAGGCTTATAGCTCTTAATTCTCCTCATCCTTTGATTGCTGATGGAAGGGCAGCAAAGGGGGAGGGGCCTTTCTGCCCTCCTTGGGAAGAGAATTCCATAGCCTAGGGCAGGGATGTCAAACTCAATTTCATCTTGGGCCACATCAACATTATGGTTGCCCTCAAAGGGCCAACTGTATCTGTAAGACTATATAAATGTATCTACTTTTTTTATCATATTAAATAATTGCATCTGCATTCGATTATTATTGGTTTTTAAATTGTCTTCCATCTGTATCAACTTTTATTTTCTTGGACATTTGGGGGCTATTTGATTTTAGTTTATAGTACCCATAATTCTGTAAAGTGACATAGAATGGGTCAGTATATTCAAAGTGTGCTACTTTCTGCTCCTCAGACTGTCTCTGTGCCTCTTTCTGCCCCCAAGCTTGCCAGGCGGGGGGAGTGCCACAGATGCAGGAGAGGTGCAAGGTCCACATGAAATGACCTAGTGGGCCGGATTTGACCCGCTGGCCTTGTGTTTGACACACATGGCCTAGGGGCAGCTACAGAGAAGGCCCTATCTTATGTCTCCACCAACATATCTGTGAAGGTGGTGGAACTGAGAGGTCCCTACGAGGTAAAGAACTCTACTAGTGTCTTAAGAAAATACAAGTTGAAAGGTGTTTCAGATGT
The DNA here is from genome assembly GCA_948472985.1 of Iguana delicatissima. Taxonomy (NCBI): domain Eukaryota; kingdom Metazoa; phylum Chordata; class Lepidosauria; order Squamata; family Iguanidae; genus Iguana; species Iguana delicatissima. The sequence continues at coordinate 247,178 of CAOKZL010002892.1, forward strand.
TATGGCTTAATGGCCATTTCCACACTACAATGTTAAGAGTGCTTTAGTCCACTTTCAGCATCTTATGGAATCCTGGGGTTTGTAGTTTAGTGAGGGACATGTAGAATTCTCAGCCAGAGAGTTCTTTGGTGTCAGTAAACTACAAACTCCAGAATTCCACAGGATGTTGAAAGTGGACTAAAGCACTCTTAACATTATAGAGTGGAAATGGATACAGTGGTAACATGTTGTATGTCTAACATGGGGATAAGGGCATGGGTGAATGTATCAGATCAGTTCCCAAACACCTCTGTGGACTCTGAAATATTACAGATCTTTAGTGGAATCCTGTATGACCATTACATGGTTTTCAGACAGATTAACTTCACCTGGTAACCATCCACTGGGCTCAGTGGGGGCCTGTTGCTCTGTCAGTCAAGAAGCAGCTGCCTGATGTTTCCACATGCTCTCATGAGTAATCTCTGGCATGACAGGTAGACAAAGGATCCCTAATACAAACCTCCCTCATGCTCCTTCAATAGGGTAATGGACCCCCATTGAACCCAGTGGCTGTTTGCTAATAGGTAGGGTTGGAAGGGGGCTTTCATGGTCCTGCAAAGCCCCTAAACTAGGGACTATGTAGGAACTGTTAATACATAGTGTTTAAGAATGTATAACTGTAGATTTCATATTCATAACTTCCCTACAGATGCTAACCCTTGAGATATTGAGCATGCAAGTTTGGAGATGGCTCTGTAACTGCAATTGGTCTAATGTGGTGACTGTGCCCCCATGATCACAAAGACTGATAAGGCAGGCGTCTTGATAACAGGAGCTCTGCAACTGTGGCAATTTTCACACTACTCTGTTATGGTGATATTATTCCACTTTCAGCGTCCTATGGAATCCTGGGGTTTGTAGTTTAGGGAGAGACCTTTAGAATTCTCGGCCAGAAAGCTCTTTGGCCTCAAGTAAACTATAAACCCCAGAATTCCACAGGAGGTTGAAAGTGGAATAATAGCACTTTAACAGTGTAGTGTGGAAATGGCCTTCATTGAACCAATAGATCTTTATACCAACCTTCATGTTGAAAATGTGAAAGACTGGAATACTGCAAAGGGATATTCAGGGGCAGGACACTTCATCAGTGCCCATTTCTCCCATCTCCACTTCATCCTCAGATGGAAGCAGAGAGAGACTACTTTAATTCTGACTTGAATGCTTTGGTCTCTTTTAATATAAAGAGGCAGCAGAAAAAAAGCACAGAAATTTCAGAAACATAGATGTGATAAACTGGTCAGACAAAAGTAAGAGTGAACAAACTACATGGAGGTCAATTTGGTCTATACCCATGGTATGCATATTGCACCACATCATTTCCAGTGATCAATTTCAAATTCCCTCCTGCCACCAGGATTGGAGGGGAGCAGTTCACTGGAGAATGAAAAAAGCTATGTTTCCAACATTTCAATTATCTACTTAAAAAAATATGGGGAGGATATGGGGACTACCATTGGTTCTGAGCTTCACAAAAGAAAGTTATAGGGTCTTATCCAGCTTTCAGGCTGCACTTTCCCCATCCCTGACTTAAAGCCTAGTCACTGAGGTGGCGTGTCTCTGTTTGGACTGGTGTATGTGCTGCTAACATAAACTAATGATTCTGCACATAGATACACCATACACACAAGTAAAATTAGTAATCCCACAATGCAACTGCCTAGCAGTAACAAAGGCTTCACTCAGTCTTCCAGGACCTTCACTTCAATTGTCTCATACACAAAGTCTGATAAATACCATATTTCAAGAACCTGGAAAGACGCTGAAAATCATTCTAAGAAATAGTGGCTAGGTGAACTAAGTATAAAAGACGCCATTTAATCCTAAACTGATTCATACATACCAATAATATATCAGTAATGTATTTCAGTAATAGTCAGGATCCATATGAAATGGATGCATATTTGGAAGAATTTATGACCCCTTGTCCTTAAATTCTCAAGTGCAAAGCATATGTTATTGGTGTGTGGGAGGGGATGAACTTACAGTTGGTTTGCTTATGAATGGATCCCCAAAGGAAGCAGGATAAGCAGAAGGCTAAGTTTCACAGAAGAAACTGAGAAGAAAATATGACATCATCACACACAACTCCCTTTTTAACTACCTTGATTAAGAGAACTCTCTCCAGAGCCTAGTACTGAGACTGAAGAACCAAAAACAGGATGCAAGAAATTTGTTTGTCTTTCTGAAAGCAAGGTAACCGGTTAGTTAAAGTGTTTCTTGTGGTGAAAGGAAAAATGAGATTCAATCTAAGGAAAATGATATGAAGGCATTTCACTTGTTTTCTCTTGTCACACCTACATTTTAGAATGGAGTTAATATTAGAATTTCTTAAATTATTGAATAACTGAGGCAGAATTCTCCACAAAACTTGTTCTTTTCAGTCATAATTGGAACGGCAGGTTAATTTATGAGAAAGAAATAGTTGGATGGTTTGGGTTTCCCTTTCTGGATTGAGTAGCTTGATTGTATTTTGTCTCAAACTGCCCAGACCGTCCTCTCAAAGTGATCAGGTTGGCTGTTTTCGCCCAACAATTAGTATCTGAGCTCATTGTCAAGTTGTCCAGTGTCAGAGCGCTGTTACATTAACAATATACTTTCAAATTTGCTCACTGAAAATGTTGACAGTTGCCTCAGAATTTCTGTGTGAGCATGATTTTTTTTTGTTTACTTCCTTAATAATAAAAGGGAGGATCCTTGCAAACAAAAAAGATTGTTTAACTCATCAAACCCACAAAGTCTGTTGATGCATCTTTATTATGTCTACTGACTGAACTGATGTAGCATTCTGCATGTGTGTGACAGTCCTATTTTTCAGTGCTTGTCACTGGGAGAAGTTTTTTCAGCCTACCAGAGTTTGATGGAGCAGTCGCAAAGCAGAGGGACTTCAGAGTTGTTTCCTTTTTAAATGATAGACTTCTATGCCTTTAGCAAGTTCATGACAGGAAGAAATACAACGGGATCATCTTTTCTTATCACTGCCCACCTATGCAGCAAATCATTCCCACTGTTTTATTTCTCTCTTTTCGCACATAGAATCCTGCCCATTAAAAGTTGTGATGCTTTTAACTTTTTTCACAGCCACCTCTGAGATTCTGAATTACATATTCTTGCATTTTCGGTGTAGTTGGTTTGTTAGAAATTCCTGTTTTGTATAGTGCCTAGTGCATGTACACCATGCTGCATTTCTAGTATTGTGTACTCAATGCTACATTCCTTCTTCCAGAAATATTCATTCATAAAAAATAAAATTGTTATAAAATGTAAATGTGATTGCACACATGAATGCAATACCATTCACTGAAATGAACATTTCTGCAGGGGAGAGTATCATTGCAAAGCCAAAAGTATGCATGATAAGCATAAATGATGTGCAGTCCTGTGTATTTTGAGGCTGTCTGAAAGAATCTGTTCAATATGAGCCTGAGCACACTCTGTGATCTTTAGAAGAAGTTTTTTTTTTTGGTCCCTCTCAGTGGGTGCTCTGTTCTGTAGAAGTCCTTTCCAATTGAGGCTAGGTTGGCTATTTCCCAATTGTTCTTCCACCATCTGGAAATTTTTTTTTTTTTCACAGGTAGGCTAACTGTGTCTTAATATTATAGTTTTTAAATTATGCTTTACCATTCTTAGTTTTTGTATTCGTACCTGCATTGGTTTTAATCTAGTTATGAACGGGCTTGAATTCCTTATTTTGAAAGAAAAGCAGAGTATCAAACACAAAACAGAAGTTATTGAACATATTGTATGAAAATGGTTCATATTTATTCCACATTCAACCCATTCTGTCTGTTTTCAATTCACAGAAATTGTAGGCTTGTTGAACAACTTGTGATGGAAAATCAAACTTTAGTAACTGAGTTTATTCTTTTGGGACTCTCCAGCAATCCACAACTACAGGTTTTTCTCTTTTTCATATTTCTAGTAATATTTTTAGTGACTCTGCTAGGAAATGCAGCCATCATGCTGGTGATCAGGACTGAGTCTAGTCTTCACAATCCCATGTTCTTCTTCCTTGGTCATCTGGCTTTTGTGGACATCTGCTATTCATCTGTCACAGTTCCCAAAATGCTGGAAAACTTCACAAAAAAGCAGAAAATCATCTCCCAAGAAGGATGCATTGCTCAAATATTTTTCTTTTTCCAGGCTGCTTGTGCCGAGGTATTCATTCTCTCAGCAATGGCTTATGACCGATATGTTGCTATATGTGACCCATTGCACTATACCACAGTCATGAAAAGTGAAATTTGCAGGAAATTGGTGTGTGGAGCCTGGTCAATGGGGTCCTTACATGCTGTGGTAAATGTAGTACCCTTGGTGAATTTGCATTTTTGCATGAATACAATTAGAGACTATACTTGTGAACTTCCCTCACTCTTGCCCTTGTCTTGCACACAAACCTTCAACAATTATATAGTTCTTCTTATTTCTGTGTTGGTATTTGGTTTAAGTTCATTTTTCCTCACTCTCATCTCTTACATATACATAATTTCCACCATCCTTAAGATTCATTCAGCAGAAGATAGAAGTAAAGCCTTTTCTACCTGCAGCTCCCACCTCAGTGTGGTTGGGTTATTTTATGTTGCAGCTTTTTTCAGGTATTTGAAGCCAAGTTCAGAATCATTTACATATCTGGACAAAATAGTATCTATCCAGTATAGCGTCCTGACTCCCATGTTGAACCCTATCATCTATAGCTTGAAGAACAAAGACATCAAAACTGCTCTGGCAAAAATGTTTCAAAAGTATGGTTTTCTTAAATGAAACCACACACAACCCTGTAGCAAAGTGTATGACACACCATGATGTATATGTTAGTTTGTTTGGACCCTTTTTACTTCAATTATACTTTTTTAAAAAATCTGTGAGTTTTGAAATAATGTATGATCTACACTCTCTTATACATTTTTTTTAATTTCAAAGTACTATTTATCTTTGCCTGAAATACATTGTGATTATTTTTATTTATTCTCTTAATTATTTTGAGATGAGATCTGCATTACAACATTCAGAAAAGCACAGAATATAGCTTTTTTTCAATCTGCACATTCACATTGTAGATTTTAGATGTGTTTAGTACATATCAGAATTTTCAAATATCAAATACCTCAATCATCCATATTTCGAGGACCTCCACGTTTTGGAACCATTAATGGTATGAGAAGAGTGCTTAGAAGGGTTACAAGTAAGTGCTTCTGATTCTTTCATGGACAATGTAAAAAAAAAAAAAATGATGCCAGAAACAGTGGTCATCTCACTGGACTATTTGGTAATGTGTCATACCTTTATGTTCAAGAAAATAATCAAGGTGCACTTAGTAGAGGTGTGTTTGCATCTAAAGTAGGCTGATACTGACAGATATAGGAAACATTTAAATGGAAGTTGGTTGCAGAGTTAATAGAAGAGAAAGTAGAAGGGGGGACTGTAGTTTTGTGGCTGTTATAATCCCATGGATAATCCTGAAAGAAAAGTGTAAAGTAACATATGTGGGGATATAATGTCATCTTAGTTTGTAATTTTATACAGTGTTTTATATAACAGGAAGAACTAGTGATATGTGTGGAATGATGGATAGAGGCAATGCATTTACATACAGATGAGGACTGACAAAATTAATAAAATAGGGAGATATGTTTTGGAGTGTTGCAATCTCAACATGGATGAAAGAGAGAGCAGAACTGTGGGTGGAGATAACAGGAAAACATAGCTGGCCATTCATGAGATGAAGTTAAGAATGATACAATTTAGGGTGATTGTGATGGGGTGGTATCTCATAAAAAGTAGAAGTACAGTTTTGAGACTGACTTGTTTATAACATTTTTACTTAAAATGTATCTAGTTGTTTATATTATTCTGGAGAGTTAGATGTAAGTGAGAAGTCAGATATAAGTACTTCATGAGACTACAAATAATAAAATATGCTTTGTTATTTTAGATTACTTTGTTGCTTTACATATAACACAACTACTGTTTGCTGTGTCATTAGGGATGCAAATCTTTGTGCTTTTTTAACTCTGTGTACAAGAACAAATTATATCCATAGTTTTCTTCCAGTCTCACAAGAATACAATCATGTCTGCATGTTTCTGAGCACTATTCCTGCAAATACACTTGAAAGAAAGAATGAGAGAGAGAGAGAGAGAGAGAATAATTTGCTCAGGGTGTAATTCTGATGTGGGCTTTGGATCATGGGGTGGAATCTACCTATCAGTCTCTCTGTACTCTATTTATCACCATGCTGTTCCACAGTGGACTACCAGGCAATTTCACATACAGTAATTGATGGATTTTCCCCCTCAATTACCTGAAATCATGTCACCATCCCACATTTATCTGCCCTGTGGAAGGACAGGAAGCATGATAGCAGTGCAGGAAAGTACGTGACTGTGCTGTGGAAGGAAGTGGCATATACATCATACTCTCTTCTGCAGGGAGCCAGTCCCTTGTGGAGAGGAGTGCTGCCATCATACTCCTGTCCTGGCAGAGCCACTGCCAGGATCACCACCAGATGCCACCACAAGAAGGTAAGCTGCGAAAAGGGCCAAGGAATCAATCAAAATAATAATAATTAAGCCAAGGAGGTGGAAGACATGGAAGAACTATGTAAAGTGAATAAGAAAAGTCAAGGACAAATAACATGGGAGTTGAACAATTGAGAACGAAGGTGTAAAACTTCTACAATTCATTTACATGTCATAAGTAACTGGAAAGAGCTTGAAGAAGACACAATAGCCCTATTTCTCTGTTTTTAGCTTGCAAAATGGGTAAAATTATTGTTTCTCCCTTATAGGAGGCCACTTCTCCCTGTTTTGTGGCACCCTGTACAATTCAAACCCTCTCTCTTCCTCTCTTTCTTTTATGCTTTGGAATGCAACATTGGCCATTTCCACATGATGGGGCTGTCCCGCTATGGGGACAGGATGGCAGTGGTCAGTTGATCATGCTTCTGCAAGACGTCATCACTGGTCCACTGCCATCTTGTCTTCATGTATCATGCTTGCGGGGTATTCACTAAACAGGTAGAATCTGTCCAGCATGTGTGATTGTGCAATGCTCCTGTACCCACCTGTCCTGTGGAAGGGCAAGAAGCATGATGGCAACACTTCTTTCTCCAGCAAAGTCTGGGAAATACCTGCCTGCACTGTGGAAGGAAGAGGCAGGGCCATTGCACTCCTTTCTGCAAGGAGTCGGTCCTGTGCAGAGGGCAGTGTTCATGTCATGCTCCCTTTCCTTCCAAGACTGAAATGGGATGACTTTCAAGAGCCCCATCATACAGAAATGGCTATTGTCACTAACTGTGAGTGTATAAGAGAAAAGACAGTAATCAAAAGCTGTGGTTTTTATCAATTTAATCCTCAGAACATCAATGTTGAGGTTCTCCTGATGGAGTCTTCTCAGGACTTCATGGTTACTGAGACAACTATGGGACTGTCTCAGGACATCATAGACTCAGCACATATGGCAGGACATACTTTGGACCTGGTTTTTATTCTTGGATGGATGGAGGATGATGTGGTTCTAGTTCAATAACTCCATTGCCATGTTTGGATCACTCCCTTGTGAAGTGTGTTTTGGAAGTAGCAGACCCTCCCTGCAATGATGGGAGACCAGTTAAGATGGTCCACCTCAGAGACATAGGGAATCTGAAGAACTCTTCCATTTTCTGGGAATTTTCTGTCTGAAAGGGCTAACAATTTGGTCAAGCTCTTGGTCTCACTAAGGAATGATGAGATAGAGAGGACCAACTGTTCCTGTATGCCTATAGTCTAGTGCTATAGGACCCTGTAGTTCACCTTGGTTTACAGAAGATCTATGGGCAATGAAAGAGACTGCATAAAAGCTAGAGTGCAAGTGTCATACATCATACAGTGAATATGATCTAAAACTGATCAAAAGCCTTTGCTGTGTCTACTACGTGGTGACCAATTTGGTAAATAATATCTTTTTTCCCTAGATTATTGTACTCTCAACATGCTGTCCAGGAAAGCTATTCCAGTTGATGAGGAACCTGTGAGAATCAGGGTAAGAGGAAACAGGAATAGAACTCTCAGTTGCCTGCTATGCAAATTGACTAAGTATGTTGAAGAGAAAGAAAGTTGTATTTGCTCAGGACATGATGCCACAGTTATCACAGAATCTAGGAATGTGTCCAGTTTTCCATCTGGTCAATTTTCTTGGGATCAGTTTCAATTGTTGTAACCTGGTAATATGAGCAAGATGCTTGAATTGTTCCATCCCATCACATGTATGCTTCAGCCTTCTCTGTCTTACATGCTAATGTTTAGCAGACATGGACTGACTGGGAGGGTATGAAGGGTTGTAAATGCTTCACTGCATTGGGGGAGGTTTCTGCTGCCTTGAAAAAGGCTGTAATGCACCCTTTCCTGAAGCGAACCTCCTTGGACCCAGATATATACAAGAACTACAACTCTAGCATTAATATCCCCTGTTGAACCAAGATGCTTGAATATGAAGTGGCTGGGCAACTTCAGGAGGAAACAGACTATCTAGACCCATTTCAATCTGGTTTCAGGCCAGGGTATGATACTGAGGCAGCCTTGACTGCACTGAGTGATGACCTACTCAGGGGAAAAGATGAAGAGTACTACCTCATTGATCTTTCTGGATCTCTCAGCAGCTTTTGATACCATTGGCCATGCTATCCTGGACCAGGTCCATCAGATGGCAAGAGGAAGCACTGTGTAATGGTGATTCTGCTCATATCTGTGAGGTTTGTTCCATGGAATGGCACTGGGGAACTCCTGTCTTATAGTCATTGTGCTGTGGAGTACCACAGGCTTCCATCTTGTCTTGTTTCATATCTGTATGCTATTCAATATCTGTATGAAGCCATTGGCAGAGGTCATGAGGGATTTTGCAGTTGGATACCATCACTATCTGATAACATTCAGTTCTACTTCGCCTTGTCATTATATCAGCTTTCCTGTTAAACTATTGCAACGCATTCTACATGGAGCTGTCACCGAAGATGACTAGAACCCTACTTTGATTAACATTAAATCATCCTTGACAATAAACACTCTTACACATGCAAAGACTATATAGGAATTCATTATATACTCAAACATTGCCAGTACTCTGTTTTGCTTTTTAAGAATGTGATTGAATGTTACTGAATTTTATTGTATTTTATTGTAGATTGTCGTTACCTAAAATAATAACAATAAAAAATAACAACTATGAACACTTTTACAAGACAAAGTCCATGTAAGAGTCCCCACACTAGAGATTACTCAAAGTAAATGCACATAGGATTGCATCTCAGAAGGATAAATTACTCTAAGAGGGTAAAGTCAGAACATATATCAAACATTTTTATGTTTAAAAATTTAGTGTATTCTACATGACAATTCATGAGGGGATTCAGATATGAAGGAGACTTTATGATACAATTTTCTAAATCCTTTAGAGGGGTATTAACCCTCTTATGCCTGTTTTATGTGCCATAAACTCCTCTCTGGTCTGCTTAAAGGGTCCACGTTCCTTATGAACCTGTGACTAAAAAGCATCTGAAGTTTATGTAGATGGTACATTTGTTGGTGAAAGTGGCAGAGGGGTAGGAAAGGAAGAGAGATTCAGACCAGGGAAACACTTAACTGAGCAGGTTGCAAGATGAAAACCAACATTTCAGGACTTCCGTCCGCTAGCTAAGAGTTACCAGAAGGGTTTTAATTCTCACTGTTCACTGGCAACAAATGTACCGTATTATGTATAGCTAGTAAAATCCAATCAATGAAATCATTTCAATTTGTAACATTTGACATTATCAAATTGATTTTCAATTAAATTATTCCAAATTCTGAAGGCATCTGTCTCATGAAGAAGAGCTGTAGCTAGACAGTGTCACAGAGGTGCTCGAGGACAGGCCTGTACATCCTGTTTGCATGCCAAACTATTCTGGTACCCTCAGGTACAGTATGAGCTATTGTTCTGCTGTGGGAATTAAAGTGAGTTTGATCTTCCATTTCCGGTGGCATCTTTACATGAAAAAGGATGTAATTAGTCTCCATTATATTGTAAGAGGAACTGACAGCTTATAGTCCAATCGTTTCTTGATAGCTTCCTTCACTTCTCTGGTCTTCAAGCTATAGATAATAGGATTTAACATGGGTGTTGAAATGTTATATTGGACAGAAAAGCGTGCATCCATAATTATAGAAGAGGCTGTTTCAGACCTCAGATACCTAAACGATCCTGTGCTGTAGTACAAAGTCACGACAATAAGATGAGCACTACAAGTTGAGAAAGTCTTTCTTTTAGCTTCTGCAGAGTCCATCTTCAGGATAGTAGAGATAATGCAAGTGTAGGACAAAAGAATAATAAGTAATGAGGAAACCGCTACTGCACCACCAGTTATGAGAAGTGTCATTACGTTCAAAAAAGTGTCTGTGCAGGATAAGGCCAGTAAAGATGGAAACTCACAGCTGAAGTGCCTGATGATGTTTGATCCACAGAAGGCTAGCTTCAGTACAGGCAATGTATTTGCCAGAGCGTATCCAAACCCCATTGTCCATGCGCCTCCTACTAGCCATCTAGAAAATGATGCGTTCATGATTTGTGCATAATGCAGGGGCTTGCAAATGGCAACAAATCGGTCATAAGCCATTGCTGCCAGTAGGAATGTTTCAGTGCCTGCTGTAAGAAGGATAAAAAACATCTGCGTGATGCAGTCATTATATGAAATTGTGCTGCTCACGGATAAAATCAGGAGCAGCTTTGGCACCGTGACAGAAGAAAAGCAGATATCAAGAAGGGCCAGATGGCTAAGAAGGAAGTACATGGGGGTATGCAAGTGACTGTTACTCTTTATTACCATCACAATCGTAGTATTCCCCAACAGAATTATGGCATACATAAAGGAGAACAGGAAGAAAAGGAAAATGTTCGTTGGTGGGTTGTATGAAAATCCTAAGAGGACAAAAGTGGTTACAATGGCACTCTGATTGGGACTGTCCATTTCCATTCTGAGGTGATGTAGGAACTACAGTTAAAGAGGGGAAAAGACTATTAGATGAAATAGGACAGGTGCATACATTGTAAGAAAATACAATCCAATCAAATGATTATGGTGACTTGAAGAAACATGTATTAGTCAACTGTGAGGAATAGGAGGAGATAGGAGGATATATCACAACAGTAACCAGTAACCAATGAATGCAATGACACAGGGTCAAAACCTCTATCCTTGATTTTACTACCAGTCCTACCACACTTCCTCTGTGTTGTGCAGTAGCCGTAATGGGCAGAAAACTTCTGAAGGGCTAGACTCCAGCAATTGGAGAGCTCCTATAGAAGTAGCAGTAGCTTTCGGAGGAGTGGTCATACAACCAAAGGTAGATTTGCTGTCAAAAAAAAAATGTTTTTACTTGTGCCTTATTTAATGTGCCATCGATCTTGTTGTCAGTTCCCTTTAGGCTTAGTACTAGAGAGTAAGTGGGATATATTTCAAGGCAATGCATCTGTAACAAGAATAACAATAGAACTTGGTGGGGGGAAAACTGCCTTTTTGAAAGACCACTATCTGAAGCTAAGCTGGTATAGTAGCAGTGGGAAATGAGAGAGAGAGGGAGAGAGAGAGGGAGGGAGAGGGAGAGGGACTAATGCACACATATATATACGCACCCATAGAAAGAATTGACTGACCTTGCACTGCAATGAGAGTAGAACTAATAAATCTTTTATCTCAGCTAAGGCTGAATGGTTTTGCTAGTAAATAAAGCAAAGTGCACTCTCTACAAACCCTGAATGATAGGCTATTACTTGCAGTTTAGCACAGAGCCTTTAAACATGTGTCACATATGGAGGTTAAAAGTATAGGGTTCATAATTTAGAGGCACAACACTTGACAGCAAGACAGTGGCTGCATCAAATCCATTCAATAGCTAGTGGAGCAGAGAAAGATTCCCACTTCCCCGAGGTCATGAGGAACTCCTTATTAGTCTAACAAGCAACTCTCTACTAGGCAGATTAATGGTTTCTGTCTCGATATATGGCTACATTTTATATGTCCTTATCTCCCAGTGCATATCCTGACTGGGCTGGAATACAAAGCAGAAGTCTACTTAAATGTTGTGCACGTTATAAAATATTATTTTTTGCAAAATGTTTCCATCAGTATGTATGCAAACTTATAGAAATCTGCAGGAAGAAAGGAAAGCCACACCATGTAAAGTAAAATATATAACTCCCAGAGAACTTTGTATACAGCTCCTTCCTCACTTTTAAGTAAGAATAAGTGAGTAGAAAGTAATGTAACAGTTCCAATGGGGTGTCCACATGAAGCTCCAAAACATTGAAAGCTAGATCCGTAAAAATTGGCACAGATGCTATGGAAACCCTCGGCATATGAATATTAGAGTTTACTAATTAGACATCTTCTGTAGTCTGCAGTAATGCACTGAGTCTGATACTAGCCTTGATCAGTGTTCATGTGGGCTTATGTTTACGGAAACCTGTGAAAAGAAAGGAAAATCATGTCCTGTAAATTTCAATAAACTGCTCAATAAGTTGAGCAGCACAAGGACTAATTAATAAAAACAAAGGGATACTTACTGATTTAATTGATTTCTGAGGGTGTATTAAAAGCAGGATGCAAGCTGGATCTTAAGTTTGTCTATATATGTATCTCCAACATTAAGTCTTATCAATTTCTGAATGTGTGTTCAAATCATGATGAAAATTGATGGTATGTATGCATTTGTATTTCTACCTTCCATTTCCAATCTATCTCTCTCCTTTGTCAAATAATACTGACAGACAATAATACTGTGATCTGAGAAAAGTCCAACTGGACCTCAATGAGGATTATAATCAGTGACACATTTAGGTAACACTGGATTCTGGAATCAGTAGTATTTGAGACTACCCCCTCATCCACCCAGATACATACCTTTAGGTATTCATTGGTGTTACTACAGTTAATCTGAACAGCTAATTATTCTCCTACCTGGCATTCCATGTATTATGACTCCAGCATGAATACAGGAGCAAAACAAGGTTTGATTCTGTTGCTGTGCAGTTAGGGGCATTGTAGTTAGCACTGTTTTGTTGTAGAATTTTTGCAGTATGACTTTTAAAATAATTGCATAGAAAACCAAAATCTGTAACAAAGAGAGCCAAAATCTTTAAAGTGTAGCTGACTCAATGGTAGTGAGCAAGTCATTATTTACATGGGAGTGAGCTACAGTTATGCTAAGTTGAAAGAATGCAACAGAGACAATAGCAGCAACACCAATAGCAAGTTAAAAGACACCACATTGAGTAAAACACACCTTGAAAGAGAGAAAAAAACTGTTGTCACCATTATCTTCTTTCCAGGTAAAACACTATAGCTGTCTTCACTATCATTATTGATCTAAGCGAAGAAAACTGTTAATAAACCATTGGGAAAGGAAAAACAGTTGCGTTTGGGGTTAGTGTTCATGTCAATGAAGCTACTCCACAAAAATGGTTGCTTCACCTTTTATTCACTTACTGTTACCCAAATGTGAGGAAGCAGCTCTACACACAATCGTCTAGTCAGCATGGTACAATCCCAAACGAACCAAGAAATCTCACTTTAGTTTAATCCACTGCAGCATAAACCTACGTGACTGCTCTTTCTCGGAAACTATTGTTTCTCATGCAGCCTTGCGTGGAAAGAAAAACAGAGCAGAATGGGGTTCCCCTTTTCCCAAAAAAACCTGGGTGTAATGTGCAGCCCTCTGCAGCAATTGTTGTTACTATGCCTCTCTTCTTAGTAGAGATGCCAGACCAAAGACCATGGTAGGATCTTTCTGTTGAGTGAGATCCACAGATTCCCACATCAAAGTCCTGACCTAAATGTGCCTATATATATAATGCTGTATTTGTACTTGGTTGCAAAGACTTTGCAGCAACATGTTCAAAACACACACATATTCTACTGCCTGTGTCATATATTCCTCATTATTTCCCTTGAGACAAACTACCATCAATGGCAAGACCCAAGCTAATGTCCTCACCCAGATCATAAGGAATGCTTTTAAAGATAACTTCATCATCTACTGTGAATCCATTGCAGAGGTTACCCCATGGGACTTGGCTTTTGGATGAAAAGATTTTGGCTCAAGCCCAATGGGAAATGAGCAGCCTTTGGCACAAAATATTCTCCCCCATTCCCAGAAAATTGGTCCTAACTAATGTCAGATTTCTGGAAATGCTGCCCTAATGGCTATCTCAGCTATAGATACTGTTGAGGAATCTCAGGGGGCATGCTGTACCTTAGCATGACCCACAGTTCAGCAGTGCATCAAAAGTAGACCAAAAAACAACGTAAGTCCATAAAGTACTTGTTTATTGCAAAGCTGGAATACATGTAAAAGCAAAGCTAGGTAAAATCAATGGTCTGTGTCTGCTCTACCAAGGCTGACAGGCAGACCGTTGTAAGACAGTGAAAAACAAGAAGCGAAATGAGAACAGAATTCTTAGTCAAAACATCTGCAATTGTTATGGGAAAGTTTCAGCAGCTTATCTCGTTCTCCGACTATCTCCACTGCTACTGTGGGAAACCTCCCTATCAATCGCCATGATTATGCGAGCTAGAGAAGGAACAAGAAACTTAACCCCTTAGGCAGGGATCTAACAGATAAACAATGTGAGTGGGATTAGGAAGAAACATTAACTGATAGGGCAGAGGAAGTAGAAGAGAGGAGAGAGTTTGAAGGAAGTTACAGGGGAATGATAAGGTGACAAAGATTAAAGACTGTGTCAAAGAATCAATGAAAAATAATAAGACTTAAGGAGGTGGAAGATGTGACGATGGAAGATGTGGAAGAACTATGGAAAGTGAATAAAAGAAATCAAGGTCAAATAAATATGAGAGAACACTCAAGAAGGAATAAGTAAAAGTCTTACAATTCATTTGCATGTAATAACTAACTGGGACAAAAAAAACCCACATTTGTCCCATTTTCCTGTTTTCAAATTGCAAAATAGGTAAAATTATTACTCACCTATAAGAGAAAACCACCTTTTCCTGTTTTGTGGCACCTTGTACAATTCAAACCCTCTCCTTTCCTCTCTTTCTCTTATGCTTTGGAATGCAACATTGTCACTGTGAGTTCATGAGAGGAAAGACAGGAATCCAAACTTCACCTTTAATCTGTTTAATCCTTAGGACACTCTTGGCAGGAGTGTAATTCTCAAAATAAACCTCAGAAGTGCTCAAAACATTTCTGAGCAACAATTTACCACTAACTGACTGAATGATCTCTCAAGTCAACCTCTAATTTGGAGGCACTGATGTCACAGAACTGGGGCTATGCTAGCTCCTCCTGCAATAGTAGGCCTGATTCCTGATCAAAACCTGATTCCTGATCTTCATGGGAAGAAGTGGATTTGCTCAGGTGAAAGCTGAATATTATGATTACTATGCCAGACCTACTGCATTGACACTTTGCTACAGTTTATGTGTGTGTGTATTTCTGTACATGTGCATAGAATCTCAGAGGAAGGAAGAAGAATCAATTGTCCCATTCCAGTAATATTGGGGAGAGACAGGCATGGTTTTGGAGGCTGGAAATGCCAGATAAGAGGAAAATGGGATAGCTATTTGAAATCTATCCAGTATTTCAATCCTTTCCCCATTTCTCAAGATCCAGATTGCCCTGTCAGTTTGCTCTCTGTTTGTCTGCTGCTGCTGCTGAATGTCAGACCAGTCCATAATAACACAACCACCATCCACGACATAGCAGTGGCTGACCTGGTATAACTCTCAGAGACATTAGTGGATGTGCTTAGTGGAATGGATGATTTGTCACCATCCATAAGGATTCTACCTCTCTCATGAGGAAACCCATCGATTCTAGACCTAACTTCTATCTTTCACTGGGCCAAAAAGACAGAATGGGAATACTATTGGTATACTTATAACAACACTGCCCATATCTCTGTCTGATATGGTTGTTTCAGAGGTGATACTGGAGAATCCCATGACTGTGGTTCTGGAGGACTTCAACAACAATGCCTAGGTTGTCCTGAAATTCTCCAGACTTCACGGTTACTGTGACAACCTTGAGACTGTCTCAGGACATCATGAGCTCAGTAAAGGTGACAGGACATACTTTGGATCTGGTTTTTCCTCTTGGATGAGTGGAGAATGATGTGATTCCAGTTCAGTTGCCTTGTTTAGATCTCTATGAAGCATGTTTTGACAGGAGCAGGTGCTGCCTGCAGATATGGGGGACCAATTAAGATGGTCTATGCAGAGACATATGAAACCTGAAGGATTCTTCCATTTTCTTAAGAATTTTCTGTCCTGACAATTTGGTTGAGCTCTTTGGTCTCACTAAGAAGTGGTAAGTTGGACAGGAGCAATTGTTCCTAAGTGTCCAGTCTAGTGCTATGGGACCCTGCAATTCACCCTGGTTTACAGAAGATTTATGGACAATGAAACAGTCTGGACAAGAGCTAGAGTACAAGTATTGTAAATCATGGAGTGACTATGATCTAAAATTGATGAAGACTCTTTGCTGTGTCTACTATGTGGTGATAAATTTGTCAAAAAATATCTTTTTTTGCCCTTAGATTATTGTATCCTCAACATGCTGTCCAGGAAAGTTATTCCAATTGGTGAGGAACCTATTGGAGTAAGAGTAAGAGGAGTGAAGACTAGAACTCTCAGTTGCCTGCTATGCAAATTAGCTAAGTAAATTGAGGAGAAAAAAACTGCTCACATCATGATGTCATAACTATCACATAATCCAGTGTACCATCTGGTCAATTTTCCTTGGATCAGTTTCAGTCGTTGCAGCCTGGTAATGTAGGCAAGAAGCTGTAATTGTTTCTTCTGATGACATGTAAGCTTCAGCCTTGCCTATCTAGCTGTGAGCATCTAGCAGACTTGGACTGATTAAGTGGGTAGGAGGTGTGGTATATCAGAGGACAGCTGCTGCTGCCTTGAAGAATAGTGTAATGCATTCTTTCCTGATGTGGAACTTTCTGGACACAAGAGATATATGAGAACTACCATGCTACCATTAATATCCCCTAAATGAGCAAGGTGCTTGAATATGAAGTGGCTGGGCAGATTCAGGCATTCTTGGAAGAAACAGACTATCTGGACCCATTTCAATCTGGTTTCAGACCGGGTTGTGATACCAAGAAAACCTTGACTACTCTGAGTGATGACTTACTCCAGGGAAAAGATGCGGGGTACTACCATGTTGATCTTCCTGTATGTCTCAGAGGCTTCTGATACAATTGGACATGCTATTCTGGACCAGTTCCATCAGATGACAAGAGGAAACACTATGTTATGATGGATTTGCTCATGCTTGTGAGGTTGATTCCGGAGAACAGCACTGGGAAACTCCTATTCAGTCTCATGTTACCCCAAAACATGGGTGACTCAGAGGTCCACCCATGATGCCAGTACCTCCACATGATAATGGGGAATTAATCAGTTCAAAATTAGGAGGCCTGCAAGGAGGGGTAACTTAACAAGATTTACCACCTATGTTTATGAGGTCCTTGCAAGAAAGAACCAACCAGAGAGTTCACATGTAAACTACAAATGTGTTTTGTTGAAAAAAAAATCACACAAGCATGTAAAAAATACAAACACTCACACATTTACAGAAGGACTAGCTGAAAGTAAAGGGAAGAAAATGTGGGTGGACAGCTTTCAGGGTTGAGGCAATAATTACCAGTCTGGAGTGAAGTGAGGAAAGCAGCAACTTGGCTTAGGTAGGCACCTAAGGACAGTTCTCATTCAGGAATCGATGGACAATGTGGCATTAAGCAAGGTGAGAGACTGCACTGAACTGCTCAAAATCAGAGGTTCTTATACCCTGAAAAACATTCTGCAGGTGTGGGCGTGAATCGCTCTCTCAGCCAAATGGACAATGGGAGTTGCAACACAAACAATAAAGTCTGGATAGAGTTAATGGTTTTAGTGTTTAAGTGACAAAAGGGTAATGGTTGTCATAATAGCCTAGTATTCTGGAGAGATTGGGGACAAAGCAGGGAAACCTCCAGGTGTTAGGGATCAGGGCTAAGACAATCGAAATTTGGTGGAGATTTCCCTTTTCAGCTCTGAGATGTCTGATTCTTTAGCATAAACCTATTCTCTTGAGAATGGCTGCGAAATTAGCCTGACAATGACTTTGGTGTTCGCCTAGGAGACAGGTGTGGCTGACCTGCCTTGCTGTCTCACATTTACAGTCAGTAATCTGCCTTGTCCAGCTTGACCTTCCAGTCACCTCAGGTTCAATTTATATCAACACCAATTAGTAAAATGCCAATTAAATGATATTGCCAATTAAACCATGCCAATCATGGGGGGTATGTGGGGCAGTAACATTATAGTCATTTTGTTGTGGAGTGCTGTAGGCTTCCATCTTGTCTACTGTTTGATATCTATATGCCATTCAATATCTGTATGAAGCCACTTGAGTGAAGTCATGAGGGATTTCAGGGATGAGTGCGATCACTATGCTGATGGTAGTCAGTTCTACTTTTACAAATACAGTGTCCATGTATAGATGTATTATCATCATCATCATCATCATTATCATTATTATTATCTTTATTTTCATCATGCTTTTCTCCCTGAGGGGACTCAAAGCGGCTTACAGCCATTAAAAGAAACATAATTAAAAACTGTCATATACAAAAGTTGAAACAAAAATTAAACCACAATAATAATTAAAACATGTAAAAACACATATAAAAACAGCATTAAAATATCAATTAAATAACAATTAAAATGACCAGTACAGATAGAAATTACATATAAAATGTCCGCTGGAAGACGAATGTTTTTAGCTGTTTCCTGAAGGTAGGCAGGGAGGTGACAGTTTAACCTCTTGGGGCAGGGAATTCCAGAGCCTGGGAGCAACCACTGAGAAGGCCTTCTCCTGTGTTCCCACCAAATGCACCTGGGAGGGTGGTGGGACTGAGAGAAGGGCCTCTTCTGCAGATCTCAACACCTGGGCTGGTTCATAGGGGAGGATATGGTTCTTCAAATAATCTGGAACTGATCTGTGTAGGGCTTTAAAGGTCATCATCAGCACTTTGAATTGTGCCTGGAAATATAGCGGCAGCCAGTGGAGCTGTTGCAACAGGGGTGTTTTGTGCTCCCTGTAGCCAGCTCCAATTAACAACCTGGCTGGAGTTTCCGAGCACCCTTCAAAGGCAGCCCCATGTAGAGTGTGTTATAGTAATCCATCTGAGATGTAACCAAGGTGTGTGTCACTGTGGCCAGGTCTGACATCTCAAGGAATGGGCGCAGCTGGTGCACAAGCCTTAGTTATGCAACTGCACTCATGACCACTGCTGAGACCTGGGCTTCCAGGCTCAGAGTTGAACCCAGGAGTACTCCCAAGCTGTGATCCTGTGTCTTCAGAGGGAGCGTCTGTCTTGTCTGGATTAAGTTTCAGTTTGTTTGCCCTCATCCAGTCCATTACTGATGTCAAGCACTGGTTTAGGACCAAGACAGATTCCTTGGCTTGTGGTGGAAAGGAGTAATACAGTTGGATTCCACTAAAATAACACAGATTTACACTGACTAAGTGCAGAATATGAGTGGTCAGATCCAAGAGCTGTTTTCAAAAAATGCTATGGAACTATACATTGAGTGCATGAAGTTCTTTCATGATGTAGAACTGATAAAGTAAGATGCTTGCTAGAACTTAAAAATCGCTGTCTAAGCAAAATAAATCAAGCTTCTTTCATTACAATTTAAACAATCGTTTGATTTTATTTCTACTTGGACAAATCTAGGCAAAGTGAGCTTCATGAGCAGATGCCACCGACTTTACTAAAACTTCACTATGATTAAGTTCTTTGAGATTCATCCTAATATATTCACTCCAGCAAAATGTTTTTAATTGATAAATGGAAGCACCACTATATTGGTTTGTCAACTAGATGGTATGCCCATTCATGATCAAATATCAAACTGTGTTATACTGTAGCAGAAATCAATGGTTTATATCTATTAGTTTTTTCATGGCTTCCTTCACTTCTCTGGTCTTCAAGCTGTAGATAATGGGGTTTAACATAGGTGTTGAAATGCTATATTGGATGGAAAAGATAGTATCCGTAACTATTGAGGAAGCTGTCTCTGGCCTCATGTACCTAAACAAACCTGTGCCATAGTATAATGTCACAACAATAAGATGAGAAGTACAAGTTGAGAAAGCCTTTTGCTTCGCTTCTGCTGAATGCATCCGCAGGATAGTAGAAATAATTCGGATATAAGACAAGAGGATGATAAAGAATGAAGAAACTCCTACTACACCACCAGTTATGAGAAGTGTCATGACATTCAGGAAAGTGTTTGTGCAGGATAAACGCAGCAGAGATGGAAACTCACAGCTGAAGTGCCTGATGATATTAGATCCACAAAAGGCTAGCTTTAGTACAGGCAATGTATTTGCCATGGCATACCCAAACCCAATTGTCCATGTACCCGCTACTAGCCATCTACAAAATGCTCTCATCATGATTTGTGCATAATACAGAGGCTTGCAGATGGCAACCAAACGGTCAAAAGCCATTGCTGCCAGTAAGAATGCTTCAGTGCCTGCTGTAAGAATAATAAAAAACATTTGGGTGATGCAGCCATTATATGAAATTGCCTGGGACACATAGACATTCTCTAGCAGTTTGGGCATAGTAACTGAAGAAAAGCAGATATCAAGAAAAGCCAAATGACTAAGGAAGAAATACATGGGACTACGGAGGTGACTGCTACTCCTTATTACAATCATAATCATGATATTTCCCAGCAGAGTTATGGCATACATAAAGGAGAACAGCAGGAAAAGGAAAACATTTATTAGTGGGTTGTTTGAAAATCCTGAGAGGACAAAAGATGTTACAGTGGTGGTCTGATTTTGATTGTCTGTTTCCATTCCCAGCAAAGGCAGAAACTACAATTAAAGGCAGAAAAAAAAATGTTAAGTAAAGTAGGACAAGTGTGCAAATTGCAATAAGATACAATCCAGCTACCTGATTATAGTGATGTGAAATAGCATATAATAGCTAACTGTGAAGAATAACGAGAGATGGAAGGATTTATCACAATCTATCGTAACCACTGGGTCCAATGACACGAGGTCAAAGCATCATCCTTGATTTTACTGCCACTGCTACCACACCTTCTCTGAGTTGTTTAGGAGTTGCCTTACATACAAAAGTTCTGAAGGTAGAATCAGTGCTTGCAGAGCTCTCAAAGAAGTCAGAGCAGTTGTGGAAGGAATGGTCATAACACCAAAAGTGGATTTGCCATCAAACTGCTTCAGACTTAGTGTTGAAGAAAATGTGGGATACATGCCAAACAAAACCATTTAAAATGGCAAATATGTATGCCTGCCCAATTGCTCCAAAAGTTCTGGTAATTAATCCAAAAGTTGTGGGAACCTCAGAGTATGCATCTCTTACAAATAGATTAATTAATTTTAGTTGATTAGACTTTATGCTCCACAATAATACACTGACTTTGCCTTGGTAGTGAATACCAGTCTTTACAAAAAGAGATCTCCTCAAGAGTCAGGAATTGCCTGAAATCTAGAAGCCTTGAGATTTACTCAAAATGCTTATAACTCCTCTGGGGCGAGGCTAGAACCAGGCTGCTTAAACATGTCATCTCAAGATCTGGTTTCTCCATTCTTGCCCTCCCTGTTTCTGGATTACCAAAAGTGCCAACTGTTGTATAGATCAGTTGGCTTGTGAACCTTGTCTGTTGATTCCAGATATGTTGAAAATGAGATTGTGTGTATATGTCTATGAAAGAGAGACTGAAGGAGTGTGAGCACAGACTGCTCAGTTTTTGTGTGCTGCACCACAAGATTTGCACAAGGGGAGAATAATTTGCATAACATGGCAATGTAATTGCTTAGATCTTGGGGAATAGAACATGGCAAGCCACAGAAAGAGGAGAGAGAGAGAGAGAGAGAGAAATTCACTCACTGTTGGGCCTAGAAAGGGCAGGAGCTAGGAGGTAGAAAAACTAAACAGCTACATGGATAGAGGAAGAAAAAGGCCGACAATAACAGGAAATTAGGGAGAAGAAAAAATTATCTTTCTGAAGAACATCTGACTGTGTCAAAGCTGGTGGAGAATCAATGAGAACTGGGAGAGGGAAAAGGAGAATGGAAGAAAGAAGGAGAAACTAGCACACACAAACAAAATAAGCATTGGGGTAAGGTGAGGGTGGAACTAACAGTCTTTTAAGCTAGGCAAAGCTGGGTAGTTTTGCTGGTAAATTAAACGAAATACACTCTACAAATCAAAACTGTTAGGCTATGGCCATTTCCACACGGGGCAAGGGAATTGCCCTGTGCAGCTACTTACAGGATCTTCTGGCTCCCCGGTCCGCTCCTGGCTGCTCCGGAGCAGTGCGTGCTCACTGCTCAGCACTGCTCCAGCATCAAAAATGGCGGCTTCTGGTTGGTCAAGGGTCCCGACCAACCGCTGAAGCTCGTCAGCCTAAAGCCCGCCCCCAGCAGATCGCAGGCTCACATTGGTGCAAGCCTGCGAATCTGCACAAGGGAGCAGGCTCGCAATGGCATGCTCCATGCTTTTGAAAGATCTGATTTCTCCAGTCTTTCAAAAGCACGTTGCACGACTACCTGGGGTCGTTCCAGAGTGGACTGAGGTGCGGATCTACATTAAGTAGTCCATGTTATTCATGTGGTGTTTTTGTGTTATTCTGTTATGTATTGTATTATTTTTTTCTTTAATAAAATATAAAAAATTAAAAAAAATTAAGTAGTCTAGATCCAGTCCACTCCCAGTTGCAGACGTCCTCCCTGGAGGATGGACTGCATTGTTTCAAATACCTCATGCAGAAATGGCCTATGTCTGCAGTATAACACAGAATCCTCCAATATGATACATAAGTAGATTCAAAAGTCCTACAGAGATCAGAACTTAGTGGCAAAGCATTTCTTTAGTGTAGGGATGTGACAAATCCAGAATTTTCCAAATCCGAATCCAGATCCAACTCCCTGGAAGGTTCTGAGAATCCACGAATCTCATGAATCTCGAATCTTTCAAATCCTTTTTTAAAAAAGAGTTTAAAAAGCAAGGGAAAGAAGGATAATCTTGGGCAAGACACAAGACAAACCTCCCTCTGAAGAAATCTGGTCAAGACAATTGTCCTAGTTTTGCCTCAGGATCTCCTCAGATAGAAAATGACATGACGGCCCTTTGTACATAGGCATGAAAATGTGGATTAATCCCACATTTCCCTGCCCTTGTAAACAGGGGCACATACTACAGTAGAGAGTTAATCCAGGTAAAAACTGGCTTTTCTTTGCATAGCTCCTTCTGGCATCCTGGGGTTTGTAGTTTGATGATGCAACAGCACACTTTATTAGAGAAGTCTGTGACCCCTTGTAAAACTCCAAACCCCAGAATTGTATCTGAAAGAGGTTTACAAAGGAGCTGTGCAAAGGAATGTTTCAGCTGCCCTGGAAATCTGAAGCTTGTAGCTTCCAGTCAAGTACTGAAGTTAAATACGAAATGTTCAATTTAAATATCTTAGAATACCACCCCAGCTGCAATTTCTGAAATTGTTAGCAGAAGACATTATTACATTATTATTACGTTATTATTGGATTTGGGAATCTCTAATCCTTACCCAGGATTCAAGGATTCAGCTGGCCCATCCTTACTTTAGTGTTAAGGTAATGGCCTCATTGATTTGCCTCTGAGGCCTTGAGAAGCTACTACTAGTTGCAATACGCAACACACTGTTAGATAGATCAGTGGTTTCTGTCTCAGTATAAGGCAACATCATTTATGCCATTATTTCCCAGGGTATATCTGGACTGAGTTGTGATATTAAGTAGAACCTTGCCTAAATTCTGTGTATATTATAATATTTTATTTTTGCAAAATGTCTCAATCAGTATGCATGGGAACTTCTGCTCGTGAAATGCTATATAAAGAAAGCAAGCAGAATAAGTGGCACCCTGAGGATTGTATACAGAAATACTTCCCCAGTTTGTGGCAAGATTAAGTGAGTGCAAGGTAAGATAACTGTGGTTATCTAGAGCTTGGGAAGCAGAACATGGTAACCCAGAGGGAGAAAGAAAGTTACTGACTGACTCATTCGCTGTCAGTCCCTGGAAAGGGCAGGAAGAAAAATTAGGAAATAGAAAGACAAAACAACTGTCAAGGTGGGAAAAAATCCATAAGTGAGAAGAAAAGGAAGAAAAATGGCATTTTCAAAATAATTTCTTTCTGAAGTGAAGCTGCTATAGTGTCAAAGAGAATTAAGATGAAGAGAGAAATTACAGAAAAAGTAGAGCTGTTGTGTGAGAGAAGAGAGATAGCACTGGGTTGGGGTTGGATCTGAACGTCTTTTTAACTCAGGCAAAAATGATTAGTTTTGCTTTTAATAAAGCAAAATAAATCACTCTCTGCAGGCTAGACTTGATAGCCTATGACTGCAGTACAACATGGAGCCATTGAATATTCAGTACATATGGAGATAGGAGGTATTGTGAGAGATCATTTTAGTGGTTTTAGTGGAAAGAACACTTCCTTAGGATTAAGGCAGTGGCCCTACTATGTCCAATCAAATAATCTCATATGTTGTAAGTGGGAAATGGTTTTTCCTTCATCTCTCCCTGAAGCCTGGAGGATCTGCTTCAAGTCACCATATGCAAAATGCTACTGAACAAATAGATCAAGCATTTCTGCCTTTGCATAAAGTGACACTGTATGTGCCATATCTCCAAAGGCTTGCTCTTACTCAGAAATAATACTAGGTGGAACCCCTGCTTGAACTTTTAACTGTCATTTTGCAAAATGGTTTGATCATTGTGTATGTGGGATTGTTTATGGAAACTTGTAAGAACAAAGTAACATCATGCCATGATATTCCAGTAGACTGCTCATTGAGCAAAGGAGGACAAGAGACAAGAGTATTTGCTAACTTATGTTCCATCGATTTCTGAAGGTGTATTCTAAGCATGACTAAAGCCGGGTATAACACAGGTTATGTTTGTATTTTATATCTGCACCTTGTACTCATAATCTCTCTCTGTTTTGTAGAATGATGTCCACAAACACACATAGAGCAATCCATATTATGTTCAGAGAAAAGTACAGCTGGACCTCTCTATAGATTATAATTTCTTAAACATTTAGGTAATTTTGGACTCTGGAACTAGTAGCATTAGACTCTGTCCCCATCAATCACACACATACCTTGAGAGGGTTATGAGTATTACTATGATTGCTTTTAACAGCAGTTCTTTCTCCTTCCTGTCATTCCATGTTATGCAATTCCTGCATGGCTAGAGGAGCAAAAGAAGGTTTGCTTTGTTCTCTGTGCAGTTATGACACTTTTAGTTAGCAGTCAGCAAAAAGGCAGAGTAAGAATTTTAAAATAATTGCATGCAAAACAAATATCTGTAACCAAGCATACCAAAAGCCCAGAAGACTTCGCTAACTTGGAGGTGCTACTAAGCTCACCACTCATATGAGATTGAGCTACAGTTATGCAAGACTAAATGAACATAACAAGGGCAGCAACAGCAGCCACAGAAACCTGAAAGACTCCACACTGAGAAAAATATATCTCTAGAATTTGATAACTTTTATCGGCATTAACAATTAAATTGAAGCTGCTGTAGTCATAGTGCACTTTTAACCACACCAGTCTCAGTCAGAGTAAACTCACTTAAATTGCCGGGAATTTACTCATGACTAACTTGTCCCATTGATTGATTGATATAAGAAAAGCTGCTATCACCATTCTGAGGACGCCTATCTTCTTTCCCCACCACAAGGATTGTTAAAATACTATAACAGTCTTGACTATCATTCTTGAGCCAAGAGAAGACATTTCTTAGTAAATCATCCTGAGTAGGGGAAAGAAAACTAGCTAAGCTGAGGTTAGTATAGAACTCAACACAGCTGTCCCATTAGAATTTGTTATTTTATATTTTGTTCACTCAATCTTGCTCAAAAGTGAGGAAGCAGCTCTACAACTAGTCCTCTGGTCAGCATCATGCAATCCCAAACAGACCAAGAAATATCAGTTCAGTTCAGTTCAGTCCAGCACAGACTAACCTGGATGTGTGCTCTCTCTCCAACTATTGTCCCACAGGCAGCTTCTCACAGCAAGACAGACAGAGCAAGATGGAAATTTGTATCTTCTTTTGAGCTTATTGAAATATTAATTGTGATATGTAGGCTTCAGCAGCTGTTGCTATTCTGGTTTTACCTAGACCCCACAGTACCCATGTTAGCAGATAACAGGTGGGTTCTTTCTATTAAGAGGGACCACAGATCACCATTTCAAAATCCAACTGTAATTGTGCCCCTCTTTATAATGTTGTATTTACATTTGATTGCAAAGCTATTGTCAAAACTTGTTTAAAATATGAATATATTCTAGTGCATGCATGTTACATTCCTTATTATTTCCCCAGAGACAAATTCCATGCAGTGTAATTAGAACAGAGGCTTCAAAATGCAGCTTGAGGAACTGTAGAGATATATTAGTTCACATATTTTATTCTCAAATGCAAGAATTAATAATTTCACAAGATTTCCTACTGCTAAGTGAGATTATGGAAGATTCCCCCCCCCATTTTACATAGATTTTTCACACTTGGGACCTGGGATTTTCAAGAAGAAATAATATTGTGAAAAAATAAAAGACATCCTGAAATAGTAGATAAATAGACAGGCAGACAGGCATCATTTGATTTATCCATTGAATGGGTCAAATAGATAAACACAAACTCCCTTGTTGCAACAGCTTCACTGATCTCCAGTTCATTTCTGGGCACAACTCAAAGGCCATTTCCGCATGGGGGAGGGAATTGCCCCATGATGCTACTTACCGGGTCTTTTGGGTCCTCGGTCTGGTCCAGGCTGCTCTGGAGCAGTGCGTGCTCTTTGCTCCGCACTGCTCTGGGGACGAAAATGGCAGCTTCCAGTTGTTCGTGGACCAACCGCTGAAGCTCGCCAGCCTAAAGCCCGCCCCCGGCAGATCACAGGCTCGCATTGGTGAGAGCCTGCAAATCTGCACAAGGGAGCAGGCTCGGACTGGTGCACTCCATGCTTTTGAAAAACGGCAAGAAACAGGTTTTTCAAAAGCACGCTTGATTACCACTTGGGGTCATTCCAGAGCGGGCTGAGGTGTGGAACTACACTAAGTAGTCCAGACCCAGTTCGGTCCCAGGTGCGGATGTCCTCCCTGGAGGACGGACTGCACTGTTTCTAATACCCTATGTGCAGACGGCCAAAGTGTCACATGACTAAAGCCCTGTACAGCTTGGGTACAGACTATTTGAAAGACCATATCTTTCCATATGCGCCTATTAGAGCCCTAAGTTCGTCAGGAGAGGCTCTTTTCCTCTCTCTCTCTTGCTCTCTCTCTCTCTCATTGTCTTCTCAGATTTGCTTGCTGGGAACAAGGAAGAGAGATATCTTGGTGGCTGCTTCCAGACTTTGGAACTTCGTTCCTATTAAGGCTAGGATGCCTCCCTCCTTGCTCTTGTTCCACTGGCAAATAGTCGTTAATATATTAGTTGGAGCCAATACTCATCAAATCTGTGGCACTTTCCCCTTCTTATGAAATCACAACATTCTGAATGCTCTGAATGCTTCTTTGCATGAGAGAGTAGTGACTAACACTTGGAAGCAACTGTGATGTTGTCACTCCTAACAATATAAGCGCAAACATTCATTTGGGTTTGTATTTGCAGTGGAGGGGAATCCCTGAGAGAAATATGGCAGTATAATTGCAAGTGTTTTGGAATGACATGGACTGTTTGGTCCCATTTCAGTTAGGATTCAGAGAGGGATTAAGGACTGAATCAGCTTTGGTTGCCCTCCTGAACATCTTTCATAGAGAAAGAGAAAGGGTATATCCATCAGCATGGAATTGCTGAATGAGACTGGAGTTAGGGACACTATACATCCACAGTTCCATTCCTACTTTCAGGGAAGACCCCCAAGAGTAATACTGTCAAAATATTTCTAGACTCATGGCAACTGTGCTATGAGGTGTCACAAAGTATCATTTTCGTACCCAATGTTGCTTACTATCTACTCAGTGGTTCTCAACCTGTGGATCCCCAGATGTTTGTGGACTTCAGCTCCCAGAAGCCCCAGCCACTATGGTCAATGTTTAGGCTTCTGGGAGCTGAAGTCCAAAAACATCTGGGGACCCACAGGTTGAGAACCACTGATTCATGAACCTGTGATAAATGTCATTCAGAGATCTGGAATGAATCTACTTCTCTGTGGCATCTGAAGCAGGTGCAGTTGACTAACTTTTAAAGCAGTATCTGGATTCAGTAACGGGCTGGTAAAAGGCTGGAAGAGAGAAGACCTTGTGGGTAAGTGGTTCACATATGTGGGAAACAGGTAAACTATTAAATCTAGGTGAGGTCATTTTCCCTGTGAAGAATCAAGTTCACAGCCCAGTCCTGTTTCCATTATTCTCACTTTCATGGCCAAATGGCTTCAATGCTTTTCATCATTTTTGGACTGCACACAAATTAAGCTAAAAATAAATAGCTTTATTACAGTTTTCCATGCACTGGCCATATTGCATTGTGCTTGATGTGAGAGTCTTCTAAAAGGAGGAGGCGGAAAATGCTTCAACTAGGCTTCTGAATGGAGCCACCAACCAGCAGCTCCTAAATCCTTGCTTAAATAATTGCATTGACTTTCTGTATACTATTAAACCAAATTTAAAGTTCTGTTGTTATTTGATCCAGCCATAACCAACTTAGAAACCGGTTACCTAAGGGACTTCCTTTCTCCTTATAGATCCATTCAATCTTGATGTTCTCTAAAGAGACCTCACTATAGTGTCACATGCTCCTCATGTGGAACACTCTTTCTGTGGAAGTGTAACATGCTCCAACTGTCCTTTTCAGAATGTGTTCAAGTCATATTTATTAGAGCACCCATGCACCCATTTCTTGAAATTCAAAAGGATTTCTATGTTGTATTATGTTTTTGTTGTTTTTGTTGTTGTGTTATGTTCATTTTTTCTGGTGTGTCTCACTTTGAAACATCTGAATATAAGTAATGAATAAATCTGGAAAAATGAAAAAAAATCTCAAAGTAACAATATATAATTCATCCACATTCAGTTTTCTGAAAAGTGTTAGAACACTATAGCATTATGAATGTATTATTAATCATTTAGGATTCATAGGCCTATATAAACTGAGGCCAGACTTTCCAAAGGAACATATTCCTACACACAAGCCTGCTAAGGCTCTGTGATCTTTCTCTTGTCTAGTGTCTCATCAGCACATTCTGGCCACCTGGGTGCCCAACTTGTAGTGGTAGTTTAACCAGACAGGCAGAGTTAACATTGACCCTTCTTAAGTATTGGAATGTCAGCGTATTTATATGGGGAATGAACTGGTTCTTTGTTAATCCTTTAGGATGTTTATTGTATGTACTCATAAATATTAAAACATATAGAATCTCCTTAGGCAGAAACACAGACACATCAGTGTTTTCATCACATCACATTAAATTTCATATAACGCATGATATATTCATTACATTACTATCATGCTCTGCTTCCAGAGCATAGATTCTGATTCAGAGTCTGAAGCAGAGGGCATGCCAGGACCTGCTGTACAGAGAGAGGTTAGAGTACTGGAAACAGAACAGAGGGCAGTGCCAGCTCCAACAGAGAGTCCTGCCCCTTCAGATACAGAAGAACACTTACCTAGACCCAGCTTCACACACCACGAGCAGCAAAGAGAGAGACAGCATTGTTCTCTCAGAATTTATAACTGGCAACAATCAATCAAGGCACAGCTGTGCTAGGCTTGGGTCTACTTAGCTGGTATTCTTCCCCTCCAGCAGTTGTCAGAGCTTATCTGACCTACTACCTTGCTGGATGCCTTGAAAAATGCTCAGATTGACATTGGACACTCCCTTGCCGTGAAACCCTGCTGGACTTGGTTTATGTTGGATTTTATTTATGACTCTTTGCTTACTGCCTGGAAGTAAGTAACAAGCTGGGAGATATTCAGTTTGGTTTGTTTGATTTATCAGCTGTGCCCAGACTGAGGGCCTTTTCACACAGTATTTTCGATGCAAAAGGGCCCCTTGAGGGTCGCGCACATGTGAGGAATGGTCCACATGACGCACTCATATTTGTGCGATGCTCCAGGGTCTGACAGGGACAGCGCATGCATTTTTTCATTTTCAACTTGAAGCCAAAAATGGTGCATGGTCACACATCGCCCCCAGGGCCCTACACACACTTACCTTGCGTGTAGAGCCTCGGGAGCTGGGCCAGTTGTGCTTCCTGTCCAGTGCAGCCTGGGAAAGTCCCAGGCGGAACTGCAAAAGGAAAAGGCGGGGCTCTTATGTGAGCAGGAAGCTCATGCGGAGCCAAAGGACCCCGGATGCGAGAGCCTCTCTCTGGAGGCTGCTTGAGTGAGCCCCACACCCCAGCACCAGGAAAAGGTAAGGTGCAAAAAGGGTCTTAGATAGGACAATTACCATAAATGACTCTGAAGACATTCTCTTTTCATTGGGTGTGAACCTCTATCTCTCCATATCTCTTTATCAGGCTTTTGTATACTGATCACATAGAAAAACATTGTATCATCTCTTCAGCTAAAGAACTATGCATCTCTAAACAAGCATTCAAGAATTAATATCCTTGAATCATTGGATATTATAAATAAATGAAGAAAATCCAGACAACATGTCAATTTATAGTACAAAAGTTAAAATATAATCTTGTTAAAAACACAAATTTTCAAAAATTTCTAAATCTTTTGAAACATAGTGAAGGGAAACACATAGCACTCCCATTAAAATATCTTTCTACAAAAACCAGCTAACAGTTCAAGTCTTGCCTAAGCAAAATATTTTTGCCTGGTGACAGAAAGTGAGCAGAGAGAGAGGACCAATTAGCCTTCTGTAGAAGAGAAGAGTTGGTAGAGCCAACAAGAACTCTCTCTCTCTCCCCCCCCGTCTCTTGCTCCCCTTTCTTAATCCTGTGTCTTACCCAAACTTGCTTGGGATGGTTGTGCACCTGGTCAAAAACCTACTTTTGAGGATCACTGAACTTGGACAGACATATTAACAGTAATATCATATAATCTGGTACAA
Organism: Iguana delicatissima; assembly: GCA_948472985.1. Taxonomy (NCBI): domain Eukaryota; kingdom Metazoa; phylum Chordata; class Lepidosauria; order Squamata; family Iguanidae; genus Iguana; species Iguana delicatissima. Next base: position 278,330 of record CAOKZL010002892.1, read on the forward strand.
GAATCTGAGGGATATTCTCCAAAAATTGTGGTTGTGAAGAGAGATTATGTGAGGTCACTGAAGTTAAAACATTTCTTCTAGCAGCTGATATTCAGAAGATTATAAAACATCAGATCATAAAGGATGGTTGTAAACTGTCATCTAAGTTGAGCTCACGGACCATTTATCTTTTTTAATTTCTTTTGGTTTTGTTGAGCAACCTACCTTAATCTTTTGCCTTTTTTTTTTTTTTTGGTTAACTTCTTTCTGTAATTAATCTATTTTTGTTTTAGGTAGTGAAATGTACTCCCTCCTTGTCTCAGGCCTTGATATGAATTTGGAGTCATTGAAATCACTAAATCAGGCTCTGAGCTAGATTAGCCAGCCAATTATAGTCACCAAGGAGTCTGATAATGGACTGGTTTTATAGCAAAGGGCTCAGAAATATGACATACTTTCTTCTAAAATCAATGTGCTTCTAAATGCTTTTGATTCAATTTTTAAATATTCTAATATTCAATTGTGGTTTATCATTCTCACTTTTTGTCCTTAATCCTATTGTTTGTTCCAGATAAAGTAGATCCATAGAAACAAAGAGATTTAGTTGCATGTTGATTCACCATTCCACAGTTGATTCAGTGGATCTACACTAATTAGGATGAACAAATACAATCCAGGCTTTGTGTTTTTACCAATACTGGTTTTATTCATGAAAAGAAGGAAAAAAAAATAGACATCTTTAACACATTGCATTAAAAATGACTGATATTTATTCAACAATAAATCAATACTCTTTGCTTTCATTTTCCAGACATTTTAGACTTCTTTAGCCATTGAAAATGTAAAATCATACTCTAATAGTTGAATTTATAGTCTTGAAACTTTCTAATGATCCATAACTAATAGCATTTCTCTTTTTCATATTTCTGTTACCTTTTTAGTCACTGTATTAGTAAAACAGCCATTGTGCTGATGATCAGGATTGAGGCTTGCCTTCTAATTCCCATGTCCTTCTTTCTTGTCTTTGCTGACATCTCCTATTCACCTGTCATTGTCCCCAAAATCCTGAGAAACTTTGCAGTAAAACAGAAAACCATTTCTTAGGAAGACAGAATTGCCCAAATCATCTTCTTTCTCCCAGCTGCTAGTCCTCAGATAGTGATGCTCTCAGTGGTGCCTCATGACTGTTACATTGCTCTATGTGACCCATTACTTTATATCACAGTCACAAAGGATTTTAAGGAGTTAGAGACAAATGGAGCATCAGATATAATTACAACCCAAGATAGCAAATAAAAATAATAATATTGTTGTTACCTAAGATAAGCTGCACTGATTTATTGTTCAGGATGTTATAAAAGATATAAATCTTTGCCTTTCCTCCACCATTTCTGCATGCAAGAACAATTTATTTTAGCATTTTTCTTCCAGCTCTACCAGAATACAAGGATTTGTGAATAATTTGTGAATCATGCCCTGATTTGTGGTGTGAAAAGTCTTCTGTCCCCTAAAGCATATTTTATTTGCCAAAAACAGTCTACTTGCGCAAGGTATATGATTTATAAGAGCCAGTGTAGCATACTGGGTTTGAGCATTGGACTAGGAAACTGGGAGACTAGGGCCCTTTCCACATGGGGGGGGGTGGTGAAACGGGGGGAAACAGGGTGGCACACACAGGGACGGAGCTTACCTTGAAGCGGGGTGCTCCGTCTCTGTGGGAAGCAGCGTGAATTCACTGCTCTAAACGTCAGCGGCGCTCGGCGGCACTCGGTGGCACCCAAAATGGCGGCCGGTGGCGCTCCACCAATTGGGGCAGCGCGCCAGTCAGAAGCCTGCCCCCGGGCAGCTCTGCAGGGACAGTTCTAAATGGGGCACTGCGACGGAGTAGCGCGCACAAGTTTTAAAAAGACTACTTGAAAAGTGGTCTTTATAAAACACACAGCGCCACAGTGGTTTGAGGTCTAGAACCTCCCCTTTTTCACTGCTCTTGCACACCCCGTGGTGTAGACGACCTCCATGTCCGGTCGTCACAGCGCAGGGTTTTACCCCCGTGTGGAAATGGCCTAGGTTTTGAATCTCTGCTCAGCCATGGAAACCCTCTGGTTGACTTTGGGAAAGTCACATTCTCTCAGCCTCAGATGAAATTAAAGGCAACCCCCCTCCAGACAAATTCTGCCAAGGAAACCCCATGACAGCTTCACCTTAGGGTCACCATAACTCAGAAATGACTTGAAAGCACACAACAAAAGTCATTTATATGATTTGTACAATTACTACTAATTTGTCTAATTCACTCAAGTTACCCAGCTGGGTCAGGAACTGGGAAGACTGAAAATTCATCAAGTGCCTAGCTGTCTATAGGCAATCTTTAAACAAATATAGTGACATAAATTAAGTAAAAAAAAAATGTCAAGGAGATGTTCCTGGGAAGGAATAATTTAGCTACAGTAATCCGTGCACTGCTTGCTTTCCTGTTAAAGTATTGCAATACATTCTACATGGAGCTGTCATTGAAAATAACTTGAACCTCCATTGGATTAACATTAAATCATCCTTGACTATGGAGATTCTTAAAAATACGGAGTCTATGTACAAATTTATTATACCTTTATTATAAAGCATTGCTAGTACTTTGTTTTGCTTTTTTAAAGAATTTGATTGAATTTTACTGAATTTTATAGTAATTTACTTTAGATTCTTGTCACCTAAAATAATAATAGCAATAAAAAATTCCAACTATGAACACTTTTGCAAGACAAAGTCCATGTAAGAGTCTCCAACTGGAGATTACTCAAAGTGAATGCACATAGGATAGCATGTCAAAAGGCTAAATTACTCTTAGGATGCTTCGGTCAGAACACATATCATAACATTTTTATGATTTATCATTTAGTACATTCTGCTTGATAATTCATGAGGGGATTCAGATATGAAAGAGACTTTGTGATTCAATTTTTCTAAATCTTTTAGAGGGGGATCAGACCCTATTAAGCTAATCTTATGTGCCATAAGCCCCCTGGTCTGCTCATATAGGGTCCACGCTCATTATGAAGCTGTGACTAAGAAAGTGTTTATATAGATGGTGCACATTTTGTTGAGACGGCAGAAGGGTAGGAAGAGAAGAGAGATGCAGACCAGTGATGACACATAAATGAACAGGTTGAAAGATGGGAACCAACACTCTAAGATTCCACAACTCTCCCAGTTGAGAGTTGCCAAATGTATTTAACTCTCACTGTTCATTGACAAACAAATGCATTATGGGCTTTGCAGCTCATATGGGCCAAAACAGACAATAATAATCCAAAGAGTGAAACAGATCCAATTCTTTGCCCTCGTGGCAACAGCGTAATTTCTCAGTTTGATACATTTGACATTATCAGATTGGTTTTCTAATAAAGTATTCCAAATTCTGAAGGCATGTGTCTCAGATGGAAGAGTTGTGGCTGGAGGGTGTCACAGAGGTGCTTAAAGACAGGTCTCTACATCTTGTGTGCATAGCAAACAATCCTTGTACCCTCAGGCACAGTAAAAGATGCTCTCTTTTATTGCCCAAATTAAAGTGAGTTTGATATTCTACTTCTGCTGGCATCTTTATATGAAAAGGACTGCAGCTAGTCTCTATTATATTGTAGGAGGAACTGACGGGTCATAGCCTATTAGTTTCTTGACAGCTTCCTTCACTTCTCTGGTCTTCAGGCTATAGATAATGGGATTTAACATGGGTGTTGAAATGTTATATTGAATGGAAAAGAGTGCATCTATAATTACTGAGGAGGCTGTTTCAGATTTCAGGTGCCTAATTGATCCTGTGCTATAGTACAAAGTCACAACAATAAGATGAGAACTACAAGTTGAGAAAGTCTTTTTTTTAGCTTCTGCAGAGTGCATCTTCAGGACAGTAGAGACAATGCGGATATAGGACAAGAGAATAACAAATAATGTAGAAACCCCTACTGCACCACCAGTTATGAGAAGTGCCACTGAATTCAGAAAAGTGTCTGAACAGGATAAGGCCAGCAGAGATGGAAGCTCACAGCTGAAGTGCCTGATGAGATTTGATTCACAAAAGGCTAGCTTCAGGACAGGCAATGTATTTGCCAGAGCATAGCCAAAACCCATTGTCCACGCACCTCCTGCTAGCCACCTACAAAACGATGTGTTCATGATTTGTGCATAATGCAGAGGCTTGCAGATGGCAACAAATCGGTCAAAAGCCATTGCTGCCAGTAGAAATGCTTCAGTGCCTGCTGTTGCAAAGATAAGAAACATCTGGGTGATGCAGCCATTATAAGAAATTGTCTGGCTCACAGAAAAAATCAGTAGCAGTTTTGGCACAGTGACAGAAGAAAAGCAGATATCAAGAAGGGCCAGATGGCGAAGAAGGAAGAACATGGGGGTATGAAGGTGAGTGCTGTTCCTTATTACCATTACAATCATAGCATTCCCCAGCAGAGTTATGGCATACATAAGGGAGAACAGCAGGAAAAGGAAAACGTTCATTGGTGGGTCATATGAAAATCCTGAGAGGACAAAAGATGTTACAATGGCAGTCCGATTTGGATTGTCCATTTCCATTCCAAGCAAAGTCAGAAACTAGAATTGAAGGTGGAAAAACTGTTAAGTAAAGTAGGACAAGTATGCAAATTGCTGTAAGATACAACTCAGCTACATTAGTGACTTAAAGTAGCATACGATGGTCAACTGTGAAGGAATGGAAGGATCTACAGATAGATCAGTGGTTTCTGTGTCAATATATGACAAGATCTAATGTATCCTTATGTCTCAGTGCATATCCTGACTGAGCTGTGATACAAAACAGAACTCTACCTACATACTGTGCACATTATAAAATTTTCCTTTTGCAAAATGTTTCAGTCAGTATGCATGCAAACTTACATTCGCGGAAACCTGTAAGAAGAAAAGAAAGTCATGCCATGTAAAGTAAAATGAATGGCTCCCTGAGGACTTTGCATACATCTGCTTCCTGAGTAAGATTAAATTTGTAGAGGTTAACTTAACCACTTCTGATGGGGTGGCCACATATAGATCAATAGCTCCCAAACTTAGATCCCTAACAATTGGCTTGGACACTTTGGAAGCCCTCCAATATGCATCTCAGGATTCTTTTGTTTTATACAATAGATGAAATAGTTAGACTTTTTCTGGAACCTGCAGTAATACACTGCATCTGCCTTGGTGCAGACAACACCCTTGATCAGTGTTCATGTGGGCTCATGCTTATAGAAACCTGTAAGAAGAAAGGAAAGTCATGTCCTGTACATTTCAAGCAGAGTAGAACAAGGACAAATGAACAAAACTAAAGGAATGTTTGCTAACTTAAGTCTGATCAATTTTTGAAGATGTATCCAAAGCATGATGGAAGTTGTGTCCAACCTAGGATATATTTGTCTGTCTGTATTTGTACTTCTACCTTCTGTTTCCCATAGATATCTCTCCTTTGTAGAATGATGCTCACAAAAAATAATTTACACTATGATCAGAGAAACATCCAACTGGATCTCTGCAAGGATTAAAATCATTAATACATGTAATTAACAGTGGACTCTTGAACCAGCAGTATTAGACTCTATTCCTTCTTCCCAGCATACCTTTAGATGTTTATTGGTGTACTACGTTGTACTATTTTGAACAGCACATCTTTGTCCTACCTGCCATTCCATCTTTTTACAACTCTTACCTAACCACAGGAGCAAAACAAAGTTTAATTCTGTTGCTCTTCACTTAGGCTAATTATAGTTAGCACTGGTTTGTTGTAGAATTTTAGAGTATGATTTTTAAAATAATTACATTGGAAACAAACTTCTGTAACCAAGAACAGTGAAAACTTGGAAAACTTTTTTTTGACCCAGTGGTGGTGATCAGGTCATTATTATTGTGAGACTGAGCTATAGACATGCAAGATTGAAAGAACATAACAAAAATAGTAGCAGCAGTGGTGGCAAGTTAACAGACTCCAATTTGAGTAAAATACACCTTGAGGAAAAACCGCTGTCACCATCTTGGGGGTACATACCTTCTTTCCTGGTAAAACACTTATAGCTATCTTCACTGTCATTCTTGATCCAAGAGAAGAAAAGTGTTAATAAACCAAAATGAGAAAGGGAAAGAAAGGAACTATGTTTAAGGTTAGTGTTCATGTCAATGTAGCTACTCCACAGAAATGGTTGCTTCAACTTTTATAACTTATTCGAATACGAAGAAGCAGCTCTACACACAGTCATTTGGCCAGCATGGTTACAATCACAAACAAATCGAGACAACTCGCTTAAAGTTCAATCCACTGCAGTATGAACCTACCTGACTTGTCTTTCTCTGCAGCTATTTTTCAACTATTTTTCAGCCTCCTGTGGAAAGAAAAACAGAGCAAGGTGGGAAAATATTTCTTCCTTGTTTCCTGCTCCCCAGAAAAGAACTGGTTGTGATGTGCAGCCCTTTACAGCAGTTGTTTCTGTTCTGTTCTGTTCTGTTCAAAGCATGTACATATTCTACTGCTTGTGTCTTATAGTCCTCAACACTTCCCTTGAGACAAATTATGTAAAGTGCAATTAAAGCAAGGGTTTGTAAAGTGCAGCGTGGAAGATAGTAGAGATGCAAATGTCCATGCATTTCACTCTCACATGTAAGAATGAATAATTTCACAGTATTTCTTCCTGATGAATGAGATTGTGAGCATTTTTGCCCTTTTGCAATGGTCTTTCACACTTGGGACCTTTTGGAAAATATGTCATTTGTTTTTTAAAATGGTGATTTTTAAGGAGGAAACAACAGAAGTCCAGAGATGCAACATAAGTTCAGAAATGAAAAATAAATGAATGAATAAATAAATAAACACTAATTTGACCAATCCCCTGAATGAGATAGAGACAAAATAAGAAGCCTAATTACAAATTTATTTAGCTGTATTGTGTTTTAATTTTGTTGTAAATTGCTGTCTAATCTACTCTAACCTAATCGAATCTATTAGATACTCACAGTAAGGGAAGAAAAAAGAGAAACCTGGGGCCTACACACAGCCCCAAAGCCTTTTTTATTTATTTTTATTTTACAGCTCCCAGCCTGCTCTTGACCCTCCATCCAAATTCCAACAAAATAGGCTGAAAACCATTGAAAGATAGAGGGGCTAGATCTGGGAGGGACCTCTACATCTAAGTTGGAAAAATAAAAAATTATCCCCCAAATGCCCCTGAACATCCCCTCTACAGAACAGAGAAAAGTTTTGCCACATTTTTGCCTCTGCCCCCCCCCAACATTTTAGACTAAGGATAGACCTTTGAAAAGAAGAAGAAGAAGACTGAGGAGAAGAAGAAAGTGATGTTGAGGTCCCTTTATCTTCACACCCTGGGAGTGATGGGTTGAAAACTTTTGACCCATGGGCAGCCCTCGGGACAATGAAAGATGGCACATGGGGACTGTGTGTGGCCTAGAGGCCACACTTTGCCCACCTCTGGGCTAAATAACTCAGAATAAAACAGTCCTCTGAGTACAGAAATCTATGGCTCCTAAATCTAAAACTGGCTTATACGTATCAAAAACCTAGAGGTTTCCTATAAGAAAGAAAGAAGGATTATTTTTATGCAGGAGACTAAATTTTTGGAAAAATACAGAGGATTTCCCCCCAGAAAAGTCTTTTATCCCTAGAAGCATGTTTTCTGTGGAGAAAACAATGTAGTTGCACAATTAATATAATTTATGAAATCTGTACTAATTTAGCAATTGCTCAATTGTCTATTTACTTCCTCTGAGAAGAAAATGGATAAAGATTATATCCCTTTTCTAATCCTAAACCTCAATACTCTGAAATTCTCATTTTCTGACCCCAAATTTGCTTAATAAAAGAGGACTTTTGTTTATTTTTAAAAATTCTAGTGCATGAAATTTACGGAAGATTATTTTTCTTAATGAAGCAGAGAAGCAGGAGGAAGAGGAGGAGGGGGGTTTTGATCTTAGCTTCAAGACGGAAGCTACAATTTAGTGGGGCTCTGCTGAATTCTGGCATCCAACCGTGGCTTCTTTGACAAAGAATTAGAGCAATAGTTACCAGATCCAAAGGCAACTTAGGAGTCCTTGGAATTTTGCCAGATCGCATTCTGTGTGAGTGGCTGCTTAGGAATAGAGCAGTGGCCACAGCAGTGAGGCAAATCAAGGAGAGTGCCACTGTTGGACTTCTGGGGAAGGGAGGTTTCCCTCCTCATTATGGACACTATATCTTGACTTGGATCTCTTAATAAGAAGACTATGGCCCTTTTCACATGGCATTTGCCATTCGAAAGGGCCCCTCAGTGTTGCACTCACACTCACAATTGCTCAACGCTCCAGGGTAGGGCAGGCGCCACTCACGCACTTTTCATTTTCGGCTTTCAGCTGAAAATGGTGCATGATCGTGCATTGCTCCAGGGCCCTGCATGCACTTGCTGTGTGTGTGGAGCCTCCAGAGCCATGGTGGTCACACTTCCTGCCCCAATGCAGCCTGGGAAACTCCCAGGCTGCTCTGCAGAAGGAAGAGGTGGGGCTCTCACACTGCCTCCTCAGGACCAGGCAGCTCGTGTGGAGCTGAAGGAGCGGGGATGCAAGAACCTCTTGCTGGAGGCTGCTTGCGCGATCCCCACACCCAGCACTGAAAAAAATTAAGGTGCGGAAAGGGCATATGTCATCAAAAGAAGAAATAGGAAAAAGGAGAAATAAGGAGACAACACTATTAATTCAATGATGTCGAGGATTTGATATAATGGTATTGTTATAGGGAGATGAACTATTGATAGAAGTATTCTAGTATAGATAAGAAAAGAAGAAAAGGAAGGGAAGGAGATAGAATAAATATGAGGTTATTTACAAACTAGTGTATTTACCCAGCATTGCCCGGGATTTTATTTACTCATAGGTAACACTTGTTAGGAATTCCTTAGGAATTGTCTTACTTTATTTTAGGAATTAGATGTGGTTGAAATATACAGATTGGAGATCCTGTGTCCCTAATTCCCCAAACTGTCTTGTCTAGTACCTGTAACTTTTCCCCATATTACCCAATCCAATCCATATTCAGAATTATTAACATATAGAGGTTCAGTTTCTGAGGGAATACACTGTCCTTCTCCTTCTTGCTGCTAGGCCTTGTCTCTATAGCAACTGGCCAGGCCCAAGAGCTCTTGGCTGAGAATTCTAAAAGCCCCTCCCTAATCTGCAAACCCCAGGATTGCATAGAATCTTCATAAGAAGCCAATCATATGAGGTCTTTGCCTGCCTGACACAGACAAGTTCACAAATTCACAAACTTTGACTTTTATACGTTAGATAAAAATTGATAAGATAAAGAGTAATGAACTGTTTGAAAGGAGAAATGAGTCTTAAAAATGGTTAATATTTTATGGATTGTTTTAATTATTATATGGGAAGACAGGTAGATGAAAGATAAGATAGATACAGGACAGTAGTTAATTAATACAGAGAAACCATTATTTAATAATAGCTACTTATATAGGGGTTAAATAAATATGACTAACACTGAGTGTTTCATTAGCTGGAGATCCATATATGTTTATGATTTAATGTAGTGTGGTTTGTTCTTGATTTTTGCATATAATTTTCAGTGTGCTTGTTCTTATATTGCTGTCTTGGTTTTTTTAATACAAATTAGAGTGGACTGACTGAATCAAGGGAATTCACAGAGTTTTTGATGAATCTTTCACCTACTGATTCAGTGGATCTGCTTAGGTGAGTCTACTAATCAGAGGCAGAGTACTATATTTTCTGAAGAACAAATAAACCTTTTGTACAAGAAAATCTTCATGCAATGTTCTGAAAAGTCCTGAAATGTGAGAAATCACTGAAAACTACATTTTCTTTGGGGGGGGGAACCTGCTGTAACAGCCCCAGTGATGACAGACCTTCAGATTCTCCTCGCTCTTTTTGAAAGAGAAGAATAAAGGTTAATATTCCTGGCCACATTTGCAGTCTTTCATCTATGGAGATCAAAGCAATGTATCTTGTTCTTCTCCTAGCTTTATCTTCAAAACAATTCTCCAAGATAGGTTTGTTCAAGTTAAATTTTTCATTTCACTGTATTATTATTCTGAAGATTGGCTTCACTGGGATGGGGTTTTGGAAGTGGCTGGACAGATTCACCTCCTTTCTTTACTGAAACTGTAACCCCTGCTGGCAGATCCAGTCCTGGGGGAGCATAATATTTAATATACAAAGTTATTAAGCCAGATGTTCACCGGACAGGAACATAGACACCCAGGTCTAAAACAGAAGTATTACTACAAAGATCAAACCAAAGTTTCCCCAGTCATGTCTCCAAGAGGGAAACCTTGAAAAGCACGCACACACACACGCACACACACGCACACACACACACACACACACAGTGGACCATCAACAACAATGGCACCTTGAGGGGATTATGTGTCCTCCTGATGAGATTAATGCTTGGAACAGTAAGAATTACAAAGATGAGGTCCATCTGCATGATTCAGCTATTGTCCTTTCTGGGAAAGTGTCTGCCCCCAAGGCATGTTTTGCCCTATAATTGAGTCCCCTTTTGGGACTCTCTTTGGAGAACTTCCCATGCTTGACTAGTGCCCTGGCATTCTGCTAATTGAGAACTCCCCTCAGCATTCTTCCTCAACTGAGCCACCTTCATCTTGCTTATTTCCAAGCTGAAGACTACAGGATCAGGTGCAGTATAAACCACTCTCTTTCTCTCTGCTTTTCCTGATATTTATATCTTTCTGACTCATTAGACCTTGTGTGCTTGTATGAGTGACTGCTTTGTTGTGTGTATGTGTGTGGATATTTTTTCCAGTTCTGCTGAATAAACTCATGGTAATTAGACATTTGACCTGGCTCCCATGTGGTCTGTCTCTGTAGACATAGGGTCTGAGATCTCTCTGTGTTGCCCTGCCCTCCACTTTGCTAAGCAGTGCTCTGCTAATTTCCCCAATCTTTGTATTTTTGGAGTGAATCTGGGTGTCCCCTGGGGCCCTCAGAAGTCAGGGCAACAAAACTTGCTCCCTTCTAATCTACTTTGCTGCCCTGTTCTAGAACACCTTGTGAACACCTTGTGAATTGGTTCTTCTGGAGATTGAGAAAATATTCTCAGTACATCCCGGAGATGAGAGTTCCTGCTTGATTGTGGAAACCCATTGGATGACCTTGGGTGCATCAAACACTCTCAGCCTCAGAAAACTCCATGATAGGTTTGCTTGGTGTGATCTTAAAGCACACAACAACAGCAACAACAATTTACCTATTATACATTGTCTTTGTCTCAGGATCCAAGAAGAGCCATGTTTGAACCTTCTGCTCTCTTATTGCTTTGGCACTTGAACTGTTATTGTCCTATGCACCAAGTGTCCACTTTCAGTTCACTGCCCGCATACACAGCCCTGTAGAGACCTCACAGTGAACAGTAAATGGTCTGGAATACTACACAAGTGTATTCAAGGGTGGGATTCTTTTGTTTCCATCCCTCTTTTAGTGCTATGTGCAAGCAAAATATTGGCTTAATCTGGCTTGATCTCAGCAGTGGCCTTTACTATATAGACATAGTAAGAACACATAGAAATATCAACAATATCAATATGGTAAACTGGTGAGTTTAAATCCTAGTTCCCACTGAGACGGTATATCTTTGGACAGAGAATGTATATGAGAGAGGAGAGAGGCTGGAAATAATATAACTTGTAGATTTCTTAATTCAGGATTTTTTTTCATGATATGGCTACATGCACTAGATTGCCTGATTAAAATTTGGTGACAATCCCACAAAAGGCCTTTTGTAACATACCACTCCAGTTCTCAAGGAGAGTGCAGTAGCAACTCCAAAAATTTCTGTTGGATTCATGTCCCTAAAGAAGGCCAGAAATATATAAACAGGCTGAATTGCGTTGGGCTTTTTTAAAGAATAAAATGTATTCCATCTACAAGCATGTGGAGCTTACTCTCCTTCTCCTTTGCTGATTCAGATACATGCTTTCCAGGTTTTTGTTCTTGCTCCTAGTGTTCAACATTATCAAATTAATTTTCAAATCTACTGTTCCAAGTTCTTGTCAAATATCTCAGAATAATTATCCATCCAAAAATAAAGTAAGCAAACCAACCAGGAAATCTGGCTGTCGAAGAAAAATACTGCCCTTAATCTTCTTTGCCGTTTCTACTTCAGTGTGGTGTAGTGGTTTGAGCATTGAACTGTGACCTTGAAAACCAGGGTTCAATTCTCTGCTTGACCATGGAAGCCCACTGGGTAACCTTGGGTATGTTACCCTAGAAAATCCTGTGATAGGTATGTCTTATGGTTGCCAAAAGCTGGAAATGACTTGAAGGTACACAACAGCAACAAATTTTCATGTGATAGGAAGGTATAGACCACGTCTCAAGAACATGGGAACCACTTGAAAGCACTGTGTGGAATTTGGGCTAGATGAATTGGGTACAAAACAGATCATCAGATAGAAGCATTTGTGGCCCCTTGATCTTAAACAAACTCATATATATCAATAATTTATTCATCTCTTTATAACACACATAATGTCTGAATCAATGCCATGTTATTTGGTGGAGGATGATCTCACATTTGTTTTGGTTACAAATGGATTCCCAGAAGACTAGCTTACCTTGGAACAATTGCAGAAGAAAACATGACATCATTCCATTGTTCCTTTTTATAACATTACCATGTTCAAGAGAAGTCTCTCCAGTATTTAGTATAAAGACTGACCAAAGGAAAACAACGTGCAAGAGATTTGTGTGGTTCTTTCAATGTAAGGTAATTGTTTATTTCAGGTGTTTTTATGGTGAAGGGAAAATTGCAGTTGAAAGATGATAATGTGAAAAGATTTTGCCAATTTGAATTCTCAGCTTTGTCTAATAGTAAAAAAAATAAATCTGTTATACTAAAAGGGAGGGTCCTTGCACATGGAAAAGGAGGCTTAGCTCATATTCATTCCACAAAGTCTATTGATGCATCTTCTTTATGTCTACCGACTGGATTGATGTAGCATTCTACATGTGTTTCAGAGAGTTATTTTTGAATACTTTCCATGGGGAAAAGTTCTTCTGAGCAGCTTGCTTAGTTTGCTTGAGTCAATTCACCTGTATCTCTCCCTTAGATATGTGAGCAGCTTGCTCAAGAAATAATCTTGAATTGGAGAGATGACGAAGTTGCTTCCTTTTTAAATGATAGACACTTGTGGTTTTAGAAGCAGCATGGCAGGAAGAAATGCAACAAGATAATCTTTTCCTATCAATGCACATCCATGCTACAAAACATTCCCACTTATTTACTACTGTCTTTCATGCACAGAAGTTTGTTCATTGAACACCAGGGTTTTTAATATGTTTCACAGCCAGTTTTCTCCCTGGCATGTGACATTCTGAGTGACTTGGTCTCAAATCTGATATGAACCTGATAGATTCGAAATCTTAGATTTGTATAATATGTTATATGTGTTCACTCTGCTGCAGTGATAAGCACTGGCAAGTTCACTTCTGCCTTCTCTTTCCTGTTGTTAATTACCTTCTGATCAGGCTCAGCTTTACGATGAACCTATGAATCAGAGATCTCCAAGAGTCTAGGTAATCAAACAGCTCCATTCAGGTCTTGCATACTTAGTGTTGTGGCATACTTGATTGAGTCAATTCACCTGTATCTCTCCCTTAGATATGTGAACTGATAAAATACTTTTTTAAAAAGCATTCTTTGACATGATTGTGCATGTAAATGAATCATGGTTGAAGAGGCTATGGTGTGATTACTCATAGAAAAACAAATTTGAACACTCACTGAGGGTACAAGGAGATGGGTCCTTGAGACCTTTGGTGGTATAATTGCAGACACCTTGGGATGATGCTGATTATCTGGACCAAGGCAAATTTAGTCCTTAAACCAGTCCTGAATCCTGACTGAATTAGCATTAGGATTAAAAGACTGAATTAGTCTTGGTTGATGCATGCCTTTTGCTTTGATCTTCCAATGGCTTTTGATATCACTGACTATGCATTAGTTCCACTAGGCATCAGCCATTTCATTCCTACCTCCAGCGCAGTTTCCAGAGAGTAGTATGGTGAGATTGTTTCTCATACCCTGGGAACTGTGCTATGGGGTGCCACAAAATTTCATCTCATCTCCTTAATAAATGCATAAACCTGTTAGAAATTTGTAGTACACCTACTTCTCTGTTACATTTGAATTGGATGCAGCTGGACACCTTCTAAAACAGTGTCTGGATTCAATAAGAGGCTAATGAAAGACTGCATGTGAGAAAAACTTGTGGGTGAGTGTATCCCATGTCTGGAAGATAGGAAGACCACCTGATCTATATGAGTTTGTACTTCTTCTCAAGAATCAAATTCACAGCCTAGGAATACTGCAGCATCCAGTTTTCTCATGTTGTCACATTCAGGCCCAAGAGACTTCCGTGTCTCAAAATGCTTTTTATCTGTTTTTATTGGAACACAAATGGCAGCTATTTTACTTTTATTTCTTCCTCTCTGATAACGTGATTACAATTGTTCAGGCACTAGTAATATCAAGACAGGCATGTAGCTTTGAAAGCAGTCTCGATATGAACTGCAGCTGGTGCAGAATGCTTCAGTTAGGCTTCTGAGTGGGGCAACCTACCAGCAGCACACAGTACTCTTGTTGAAAGAGTTGCAGTGGCTGCTAGTGAACCAAGTTAAAGTTTTGGTCATTAATTTACCAAGCCTTAAGCAACTAAGAAACTGGTCATCTAAAGGAGACTTTCTTCTTCCTTAGAGACCCATTTAGTCATGAGGTCACCTGGAAAGACCTTCCTTTTATTGCCATTTGTTTATGATATGTATTCAGCAGTTGTTTCAAGTGGGACATTCACTGTTATGTACAGGTCAAAGTTCTCTTTCATCAGAACTTCGAAATACTCCAACCATCCTTCATTTCTGACACATATTGAAGTCATATTTACTTGAGCAAGCCTTTCCTGTTTAATTCACCCATGTCTGTTCCTTGAAAATCAAACAAGTTTGTGTGCTGTACTCTGTTTATTTGTATATTGTATTTTATAATTTACTTATGCATGCTACTTTGAAGTGTGTGAACATAAGAAGGAAATAAATCTTTAAAGAATAAAAAAGAAATAAAAATATATACCCTTTACCCACATGCAGTTTTTTGGAAGGCAGTAAACACACTTTGTAGCATTAAAGATGTGTTATTAACCATTTAGGATTTATAGCCTTAAACAAACTGAGTCTAAGTTGTCTTGAAGGAACATATATTCTATATGTAAGCGTGTTCAGGCTGTGCAGTTTTTCTCTTGGTCTTGCATCCTTCACAAGCATCTACTATATGCACAGGAAGAAAGGATGGCTGTTTCCAGATATAGGACTTCCTTTCCTGTGGATTTTAGGCTACTTATCCTTCTACTGTAAGGAAAGAACTTTTTGTGAGAACTGTGCAGCTGAATCCAGTAAAATGAGGTGAATTGGGTTGATTCAGAACAATTTGTTTGATCCCGAGAATGGATTGACCTAATTCAGTTCAAGAGGTCATAGTTGAAAGAGGTTCAGACTTATCCAGAGATCTGGACTTTGCAAAGAAGTGAGGAAAATCCAGGCAGCGTGTCCCCAGCACAAACATATAAGGAGAATGTTGGGATGATGCAATGTTTTTTGAGGGGCAGAGGGAACTGAGCTTTGCTTGTTTTATTTATTTAATATACTTTCTGCCTTTCTTCCAATGTGGAACATACAGCTTACAGTCTGAGTTAAAACAAAATACTGCTAAGACAATTTATATTTCAAAAGTTTAAAAAATGGGTAAGCAATTGTTAAAAACACACTTTAAAAAATATTAAAGTTGTTTGAAACATAGTGAAGATAAATGTATAGCACCCTTCTCCCCCCATTAAAAGACCCTCCTGTAACACCCAGTTAACAGCTGAAGGCTTATATAGGCAAAAATGTCTACATAAGAAAGAAAGCAGAGAGAAAGAGAGACTGTCAAAGTAGCCCACTGTGGGAGGGAACTTCACAGGCTGGAAGGAGCCACCAAGACCTCTCTCTCTTTCTCCTGCGTCTTAGCCAAACTTGCCTGGGATGATAATGTGACCAGGAAAACATCCTCCCCTGGCCATCTTAAAAATCAGGCAGGCATATTAACAACTCTATCATGCAAGATTCTGATGAAACTTATCCAAAAAAATGTGCTCATGAACAGAGGTTTTGTGTGGTCACTAAAGTTACATTATCTCTTCCAGAATCTGTTTGTGCAGAAGATTGTAAAAAAGCAGCTCATGAAAGATGGCTGTGTTCACTAAGCATTTATCTTTTTAATTTCCTTTTGTGTTGCTGCATAGCCTTCTTAATTTTCTGTTCTCTCACACATATTTTCTCTTGTTAACTTGTCTGTATAATGAGTTCATTTCTGTTTGACATAGGCCGTTTCCTCACGGGGGGGTGAAACGGGGCGGCACACAGAAGGCGGAGCTTACCTGGTAGCAGGTTGCTCCATCCCTGCGGGGAATGTGGATTCACTGCTCTATACGCCGCTTAATTTCGGCGGCGCTTGGTGGCGTTCGGCGGTGCCCAAAATGGCAGCTGGCAGCTTCTGGCAGCCCTCCACCAAGCAGGGCAGCGCGCCAGCCAGAAGCCCGTTCCCGGGCAGATCTGCAGGGACACGCTACCACATCTCTGCAGTTCTTCCCCGGGGGTTGCCATGGAGCAGTGCGGGCGAGTTTCATAAAAACCACTTGCGAAGGTGGTTTTTATCAAACTTGCAGCGCCACCCCCACGGCTGTGCTAGAGCAGTTTGAGGTGTAGAGTCTCACTTTTTCCAACTGCTCTAGCGCACCCCGTGGTGAAGAAGACCTCCTGGAGAGGTCGCCCTAGTGTGGGCAATATGCTCATGTGGAAAGGGCCATAGTGAGATATTTCCTGTCTACCTCAGTTCTTTATAAGAATTTGGTGTTCAGATAGACATGGATCAGGCCCAGATTGATACAGAGGGAATCAGTCCCTCATCGAAATCATGAGATAAGTTTCTGAACTAGATAATCTTGCACACAGACCTACATTTTTATTTAGGAAGATTTTGATAATGGACTGGTATCAAAGAATGAAGAAAAAGTCAGTTTGGTACCATACTTTTTGAATAGTTATGTGCTCCTAAATACATTTGACTCAATGGCTTTATATATATTTTTAATATTATAATCTTTAAATGTGTTATAGCATGATCATTTTTTATCTTGAATACTACCATTAGTCCCAAACTCAGTAGATTCATAGAGAGCGAAATTTTCTTAAATGTTGAGTCACCATTTAACAATTAATTCAATGAGTCTAATGGCACTAAGCAATGGGATCCAGGCCTTTGCATTTTTTTTTCAGTATCAGTTTTAATCATGAGAGGAAAGCAAATTATCAAACTTCTTTAACACATTATACTAATAATGGGTCATATTTATTCAACATTAAATCAATTCTATTTGTTTTCAGTTCACAGATAATTATAGGCTTGCTGAGCAACCTGTGATGGAAAATCAAACTGTCATAACTGAGTTTATCCTAGTGGGACTCTCCAGTGATCCACAAATACAGGTTTTCCTCTTTTTCATATTTCTAATAATTTTTTTAGTGACTTTACTAGGAAACACAGCAATCATGCTGGTGATCAGGACTGAGTCTAGCCTTCACACACCTATGTTCTTCTTTCTTGGTCATCTGGCCTTTGCTGACATCTGCTATTCATCTGTTACTGTTCCCAAGATGCTGGAAAATCTCATAAGAGTGCAGAAAACAATTTCCTGGGAAGGGTGCATTGCCCAAATCTTTTTCTTTTTCCAGGCTGCTTGTGCTGAAGTATTCATCCTCTCAGCCATGGCTTATGACCGATATGTTGCTATATGTGACCCACTGCATTATGCAATGGTCATGAAAAAAGAAATGTGCGGAAAACTGGTGGGTGGAGCCTGGGCACTGGGTTCCTTGTATGCTGTAATAAATGCAGTGCCCCTGGTGAATCTGCATTTTTGTAGGAACAATACAATCAGCCACTACAGCTGTGAGCTTTCTTCACTCTTGTTTCTGTCTTGCTCACAGACATTAATTAACAATATTGTTCTTCATACTTCTGCCTTGGCACTGGGTTTTAGCTCATTCCTCCTTACCCTCGCTTCTTACATTTACATCATTTCTAGCATATTGAAGATTCGTTCAACAGAAGGAAGACGTAAAGCCTTCTCTACTTGCAGCTCCCACCTCATTGTGGTGGGCTTATTTTACATGGCAGCTTTTTTCTGCTATATGAAACCAAGTTCTGAATCATCCATAGACCTTGACAGGATAGCTTCTGTCCAGTATAGCATCTTAACTCCCATGTTAAACCCTATAATATACAGTTTGAACAACAAAGACATTAAAACTGCTCTGACAAAAACATTTGAAAGATGTAATTTTCATAAATACAGCCAGTCTTAAGTCTATAATGACTTCTATGACACAATGTTGTATGATGTTCCAAGTAGAAATTGTTCTGTTTTGTCCTGTTTTTGCATCAGCATGATGTCTCTCTGAATACTTCTTTTTCCTTAAAAATGAATTTCTATACTGAAATTTTCATACCAAACAGCATGTGAATGTATTTATTTATCTGTTGCAATATGCTTTTCTAAATGTGATTTACCCCAAAATACACATTTATTTACTTTTAAAATTCACTTTTTTATTTTTGAGATGAAAACACTGTGGTACAGCATTTGGAGAAATGTGGAATACATTGGACAGCAAATAAAAATAAAAACAAAACAAAAAATCAATTATTTGTATATAGAGAAACCATGGATTCTATAATAAAAGCTATGGTAGACAGACTGAATTATAAAATCTATGACTGATTGACTGATAGACAGATAAAATATTGTGACTGGGACTAGAAGAATAGGAAAGGAGTAAGATTAAGAACATGAGTTGACACTATGCCCCATACAGCCTCTTGGCAAGCCATGTATACCCAAATGTTAGAGATATCCTTTAACCAGCTTGTCATTTAGCTTAACTGGTGCCAGGCATGTGTTGATTATGACAGAAGAAACCTTGGAGCTACCTGATACTATCTCCTGCTTACTCCATCTCTGGTTGAGAGTCACAAATAATGATAGCTGGTGGTTTCCAAGTCAGTATGGCAGTGTATGAGTTCTGAATGTTGGTCTGAACAAGGAATTTCAAAGTACTTATGGAGTCAGCAATCAAAGTTCCTTTATAGATAAGACTAGAGCACATGGGAGGTTTCTGCTGTCATTGCTCATTTTAGCATTTCCATAGCAAGAATTTCCTGAGAAAGACGAAGGCCCATTTCATGGAAATTTTGTAAATGTAGAGAGAGGCCTAAAAAAGATGTTATCAGGAGTGAATCCTTTGTTTCTCACTCTGAGAAAAAGAAGCATTCTGCCTGTGAAAAATCGCCATAGTGCCATAAAGCAGACATTCTGGAGAGCATTGTGAAGAATTTCAATCAGCTAAATGATATGTGTGTAAGCTCTCTTGGCATCATCATTCATATGGCAGTACGGGAAGTAATATATATACCCATGCATAAGTCGACCTTGTGTATAAATTCAGGCCAAGTTTTGGGGCCAAAATTATAGATATTTATATGACGTGTGGATAAGGCAAGGGCAAAACCTTGGGGCTCAAAATGGGGCTACTTAGATCTATTATGTGAAGAGGCAAAAGTGCCAGCACCACATCAGGGCTCCAGCCACCCCTGGCCACTGCCATCACCATCACCATTTTCTTCCCCAGGCATTACAAAAAGGGTTGGAGAAAGTAGAGACTTTCAGTGCTTCTTTTAGGTTCTCCAAAGAGAGACAAAGCTCTTGAGAACTTAGTCTGCCCATGGGGAGCCTAAAAGAAGCATCAACCCCCTCTACTCTCCATACTCCAGCAGGGAAGGTCTAAAGAGCTGACACTATAGCTGAGAGAACAGAGGGTACTGGGGCATTTTCTAGCTTCTCCCAACCTCCTACACTCTCCCCACTCCAGCAGGGAAATGTCAAAAAGCTGCTGCCATGGTGGAGTTTGCATAATGGAGCTGGGCTTCTTTTCAGCTTCTCCTGACCTCCTCCACTGTCCTTGGCTATCAGGATGGCCCATGCTTACTTTTAACAACAGGCAACTGAACACCAAGACCCAGCTGCAAGCTGTGCATTTAAAGTAACAAGTAAATTAGCTTGAAAGTGGCTTTAGGTGAGGATTTTTATAAATTCACAAAGGCTATGTCAATGTGTATGATCTGTTCTGGCAAAATGGAACCTCAAGATTTGAATGTTGTGTTCCTTTGAATACCAGTTATAATATCTGCTGTAATTGCAGAGAATGGCTATCAGCCTATGAGTTTTCAAAACAACTCTGTTTATATCTTAACCATACAATTTAAGTTGGACATGTTATGCTTGTAATCTTCCACCATAAACTGTGGGAAATATGGTTATTATAGATTCTATATTCTGGCTTTCTGGTTATCAGGAGTACTAATATGATTTTTTTTAAAAAATGGAACTGTAAAAATGGTTGCTAGATTGCCAGCCATTGGTAACACTCAAATCGCATAGCGCTCAAGAAAGAAGAAGCATTCCATCCACATTCAAATTATGATGGTGAAATTTTAGCAAGGAAATATGTGAAAACAAAACCAAATGGAAATTCCTTTTCCTTGTTACTATTGGAAAAGAAACAAAGGGTCAATGAAGAATAAAAATTATATATGGGGAACTGTGGATGGTTTCCAAGCACACCCTTGCTAAAAGCTAGCCCCGGACATTTTGCTGCCTGGGGTGAATAACAAAATTATTGCTCTTTCCCACAATAGGGATGAAGTACTATCAGTACTGATAATGGGACATCATTCTATAACATAACTGGAGACAACAGGTTAATTAGTGGGAAATCATGCAGTCTCAATATGTTGTTGGACTAGAGGTCCAATCAGCCCTAGCCACCAAAGCCAATGGTGAAGAATGCTGGGAGTTGTACTCTTACAACATCTGGAGGCCTATAGGATTGGGATTTTTGAAAAGAAAAGGTATAAATGAACGTTTCTGTACAGTTTTGGGTGAATTTCTGCTAATATCATCATCTTGTACACAATTTTATCTAATGACATAATTTTCTATTCACTTGCAGGATAAACAACTGTTTTCCCCATTCCTGTTGAGGAGGAGGTGGTCCTGGGAGTTACCTCCTCACTTTTTCAGAGCAAGGAGAATTACTGACAATCTAACTATCAGAATTAGAGGATCAATGCAAAAGCAAGAGTGTGGCCGTATAGCTATGACATGCTATTTTGTTTTTTGATTGAAAATCAGAATTTCAAGATTTTAATCGCAGCATCTTTATAAGTGCTGCTTTCACCTCCTTGTTCTGTAAACTATAGATGATGGGATTTAGCAAGGGTGTAAGGACACAGTATTGTATAGAAAGTATTTCATCCAAAATTACAGATGAAACTGAACCTGGCCTCAGATAGCGGAAATAACCAGTTCCATAGAAAAGAATCACTACAATGAGGTGTGAGGTACAAGTAGAAAAAGCTTTATGTCTGCCTTCAGTGGAGGTAATTCTCAGGATGGTGGAGATAATGTGAATGTAGGACAGAATGGTGAGGAACAGGGAGACTAGCCCAACAGTACTTCCACTAACAAAAAACAATATTTTGTTCCTATATGTGTCATTGCATGAAAGAGAGAGGATGGAAGGCAGCTCACAACTGAAATGCTGTATGATATGTGATCCACAGAAATGTAACACTAACAATGGAAGTATGTTTATGACAGCATAAAAGAAGCCAATCACCCATGAAATAGCCACTAGCTTTCTGCACAAGGTTGTATTCATTATTTCCATGTAATGCAGAGGTTTGCATATGGCAGAGTATCTGTCATATGCCATTGATGAGAGAATAAAAACTTCAGTAGTAGCAGAAAGCAAGATGAAGAAGGCTTGAGTGAAACACCCACCAACAGACATGGTCTTCTGCTTCACAATGATGGTCCTCAACATCTCTGGGACAGCGACTGTTGAGAAACAGACATCAAGGAAAGAGAGGTGGCTCAGGAAGAAGTACATGGGATTCTGAAGATGACAGCTGATACTTATAGCCAGCATGATTAAAACGTTCCCCAGGAGAGTTAGTAAATAAATGATCAAGAAAAGGAAAAAGAAAAGAATTTGAAGTTGCGTATTGTTGGAGAAGCCAGTGAGGGAAAAGTAAAGTTGATCAGTTTGGTTTTCCATTCATAGTTCTGTAATAACACGCAAAATCTAAGGAGATAAAAAATAAATTATTAATTTCAAAATCAGAAGAGGAAAGGCAAAAATAAATAAATAACATTAAATCCAGGTAATCCAGATTATCCTGAGTGAGATCACTCAATCTGAACAGTAGAGTTTATGTAGGAATACTTATGTCCTATCAACGTTTTGGACCTTAAGTTCCAGAACCCAGCATGGGCAAGTTCTGATTGTTGGAATTGCACTTTGGAAAACCTTTGGGGCCCATTCCCATTTCTGTTCAAAATGACAGTGTGTGATGTGTGTGTGTGTGGGGGGGAAACCCTTTTGAAAACAGAGCCCCAAACCTCCTCTGGATTGCAACTATGCAGGAATTACAGAGGTTCCCATCAAGACAAAATATTGAAGGAACATTGGGGTGGGGGCATCACTAGGAATGATGTGATTTTTGTGAATGATAGTAAATTCATTCTGATAAAGAATGAACTGATTTTTTTAAAAAAAATCATTGCTAAATTACACTTTTGAGAGGAATGTCACAAAACAGTTCTATATTGCCTTGCTCAAAATGTGGCAAAAATGTGTGTTGGGGGGAATATGCTTCAGTGTCAATCTGAAAAACAGGGGGCATCACTCATCAATAGTTCCATATGAGTGGGTCAGGTTTCCATCCATTTCTCCCCGTAAAAAGTTAATGTGAATGGAAAAATTCACAACAGAGTTTTGCATTCCCTCTTGTAGATCAAAGAACCAACCAACAGCCCCTGCTCATATGTTTTGCACGCAAAACATCCTAGACTCAGTTACTGGTATCAGAATTTAAAATATTGTTTACCAACTAGGCTGAATAACGCCTCATATGAAACTCTGGAAAAGAGCCACTGGTCAGATTAGATAGAATCACGCTGCAAAGATCAATGATCAGCATGAGGCTCTTTGAAGAGAGAGGTGGCTGACTCATAGTACTATAGAATCTGCACTCTTTTATACTTGTGGTCAGCTTGGCTCCTTAACTATGATTTCCTCTTTTCTTCATAAAACATTGCCAACACACTGAGGCCCTTTTTGCACGACATTTTCCATGCGAAAGGGTGCCTGGAGCGTTGTGTAATTGTGAGGAGCGATCTGCACAATACACTCACAGTTGCATGACACTCCAGGGGCCGGCAGGCACAGATCACACATCTTTCATTTTTGGCTAGAAGCCAAAAATGGTGTGTGATTGTGCATTGCTCCTGGGCCCCACGAGCACTTACCTGGTGTGCAGAGCCTCCGGAGCTGTGCCGGTCGCGCTTCCTGTCCCAGCGCAGCCTGGGAAAGTCCCAGGCTGCACTGCAGAAGGAAGAGGCAGGGCTCTTGCATGAGGAGCCAGAGGCTGCTCACTCAATCCCCAGGGCCAGAAGAAGGTAAGGTGCAGAAAGGGCCAAAGTTTATTCCTTGGTTAGTTTGCAAATTTTTATATTTTTACAGATAAATATATACTAAGAATCCTTTTGCACTAGGACTACATACATTTGAAATCACTGTGCTCAATAACTGACATTTTTTAGGAGACTGTTCATTTCCCTCTAAAAAGCACCATACTAGTAATTAGGGCACACAGACTAATTATCATCACTATTGGATTATAATCAGCCTATTTTTTCCTAGTTGGAGCATGTTATGAAATTATTATCAGAAATGATATTATCACACCACCTTTTGGAGTGATGTACTTGGGTATCACATCAAAATCAGTGTGAGATCTGCTCCTTTGAGATAATTTTTAAAAAGTATGAACTCCAACTGCTAAACAGAGGATAAACAACTTGTGGGTCTTGTGGTTGGTGTATTTTGTTTTTATGAGCATGTGGTGGTTTGATCATGTTTGTATCTGCAGAGTCAAAAACTGCATTCTTGAATACAGTTTCTTACATCAGTTTAATGAGCACCTTATTGCTTGACCTGACAAGTTACAGATCCTGCTACATGGAAACACATAATTTTAGTATGGATACTGGGAGCAAATGGCATCTATTTCTGTGTTTACATGGGATATGTAAAGTAGATAAATGAATTTCAAAATGCCACACAACCCTAATCCATTCAAAAACTGGATTTATGCTTCACCGAGTAAAAACCACCACTACTGTTATTATATTTACTTATATCCTCCCTATTCTCCAAAGCTAGGACTCAGGGAGATTTACAAAGCTTATATTGTTTCTACAGATGTAAAAAAAATGGTGGCATCTCATATTCTAAACACATATCTGCAAAACTAATTTCTGCTTTTTTCTATTCTGCATTTTGCAGCTCATTGACATGATTCAAATGCACAGAAACATCCCTTAATGTACCTAGTGTTCATTCTATTTTCAACTAAAATATAGTATGTTCACCCAGTTGTGATGAATGCAGCCAAAATATTGTTCCTAGTGCCTCGTCCTTAGCACAAAGACTGTTTAGAAATAGTTCATATTTGATAAGAGTTCATGGCTCAGATCACAAACCAAGAGACAATTTCAATTTGATCCCAACAAGAAAGTCTCATTATTTAATCTGCTGAAAATATTTGATGAGTATGTATTCTGCATTCCCCTTAATGAAATGAAATATTATAATTGTATACCCATGCAATTTAATGAGAAATCAGTGTTTAAATCATAGGTTAAGTAGTGGTTGCACCTTTATTCCGAGAAGTTCTCATAATACACTCACTTCAGAGCACATGCTGAGTATGTATTCTGTATTCTCATTCTCTAAATAATGACTTAATTACCAGTATTTGAAAACCAATTGCTGCTCTTTCTATGTGGGGTCCCCTCAATGAATGGAGACCTTTGGTATTACTCAGAAATCTTAGTTGAAAGTGCTCACCAGGTGATAAAACACTAAAAAGCTGTCTCAATTCTTCTCTCCACATATCACTAATCTGAAGCAACCATTTTTCAAGGAACTCAAAGGAAATAGCCCAGCATGAGCATCTAAAGGTTCTACAGAACAGTAAGAACTGTTTGAAAATGAAATAGAAGACTACAAACTCTTCTTCAGATGTTTTCAGATAGAAATTGTATGGAAATCCCTCATGAATATTGTAACAACAGATTCATGCATGGCAAGGTGTTAGAGCAGAAGCACCTCCTGGTTCCTTCCAATTCTATTCTTCTATGATTTGATAAATGTTTTCCCTTCATGGCAAAGAACCTGTATCATCATTTAAAATACTGTATTGTTGTTATATTTTGGGACATTTATATTACTTGACATTACAAGATAACTAATTGTTTCCTTTGGATCAGATTATGCAAAGTTTAAAAAAACACTTACTAGCAAGATAGGACCAATATATTGAAACATGGGAATACCTTCTAAACTGAACTTTTAAGCCTTCTGTAGCTACTTCGAAATTGCTGCATAGCTCTTTGTCTCCAGCCTCAGGCTAAATGAAAGGACCAGTTTGCTCTTGTGCTCTTGCTTCTTACCAGTTGGACAGCAGCTTTATCTCCTGACTGAGTAGACAAGCTGTTTAAGTCACATTGAATATAAAGAACAGAGATAATGTATCCCCATGTGAGAAGCAGAAAACAAATCTGTCTCAGATGAAAATCAAAATATGAAAAAAAAAAAAAAAGAGGTTGTCTCAAGATAGCTAACTAATGGTGCAATTCTTTATATGTTTGCTCAGAAGTATTATCCAGTTAGTTCAGTGAGGCTTAACCAAGTATGTAGGTATAAAACTTTAGCCAAACTTGCCCAAATTAATAGGCATATATTTACTCTTTTATTAAGACCCTAGCAAAGCTGTTTATAAAGTATTTTTTCTCATTTTTAATATTTCCCTAGGCTAATTCAAAGATTATTGCAAAGGAAAATTCAAGATGTCTTACAGCATAAAAAAGAAATATCTGGACTGCCCTTTGAAATTCATGAAGTTTCTTTTGCAATCTTCCTTTTCTCATTTTAAATTTTATATTTCCTGGTAGATCTTTGTATAGTGCAAAAACCCAAATTTGCTTCACATTTGCCTTTAGACCAAACATTGTGGCAAATAGGAATACTAGCAAAAGGGAGTTGCAGGAGGGTGTGGACCATATTTTTTGATGTCAAGGTTTGGGCCTTGCAAGCTATGTGGTACCATAACAGCTGAAATTTTTCTGCTCAGTGGAAGTAGATTTGGCTGCTTGGGCCTTCTTTCTGAAGGATTATAATACAATGTCATTTTGATGAGATCTGAAGGTATCAACGGGGCTCCAGATTCTGATACATCAAAAACACTGGGGTTTGCATGGACTTTAGGACCACCAGTTATGCTCATACTAATGTAACACATAATTAAAAAGTGGGTTCTGCCTCCACCATCAACTACTAAAAGTAAACTATGTCAGCACTAGTGCAGTGAAGTTAGTTTAATTAACATTAATATTTGCTGATTAATCTTATTTTTATAGTAAAAATTATTTAATCAATAGGTGATGACATATTATATACATATATACACACACACACACACACACATACTATATCTATACTATAAAATTATTAAGCCTCAATTAATTATGATACATTCACAAAGAAAAAGAAAATTTTCATAATTTTCTTTAACTCTTTTGCATGATATAAAATTGTAACATACTCTATTCATAACACAGCAAAATAACAAATTCAGAACCCCAAAATCATGATTTCACCCTCATTTTCTCTCAAATATTCAATCAATAAGTGTCAATTGTTTATAAAGTCTTGTTCTGGAACACCTTTAACTTATTTGTCAACTATCCATTTCCACAATTGTCATCAATCTAACAAGCCATTCATTTACTGTTGGTATAAATTGAGGGCAAATTTTGGGGCGAAAATAGACATTTATATGGCACATGGTTAAGTCAAGGGTAAAACTTTGAGGCTCAGCATGGGAGTCCTTGGATCCATTCTTGGGAGAGGCAAAAGTGCCAGCACCACATCAGGGCTCAAGCCACCCCGGCCACTCTCACCGCCACCACCATTTTCTTGCCCAGACATTGCATAAGGGGTTGACAAGAGTAAAAGCAGTCAGTGCTTCTTTTAGATTCTCAACAGAGGGACAAATCTTGCAAGGTGAGAGCCTTGGTGCCTAAAAGAAGCATCAACACCAGCCCCTCTACTCTCTCTACCCCAGCAGGGAAGATCTAAAGAGCTGACACTGTAGCTGAGAAAGCAGAGGAGATTGGGACTTTTTTTCCAGCTTCTGCTGATCACCTATGCTCCCCCTGCCCTACCATCACAGTGGAGTTATCAAAATAGATCCAGACACTTTTTTTAGCTTCTTCTGATCTCCTCTACTCTCCTATTCCTGGCAGAGAAGCTCCAAAGAGCTGCTTCCATGGTGGGAACAATGGAATGGGTCAGGGTCTTCTAACCCCTTCTGTGATAGATGCTGCTGCTGTGATTGAAGAGCAATTGATTGTGCAGGGGACCAAGCCAGTGAGTGAGCAAGTCAACCTGTAAACATTCCCTGTGTTGAAAGGTCAAACAGAGACAGAGTTGTCCCAGCTAGCTCATGACGGAGAGGGAACCAGCAGTGATGCAGAGGAGTTGCAGTCAGCTGTGCCCGTCAGCCCTCAGATCCCCTGAGCAGCCCTCAATCATGCAGAAGGCTGAAACAGGCTGCTCAGAGGGAGGCTGCATGGACGAGGCTGAGGAAACAATAGCAGGCAGCACTTGCTCACAGGGGCTATTTAAGTCTACCAGCATGTCTGCTCCTTGCTTGGAGCAAATTATTAGCAAGCCTTCATGACCTTTGTGTCTTCTGCTCCCTGAAACCCTCTCGATGGATCTCTGCCTCCTGAACCTTTGGACTAGACCTTGACATGGCTCAGCTTATGTTGTCCTTGTGTTTGATATATTCAGACTTTCCCTGAAAGTATTCTTGACCTCTCTCCTCCCTCACTGGCTGCAGCTCGGCAGGGAGAGATTCCTGACATTATTGCTGCAAGCCAACAATTACTTAATTGCTGGTAGGGAGTGTTTGTTTTCTCTGTGGGGAGGATGCAAGAGCAAGAAGAAGAAATGACCATGGAGGGGCTAGTGGCTACAAATCAGTTGCTGACTCAGCAGGTAGCACAGTTATCTGCTCAGCTTCAGTGTTTGCAGGCTCAGCCTAGTGCATCTGGGGCTGTTGTTTGGGTGAAGCCTAAGTGCCCTGTCGCTACTCCCCCCAGGTTTGATGGGTGAATGATGGACTTTCCTCCCTTCTGGTCTCAAAGCCAATTATATATGTGTCTGTGAGCTGAAGAGTTCCCCAGAGACACCCATAAGACTGGCTTTGTAGTGAGTTTACTCACTGGGGAGCAGCTTGGTGGGCACTACCTTTGCTATAGCAACAAAGCCCCTTGTTGGACAATTTTCTTCCTTTCAGCCAGCTGTTCCAGTCTGTGTTTTCTGATCCTGCCAAGGCACAGAAAGCCAATCGCCATATCAGGGAACTGAAACAGGGACAGCTTTCTGTGGCTGATTATGCCAGTGAATTTAAGTTATTGGCCCAGGATCTGGCATGGAACAAGGCTGCTCAGATTGATCAGTTCCTAGAAGACCTGGCAGACTCTACCTTGGACCAGCTGGTGAAGTTTGATACCCCCAACACCCTGCAGGAACTGATACATCTTTGCTTGCTTACTGAGGGGTGTGTTCTTCAGAGAAGGACCAGAAGTCCAGAATTGCTTCCAATGAGCCCACTCCCTCTGCCCACACCAGCACCACTGAAGGAGCAAGTTGTGTCGCTGCCTTCTCCTGCACTTGCACAGGACACTGTGGCTGCTGAAGAGTCAATGCAGCTTGGCAGCACCCACTCTTGCCTCTCCACAGTGGAGAAGTCTAGGAGGCGCCAACAGGGTTTGTGCCTGTATTGTGGCTGGCCAGGACACTTTGTTGCCACGTGTCCTGCCAAGTGGGGAAGGCCCACCCTGGTGGAAAACTGACTGTGCCTGGTTTAGGGGGCCTTCTAAACCAGGGAGATTTGACTCAGTTCCTGGCCCACCCTCCCTGCTCCTCCTTGTTTAAGCACTTAGTGGTTGAGGGGGAGTTCTGAATTCCTGGTCAGTCTGCTCTGCAGACATGGGCCATGGTGGACTCAGGGGTTACCATGAACTTTATGGACCAGACTTTTGTAGACACCTGAGACATTCCTAAGCTTCCTGTTCAGCCCCCCTTGCTTGTGGAGACTATTGATGGCCATCCCTTGCTCTCTGGCCCTGTGGCTTGGTTCACTGTGCAGCTACAGATGCAGCTAAGCTCCCACTCTGAGGACATTGAGTTCTATGTGGCCTTGGCTCACTGGTTTCCTGTGGTCTTAGGGCTGGAATGGTTGCAGGCATATGACCCTCATATTGTGTGGTCTTCGGGGCTCATTACTTTTAGTTCTCATTGTTGTGTCTCCCACCTTCAACCAGCACCTGACTCCCTCAGTGCTGGCGCCTTCTCAGCACCACCTCCAAATCTTTCATCCATGTACTGGAACTTTGCAGATGTCTTTGACTAAAAGGATGCAGACCAGTTGCCCCCTCATTGGCCTTATGACTGCCCTATTGATTTGGTTCCAGGGGCCAAGGGTCCAGTGGGCTGCATTTGTCCCCTCTCTGAACCTGAACTTGTGGTGTTACAGGACTTTATTGTGGTCAATCTTTGGAAGTGGTTTATTTGGCTGTCTTCCTCTCCTGCTGGTGCTTCTGTCTTCTTTGTTAAGAAGAAGACAGGGGATCTGAGGCTTTGCCATCATTATCAACGGTTAAATGCCATTACCGTCAAGAACCACTGCCTGCTTCCCCTCATTTCTGAGCTCTGGAGTGGTTTCAGGAACAGCAGGTCTTTATTAAGCTGGATCTCCAAGGTGCCTACAATCTGGTGCGGATCCACCAGGGGGATAAGTGGAATTTTGCAACCGGTATGGACATTTTGAGTATACGGTCATGCCCTTTGGTCTCACCAATGCTCCAGCTGTTTTCCAACATTTCATGAATGATGCCTTCCAGGATCTTCTGGATCACTGCGTCATCATTTATCTGGGTGTCATCCTGATTTTCTCTTCGTCTCATCAGGAGCATGAGCATGTCTTGCAGAGACTCCGGGACAATCGCCTGTATGCCAAGCTGTCCAAGTGTGAATTCGAGAAGTTGGAGATCAATTTTCTGGGCCCTTGTATCTTGCCTGGGGGTCTGGTCATGGACTCGAGCAAAGTGGATGATATCCATACTTGGCAGCCTCCTTGCATGATAAAGGATGTGTAGCATCTCCTTGGTTTTGCAAATTACTACCAGGCTTTCATTCCCCATTTTGTAGAGATTGTGCCCTTGACCACCTTTCTGTGGAAGGGGGGTCCGTTTTCATTAGGACAACAAGGCACAGACGGCCTTTGAGACATTGAAAATGGCCTTTGCCTCTGAGCCGATCTTACGCCACCCAGATCGCATGCTGCCCTCCTCCTTTTCTGGCTGCGGCTTGGCAGGGAGACATTCCTGACACCTTCTAATCTCTTCACACCAACAGAGAGGTTCCAAAGAGCCACCACTACTATGATGGAGAAAATAGAGGAAATTGGGGCCTCCTATGATTAGGGCTTCTTTTAGTCCCTTACTGGATAGACTAAGCTCAGTCCATCCTGGGAGAACCAGAAATAAGCCAAATGTCCTCCATCCTCTCCACTGTGACAGTGGCTCTTTGGCTTTTCCCTGCAAGGGTGGGTAGATTAGAAATGGTTAGAAGAAAGCCTCAATCCCTTTCATTCTCCTCCAAACAGATGAAGCTCTTTGGAGCTCCTCTGCTGGTGTGGGGAGATTAAAGGGGGTCAGGGGAACCTGAAAGAAGCCCATCCCTTCCATTACCTCCCCTTTCCCATGATGTCAACTATTTGGAGCTTCCTTGCTGGAGTGGGGAGATTAGAAGGGATTGGGAGAAAGTCCTAATCCCTTTCTTTCTTCCACTGCAGTGGTGGCTCTTTGGAGCTTCCCTGCCAGAATGGGGAAATGATAAGGCATCAGGAGAAAGTCCCAATCCCTTGCGTTCTCTCCACTGTGGCAGAGGCTCCTTGGAAGCTCCTTGTCAGCTTACTGCACTGACCTGTATATATGGTAATCCAAGTTTCGGGGGTTGATTTTTGGCTTTTTTTTTAACTTACACATGAATATGTGCAGTAAATAAGAGGTGTGACACAAGAGATTGAGGCCACATTGTTTAATTGACATTAAGCATAGTTTGTGAAAGGGGAAACCTGTGCAGGAATTCCACTTTGATCAGACATAACCCAAATAAAAAATACAGTGATATCCCTCAGTCCCAGAAGATGGCACAGAAGATACATATCTCTCCCTCCCACTACCCACATTGTAGCATCTTGGAACTGAGGATGTGCAAATAGAAATTGGTCCCAAATGTGATCTCCTCTCTTGTGCGTTCAGCAACCACCAACTGGTGCCAGCAGTTTTTGCCTATGGATGCTCACCAACTCTAAATTTCCTGCAGCCAGTGTGACGTAGTGGTTTCGGCTTTTGACTATGACCCTGGAGACCAGATTTTGATTTCCTACTAGGACATGGAAACTGACTAGGTAACCTTGGGCTTATCAAACACTTGCAGCCCCAGCCACAGACAGATTTGTCTTAGGTCCACCATAAGTCAGAAACAACATGAAGGCGCACCACAATAACAAACAAGAAGTTGACCATAAATAACAGACAGATATTTAAGCAAAATCAATCTGCCTCATTCTATGATAATGCAATATAGTTATTTTTTTAAAAAAAATCAATTTAAATCCCATCTTTCTATGGGTCCAGAAGAATTTTTTTTATATACTTACTATGGTAAATCCAGATTAAATCAATTACAGTTACACTTATGATCTGGTTTGATATTTAAATAACACACTGATACAGCATTGATTTTTCAACTCAATGGCATAGCAATGTACTTCTCATTTATCAAATTGCATTACATTATATGAGAAATCAATGGTTTATTTCCCATTAGTTTCTTGATGGCTTCCTTCACGTCTCTTGTCTTCAAGCTGTAGATAATGGGGTTTAATACAGGTGTTGCAAAGTTATATTGGATGGAAAGGAGTGTATCTAGAGCTACTGAAGAGACTGTTTCTGGCCTCATATATCTCAACAAGCCAGTGCTATAGTACAAAGTCACCACAATAAGATGGGAACTACAGGTGGAGAAAGTTTTTTGTTTAGCTTCTGCAGAGTGCATATTCATGATAGTCAAAATGATGCGGGTATAGGAAAAGAGAATAGTGAAGAATGAAGACATCCCTACTATACCACCAGATAGGAACAGCATCATCTGATTTGGAAAAGTGTCTGTGCAGGATAAGACAAGTAGAGATGGAAATTCACAACTGAAGTGCCTGATAATGTTTGGTCCACAAAATGTTAGCTTCAGTACAGGCATTGTATTTGTCATAGCATATATAAAACTTATTATCCATGCACCACACACCAGCCATCTGCATAATGCTCTGTTCATGATTTGTACATAATAAAGAGGCTTGCAGATGGCAGCATATCGATCATAAGCCATTGCTGCCAACACGTAAGCTTCAGTGCTTGATGTCATAATTATAAAGAACATCTGGGTTAGGCAACCATTGTATGAAATTGTCTTGCTTACAGAGAAAACCACTAAGAGCTTGGGTATGGTGACAGAAGAAAAGCATATATCAAGAAAGGCCAGATGGCTAAGGAAGAAATACATGGGACTGTGGAGGTGGCTGTTACCTCTTATTACCATCATAATCATTATATTACCCATCAGTGTTACAGCATAGATAAGAGAGAGCAGCAAGAAGAGAAAAATCTGAAGTGAAGGATCATATGAAAATCCTAGGAGAATAAAATAAGTCACTGTAGTGGTCTGATTGTCCATTTCCAATTTGAACACAAGTTTAAACAACAATTAAAGCCGAGGTTGAGGGACAGAACATCCATTAAGCAAAGTAGGGTAGATAAGTAAACTATCATAAAAATAATATAAAATCCAAATGTCTGGGTAGATGCATTGATCTGTGGTGAAAAGTGAAGGGAAATGGCAGGATACAGAGGCTGGGATTCCTCCCAAACATTTCTTTGGGTAATTTTGTGTAAAAATTACTTGTGTAACTTATATAAAGTGTTGTTACTCTTATGAGCTTCTTTGAGTCTCATTTTGGAGGAAACATGAAAGATAGACAGATAGATGACAGAGAGAAAGAATGTACAGCACAAAAATGACAGGCTATGTAGGCAATGCAATATGGATCTATTAAATATTCACATTGTTTGCAATAATCTAATGTGGAGCATTAGTGGTAAAATCATATGCTCAAGATTAACACAGTTCAGTCCTCATCATCACCATTCCAAGTTATCAGGGAGATGAACTTGAAACTGCTCTCTTTCTGCTTGAAACCTGTGAGAATAATAAAGAGCAAAGAAACTCATTCTGCACAACTATATATGTGGAGTATTATCCTATTCAGGAAAGTTTCTGTGCAGAGGATAAGGCCAGCAGAGATAGAAATTCACATCTACTCAGAATAGGAAAGACTGGACTTGTAGACCAAAGGTCTTATTCTTGGTAGAAAGCATTGTCAACCGTCTTGGTGGATCCCTGATGTAAATCCAGATTCAGAACTGTATCTGAAGACTCCAAGATTTTGTTGATTTCTATGAATGTGTAATTATGCTCATGGAAATCTGTGAGGAAAGAAAGAAAGAACTTGTAAATTTCACCAAACTGACCGTTGATAAGAGCAATAAATAAAAAAAATGGGGATGGCTTCTGTTCTAAGAAACATCAAATCCGGATTCAACCAAGATTACCTTTGTATTGTATATCTGCAACTCCTTCCCTTAAATCTAACTCTTCTCTTTCTAGAATGAGAATAATCCAGGACATGACCAGATAAAAGTCTAACTGGATTACTGTGAATGTTAGTTTAGGTTTATAATTCATGATGTGGATAGGCTGTAGTGGAATCTATAACATTTCCTCCACACTAGACCTTATCCACTTGGTTACTTACGTATCCAAATTTGCTTTAGAAACAAGTTTTTCTTGGTCTTGGTGTTCCATGTTTTACATCTCCTACAAGACTATAAGAGATAGGGAAACAGAAGGATTTACTTCTTTTGACTTCATGCCACACTTTTTTTTTTAGAGTAAAGCACCTGTTTCTTATAAAGAGCCATAGTGTACATTTTTAATAAAAACAGTAACATAACATGAAAATTTGTAGTCATGTACAATGAAAGCTTGAGAAGCTTTCTTGATTCAATGATCGTGATGATATTGCTACATGGTCCTAAGCACAGTTATGTGAGAACACAGGAGCAGCAGCAACAAGAACTACAACCAAGTAGAATCCAGACTGAGTAAAATAACCCTTGGGTAAATTTGTTTTCTAACACAGGTCTACACCATGTAGAGAGCAGGTATCTTCTATTCCCACCACAAGAATCAGTAAAATTCTACCACAGTCTTCACTATCTTTCTTGACACAAAGAGAGGGGTTTGGAATCAATGAACAACCTTGGAGAGGAGAGACAAGAGCAGCTAAGCTTGTGGTTTTCATGAAGATATTTGTTGCAACCCATTCAAAACCTGTTAGCTTAGCTTCTACTCACTTAGTATTGCTCAAATGTGATGAATCAGCTCCACACACCATCTTCTGATTGACAGGATACAATCCCAAAAGAAATAAAGAAAACTTATATGAGAATAGCCTAGCCCAGACGAGACCTACCTGGCTTTTTCTCAGTTTGAAGATAGTGCTACCAAACTGGCCACACATGGGAAGATGACAGCAGGTAGGAAAGTTGTTTCTTCCTTGCAGTTTGTTCAGAAACTGGTTGTCGTGTGAAGCACACCAGTTGCTACCATTCTGATTCTGCCTGAATTCCACTTGCTTTCTCTGACTAAGAAATCACTATGTGATTTGTCAATCAAATGGAACCCACAGACATCCACCCTGATATCCAGCCCTAACTGTTCCCTATTTATAACACTAAGCTTTCCTTTTGGTTGCAAAGAATTGGTAGGAAATATTTTAGAGCTCTAAAATACCTGTAATATCTTCTCATGGTTTTACCTGATGTTTCTAACAAGGCCCTTTGAGACAAATTATGTAAAAATCTTGTCACTAATGGATTTAAAGCATCAGTGTGCAAAATGTACCCTGGGGGCTAAATATGGATGCCAAGACATTTTATTTTATTTTATTTCATTTCATTTTAATGGCCTCCAGACTTTCTTGGACTCTGTTCATCAAGGAATGTCCAACAAAAGTGGTGAAGGTTTGCTCCCTGAAGATTCCTGACTGGCCATTCAACTTTTGAATGGATTGCAGTAGTCACTGAACCCTGAACATGGAAAAAAAAAATTTCCTCACGTTCAGACATCCTGAAATTTTTGTGTAGCCCTCAGATAATTCCAGGGGAGAAAACTGTGCTCTAAATCTTTGAGAAGTGCTTACTTCTGACTTTGGTGCCCCAACCCCCACTGACATAGGATAGCAATGATGTTTATGCAGGAAACAGATCTGAAGTAGACAGACATCCAAGTGGTATATGTAAACATGAATGAATGAATGAATGAAGCTGAGGTATCTGTTTGACAAATTCCAATGTTGTCTCTCCCTAACCTTACCTGTATTACATGAAATGTACATTTTCCCACTACTGAGAAGGGAAGTCCTTGGATAGCCTAAAAGAAATCCCAGCAGGTGGCCCTGCTTACATCTGCAGCCAAAACCATTGTAATTACATCTTTACTGTTTCTTCCTTTTTCTATATTCTTGCTATTTCCATTTATTAAAAGAATGTGTCAAATTTGAGAAAGGATCTAGGAACCTAATCTTAGAACATATTTTTTTCTCTGAATGTTTACGTTCCTGTTACAGTTTCCTGTGTTTGAATCCTTAAGACTAGGCCGGATGTGACAATAGGTTTTATATTTATTAAACACTAATGCACCAGAGATGTTTTATTTGCCAGAGACAGGTTTTGTTGCAGAATCCATACAGAGGTAAATCTACAGAGTTGCCATTCTACATCACTATCAACAAAATGTGCAATTAAAAAAAGATCTCTAGTTTTCACCCTTTTGTTCTGGAACAAGCAACGTAGAAGCCAGTTTGCAAACACGTGAAAAATAACTGGGATGAAAACTGCCCTAACACATTACTTACTGCTTTTTTCCTCAAGCTAAAGTAACAGAATAGTCTCAATCCTATTATTACTTCCAACTAATGTAGACTGATTAAATCAATAGTATTTACATGTGTGTTGACTCATCATTGAAGGCTTAGTTTAATTGGTCTCCTCTAATTGAGATTTGTCCTCCAGGGGATTTCTTCATAATCTTTTGGTAAGGGGCCTTCCTCTTGGGTTTATCCTTAGGAGTACTGACAGGTGGGCTACAAAAAAGGCTAGCCTATATTATGGCCCCCAAGGAAGGATCTCCCTTCTCTCTAACCTGTTAGAGAATTTGGCTGTGATAGAATGAAACAGGGCATTGTCTCATATGTGCCTTGACGCTGAAGTGTCTCTTTGTCAAATTGTACTCTTGGGGTGACCTCTGAGACCATGCTGTTTGGCTTTACTGTAGCTGTTTTCCATGTTGCTAATCAGTTTAACTTGAATAAAGTTAAGTCCATGCTTATATCCAAGTATGTTGTTCTGTCTTCATTCTCTGTTGGGGGAGGGATGGCCCCATTCAGTGGGTACATTGTGTACATTGTACCGTAAGCAATCAGAACCTTCATATTAACCACTATCCTAATCTTAATCCTTAGCTTCAATATACTGGAGTTTTTGCTGGGTTTAGAAATAAATTACTTAGTGATTCCCCCTTCCCCCGGTGCAGAAGAATGAGAGGAAGAGGAAGAAGAGGAGGAGAAGGAGGAGGAAGAAGACAAACAGATGTCCAACTGTTGATGGCATCGCAATCTTTTGATGAGGTTTTTTTTTTCAGGTATTGGGTCTTTCCTTTTTTCTTTCAGAATGTTAAATATTTTAACATTTATTCTCTCCAAGGAGAAAAAATATATGAATGCATGCAAAAGCAAAAAGAAAAGAGCATTTTTGCCTTTCTTTTCTGTTTTCCTTTTTTTTTTTTTTGCAACAGCAGTATCAGGCAAAAAAAATATTTTCTGTGGGGGAAAGTGTTACGTTTGCATGCAAAAATGTATTTTGTACAAAAAAAGCTTCTGTGGGAAAATGCATTTGCTGAGAAGTATTTTTGTACAAATATATTACAGTTTCTCTGTAAAAGAAGTTATTTTTGCACTGAAAATTTTTGGGGAAATATTTGCCAAAACCCAGTCATGAAATATGAAAATTGTTATAGCAATAGCATTTATTTCTATACCGCCTATCAACTAAGTGTTATCTAAGCGGTTTACAATGTATTTTTAGCTAATTGCCCCCAACAAGCTGGGTACTCATTTTACTGACCTACGAAAGGATGGAAGGTTGAGTCAACCTTGGAGCCTGGGGAGATTGAACTTACAACCTTGTGGTTGCAGTACTGGCATTTAACCACTGCGCCACCAGGGCAAAAAAATTAAAAAAAAATTAAGAAAAAAAATCTTGTAAATCCACCAACTCATGACAAAAAAGAGTGGAGTAGAATAACTAAGAATCTTTTATAAACAATAACAACAATCTCCCAATTTTGAGAGAAAAACAGGATACAAAAAGAACAACAAACAAACAACAGAATGAAGTGTCTACCTTTTGGAGACTGTAATTTTGATTCCTTCTAACATTTATTTATTTATTTATTTATTGGAATTCTCATATTAGCCAAATGTGGATACGTTACTAACACAATGCATGCACATAATGAAATCAAATTGCAACAGATTCTTTGCTGTCAATAGATTCCTGACAGCTAAACTGCATTCTTCACAGAGTGAAACTAATGGAATTTGTTTCTATGTGATGTGGTGGCATCTTCAAGCATAAAGTGAAATTGCTAAATCCTAAAACTAATTGCAGTATCAGGACACTTTTTATCAGGATCACAGAAGGGCAATTAAGGGTAAACCACATCTGTCTCTGCATTGTAGTGTAAATGAAAATCAGGATGGCCCATACTTACTTTTAAGGACAACAGGCAACCAATCACCAAAATCTAGTTGCAAGCTGTAGATTTAAGGTAGCATGTAAATTGGCCTGAAAGTCACTTTAAGCAACATTTTTTTAAAAATTCACAAAGGGGATGTAAATGTGTATGATCTGAGCTGGCTAAATGTAATCTCAAGATTTGAATGCTATGTTCCTTTGAATATCAGTTATATCTGCTATAATGGCAGAAAATGGGTTTTCAAGATAGCTCTGATAATACCTTAACCATACAATTTAAGTTGGACTTGTTATGCTGTTAATTTTCCACAGTAGATTTGACTGTGGGAAATATGGTTTCTACAGCTTTATATTCTGGCTTTCTCTTTATCAGAAGCATTAATAATATCTGTTTTTGAAAATGGAACTGTAAAAATGGTTGCTAGATTGCCAGCCATTGGTATCACTCAAATTGCATAGCACTCCAGAAAGAAGGAGCATTCCACCCACATTCAAATTATGATGGTGAAGTTTTAGCAAGGAAATATGAGAAAACAAATCCAAATAGAAATTCCTTTTCCTCATTACCATTGGAAAGTCATTGGAAGGTAAAGAAACAAAGAGTCAATGAAGAATAAGAATTAAATCTGCGGAACTGTGGACAGTTTCTGAACACACTCTTGCCAAAAGCTAAGGCTACCCCTTGACATTTTGCTGCCTGGGGTGAATAAAAAAATTGTTGCCCCTTCTCATTGTAAGGATGAACTATATGGATAGGTAGCTGTATGTTTCATCAGTACTGATAATAGGACACAATTATTCACCATACCTGAAGGCAACAGGTTAGTTAGGGGTATCATATTGTCCAGTATGTTGCTGGACTGCAACTCCTATCAGTCCTTGCCAACAAAACCAGTGGTGAAGAATGCTGTGAGTTGCATTTGGATGATTGGGATTTTGGGGGGAAGAAAAGGGTAGAAATGAACATTCTTATAGAGTTTAGATGAATTTCTCCTAATACAAGCATCTTGTACAAAATTTTGCCTAGTGACAAAAGTTTCTATTAACTGGCGAAACAAACGTTTTCCCTATTCCTACTGAAGAGATGGCAATCCTAGGGAGTTACCCCCTCATTTTTGGAGGGCAAGGAAAATTACTGACAGCCTACCAATCTAAATTAGGGGATCAATACAAAAGCAAGATTGTGGCTGTATAGCTAAATGGGATATTCTTTCCTCACTGCATGATTTTTCCCCCAATCAGAATATCAAGATTTTAATCGCAGTATCTTTATAAGTGCTGCTTTTACCTCTTTGTTCTGTAAACTGTAGATGATGGGATTTAGCATGGGTGTAATAGCACAGTACTGTATGGAGAGTATTCCATCCAAAGTTACAGATGAAATTGAAGCTGGCCTTAGATAGCGGAAATAGCCAGTTCCATAAAAAAGAATCACTACAGTTAGGTGTGAGGTACAAGTAGAAAAAGCTTTATGTCTGCCTTCAGCAGAGGTAATTCTCAGGATGGTGGAGATAATGTGAATGTAGGACAGAATGGTGAGGAAGAGAGAGACCAGTCCAATTGCAC
This sequence comes from Iguana delicatissima, assembly GCA_948472985.1. Classification (NCBI taxonomy): domain Eukaryota; kingdom Metazoa; phylum Chordata; class Lepidosauria; order Squamata; family Iguanidae; genus Iguana; species Iguana delicatissima. Next base: position 318,244 of record CAOKZL010002892.1, read on the forward strand.
TTCCACTTACAAAAAACAGTATTTTGTTCATGTATATGTCACTGCAGGAAAGAGAGAGGACAGAAGGCAGCTCGCAGCTGAAATGCCTTATGATAAGTGATCCACAGAACTGTAACCCTAATAGAGGTAGTATGTTTACAACACCATACAAGAAACCAATCACCCATGAAATAGCCACTAGCGTTCGGCACAAGGTTGCATTCATTATTTCCATGTAATGCAGAGGTTTGCATATGGCAGAGTATCTGTCATATGCCATTGATGAGAGGATAAAGAACTCAGTAGTAGCAGAAAGCAAGATAAAAAAGGCCTGAGTGAAGCACATCCCAATGGACATGGCCTTCTCCTTTGCAATGATGGTCTTCAACATCACTGGGACAGTGATTGATGAGAAACACACATCAATTAAAGCAAGGTGACTCAGGAAGAAGTACATGGGATTCTGAAGAAGATAACTGTTTCCTATAGCCAGAATGATCAAAAAGTTTCCCAGCAGGGTTAGCAAATAAATGATCAAGAAAAGGAAAAAGAAAAAAATCTGAAGTTGAATCTTGTTGGTAAGGCCAGTGAGAGAAAAATAATGTTGATCAGTTTGGTTTTCCATCGAGAGTTCTGTGATAACACACAAAATCTAAGAAGAAGAAAAGAAATAAATTATTCATTTCAAATTCATAAGAGGAAAGACAATAACCAAACAACAAACAAATAAATAAATAAAATAATCCAGGCAATCCAGATTAGGGGTTGCTTTTGAATGAGATCACTCAATTCAAATACTAGATTTTAGGTATGAAAGCTTATGACACTTTGGAGCTAAAGTCCCAGAAACCAGCATGGACAAGTTCTGATTGTTGGAATTGCACTTTGAAACATGCATGGGGCCCAGCATTCGCATTCTTGTTTTAGAGTAATAGAAGTAGTTTTTTTAATCACTAGGGAGCCCCGGTGGTGCAGTGGTTAAATCTCAGTACTGCAGCCACACGATTGTGAGTTTGATCCTACTGGGCTCCAGGTTGACTCAACCTTCCATCCTTCTGCATGTCGGTAAAACGAGTACCCAGTTTGCTGGAGGCAATTCGCTAAACACATTGCAAACCACTTAAAGATCACTTAGCTGATAAGTAATATAGAAATACACATGCAATTTATACTGTTACTGCTAAAAAATCTTTTGAAAACAGGACTCCAAACCACACTTCAATTGGAGCTGTGCAAGTATTACAGAGGTTCCCATTGAATGGGAAAGGATTAGAAGACTATTGTAATTTTGAGGAAGTGTAAAGTCTGATATTACCCCACTTTTGTTCCTCCATGTTCTAAGTTTTTCCATACTGTTGCTAAGAAAGGTCTAAGGCCCTTTCCACACCTTACCTTTTCTTGGCGCTGGAGCATGGGGATCGCATGAGCAGCCTCTTGCGAGAGGCTCTCGCATCCCCGCTGCTTCAGCTCCTCAGCTGCTGTCTGCCGTCCAGCAGACAACATGAGGGCTCTGACTCTTTCTTCTGCAGCACAGCTTGGGATTTTCACAGGCTGCGCTGGGGCAGGAAGTGTGAGTGCCATGGCTCTGGAGGCTCCGCAGGCATGATAAGTGTGCACGGGGCCCTGGAGCGATGTGCAGTATGCACCATTTTTGGCTACAAGCTGAAAATGAAATAGTGCACAATCGGTGCCTGCTGGCCTGGGCAGTGTTGCACGATTGTGAAGAGGTCATGTGGGACGGCTTTTTGCAATCGCGTGATGCTCCAGATGCCCTTTTGCATGGCAAATGCCATGCGAAAAGGGCCTAAGAAAAGGCTGATATTCTTCAATGCTCTAAACTTAATCAATGACCTTGATAGTTGAAAGGCATTTAGCTCATCCTAGGTTTGTAAACAATCATGAGGCTCCCATGAGAGGTGGCCCAGTCATCCCAGGCCAAGGGGAATGCTCCCTAGAATCCATTCCCATGGTGAGCTTAGCATGGGCTGATACCTGAAGTGCCACGCACTGGTGACTATGTAGAGGGGTGTCCTTTGTGGTCGCTTTCCAGACTCCAAGCCAGCTGACTGAATGAATCTTTGCCTTGTAAAGAAATTCATCTTTATGTTATCTAGGCATCATAAGCTTATCCTGGTTTCATCTTTATGCTGATATTGCATTATGCTTATGTTGTTTAAATTGCTTGCTGTTGAATAAAATGTAAGTCTTTCCTACTACACATTGGTGTCATTTGCTGCCTCTGGATCCCTTAAAACAAACCTCTTGCCTTTGGTGAACTGGCTTATTGTCTCTGGCAAGACACCTATCAAGACAAAATTTGAAAAGAACAGGGAGGAGATAAAAATCACGAGGAATTGTGTGATTTTTGTGAATTGCAGTAAATTCATTCTGACAAAGAATGAACTGATCTTTTTGGCTCATTGCTAAATTACATTTTTGTGAGAACTATCACAAAACAGTTTATATTACCTTGCTTAAAATGTGCCAAAAGTATATGTGTGTGTTTGTGTGTGTGTGTTGGGGGGGATATGCTTCAGTACTAGTCAACAAAATGGGGGTCATCAAGCGTATCAAATGAGTGGATCAAGTTTCCATTCATTCTTCCCGATTGTCACTATAAAAAGTTGCTCTGAATGGGAAAATCCACCACAGGGCCTCTCACAGACCAAAGAGCAAATCAGCAGTCCCTGCTCACATGTTTTGCATGAATACCATTTTAGACTCAGTCACTAGTACCAGCAATTAAAAAATCTTTTACCAACTTGACTGTACAATGCCTCAAATGCAACTCTGGAGAACAGCCACTAATCAAACTAGACAGTTTCATGCTGCATAGATCAATGTTCAACATAAGGCCCTTTGAAGAGAGAAGAAACTGAGTCATAGGCCATTTCCGCACTACACTCTTATAGTGCGATTACTCCACATCCTATGGAATCCTGGGGTTTGCAGTTTAGGGAGGGGCCTGCAAACTCCTTTTGTCCAAAACTGGAACTCAGGGGAACCTACAGAGCTTACACTGTAGACATAAAGACATGCTGTCTCATGTTCAAAACATATATCTGCAAAAGTAGATCTCTACTTTTTGTTATTCTGCATTTAGTTGCTCATTGATATGATTCAAGTGCATGGAAACATCTCTTACTTAATGCCACATGTGTATCTAAAGTTCATTCTATTTTCAACTGAAGCCTGATATGTTCTACTACATGTGATAAATGCAGCCACAATACTGTTCCCAGTGTCCTCCCTTAGCACAAAGGCCCATTAAGAATAGTTCATACTGCCCATTTGGTGAGAGTTCACAGCTCAGACTACAAACTAAGAGACAATTTCAATTCCATTCCAACAAGAGGGTCTCATTATTTATTCCATTGAAAATATTTCATGAGAATATATTCTGAATTCTGCTTAATGAAATGACAGGTTAATCATTATACATGCACGTGATTTAATGAAAGATCATTGTTTCAACCATAGCTCAAGTAGTGGTTGCACCTCTATTTTGTCAATGTCTCATAATATAACCACTTCAGAACATACACTGGTTATGTATTGTGTATTGTGTATATTCATTCTTGTTATTCAGTATCTTGAACAACAAATTACTGCTCATTTTCGTTTAGGGGGGAGGGGTGATCTCCACAATAAATAGAGACCTTTGGCATGACTCAGAAATCTTACCTGAAAGTGCTCACCTGGTGAGAGAACACACAATAGTGTCACAAAGTATTGCCTTGATATCCCAATTCTTGTCTCCACACATCACTATTTTGAAGCAATCATTTTTCAAGAAGCTCAATAAAAATAGCCCAGCATAATCAGGTAAAGATTCTACAGACATTAAAAGCTTTGAAAATGGAATAGAAGACTATGAACTTTTCTTCAGATATTTTTGGATAGAAATTATACGGAAATCACTCATGAGTATTTTAACAACGGATTCATGCATTGTAAGACATTGGAGCAAAAACTCCTTCTAATGCCTTCCAATTCTATTCTTCTATGATTTGATAAATGTTTTCCCTTCATAGCAAAGAACCTGTATCTTCATTTTAAATACTAGATTGCTTGTTATATTTTGGATATTTATGTTCTTCAACATTATGAGATAACTAATTGTTTCCTTTGGCAGAAATTATGCAAAATTTAAAAATACACCTACTAACAATATAGCACTAATATATGGAAAAATGGGCATACCTTCAATTAAGTCTTCTCAAGCTGCTTGGAAATTGCTGCATAACTCTTTGTTTCTAGCCTCAGGCTAAATGAAAGGACCATTTTGCTGTTGTGTCTTCTATTCTGAAACCTGCTACTTAACAGCTGGAAAGCTGTTTTGTCTCCTGACTGAGTAGACAAACAATTTAACTCACGCTGAATATACAGAACAAAGATAATATATCCCCATGTGAGAAATAGGATACAAATCTGTCTCAGATGAAAATCAAAATATGAAAAAAGAGAGATTGTCTCAAGATAGCTAACAGTGCAATTCCATATATGTGTCCTCTGAAGAATTATTCAATTAGCTCAGTGAGGTTTAATCATGTATGTAGGCATAAGACTTTAGCCAGCTTTAACTAAATTGATATGCATATATTAACTCTTTGATGAGGAGTCCAGCCAACCTGTGTATAAAGGATTTTTTCTCACTTTTAATCCTTCCCTAGGCTAATTCAAAGATTTTTGCAGAAGTAAAATCCAAGATGTCTTACAGTGTGAAAAAGAAATGTTTGAACAGCCCTTAGAAATCCACGAAGTTTCTTTTGAACACTTCCTTTTCTTTTTAAAAACTTGTATTTCTCAGTGAATTTTTGTCTGAGAGTGAAAACTCATACTGGCTTCACATTTTCCTTTAGACCAAAAATCATAACAAATACGAATATTTGCAACAGAGAGTTCCAGGAGTGTGTGGGCCATGTTTTTTGATGTCAAGGTTTGGGCCTTCATTTGCAGGCTATATGATACCATGATGGGTTAAGTTTTTCTGTCTAGTGGAGGTAGATTTTGCTGCTTGTAGTAGTAGTAAGTAAGTAGCGTCGTTCCCTGGGTGACATTGGGATAAGAAGCTAAGTTACATGTAAATTCAAGGAACCTGACTGGAAACAAGTGACTGGTTAACAATAAACCATCCGAGTGGTCTGAAGCTTTGTTGAACTGCAGACTGGGGCTTTTGATGTTCCATTCTGCATGGAGGAGGAGAAAGCTGTGACAATATCATAAACACATTCAGTACAAAGCTGATAAGAATCACACAATTTGTCCATGCTTTCATATTATATTCCCTGCAGCATTAACATAAGCCTCTAGCTGGGGTCTGAACAATGGCATTGCTAATGCTCTATCAACAGATGGAGCAATTCTGTCAACTTCCTTAAGCAGCAGCAGACATCCCAGGGGCTGTAGCAGCTTGGAGATGTGAGCTTTGTAAGATAATAAATCGGGCATGGCCTTGTTCCCTTGTTATGGACTGACAGATAATAAATTTGGCTTGTTCATGAGGGAATATGGTGTAGGAGTTGTTCATTTAGTTCCAGTGGAGCAGCTTAAGCTTATATATCAGTCCCATATTCAGTAAGCTGTTGGACTAATCCTTCTTTATGAAGACCAGGGATTAACAAACAAAACAAGTGATTTTGAACTATGTCAAGTGCTGGAGGTATAACCCTAGTCTTTCTCTGACAGTTCTTAGGAGCTCCATCTGCTCCTTGGTCCTCTGCCCATTACCTGGAATACAAAGTACTCCTATTGCAAGCTTTCATCTGGATTGAATTTTGTGGTGGGTTGAGAAGTAGTGAAATGTTCCAGGCTCCTGAGGGTGGCATTACAATTCAGTGATGTGGGCTTCCCAGGAAGCCATGCACACATCAGACTACACAGGTCACAGATGACCATAGGGCCTCAGAAGCAAGGTTGATTAGACTAAGCTTGATTTGATAGATTTACTGGGGCCACCTCACCCAAGCCTGTTGTGGAAGTTGGCCTCCCTATTATCTGTAACATTCAGTATTTTAGGAGATGGCAATTGGGGCACTTTAAGATTACAATCAAGCTATCAAAGCATTGGCACAGGAATTATTGGATACTTTTTGTTTTTTCAAATTATTTGGAGCTGCGCTGCCTCATTCTGTTCTCTTCTGTAGACACAGCACAATTTACTGGAAGGCTCCTCAGTCTCCTCGATCTCAGTTCTCCTCACTTTTAGAACTCACTTGGGGCCTGGTTCAGTGATCACTGGATGACAGACAAATAGTGTCAAAGAAGTTGAACAGTTCTTATTGGAATTCTGCTTCATAATTGGTCCATAGCCCAATGCATATACATGCCTTTTGCTATGGATGAGAATGACTTTAGCCTCTTTAAAGCAAGTCATTGGTCCTACAAGCCATCAGGAACAATAATCAAGGGTGATTGGCTATCATACTGAGATATGGCATGAAGAAGGGAATCCGTGTTGCTTGGCCCTGCTATAAAGTCAATGGTGAGCTTCAGCATGCAGTCTTAAGGATCATTTTTTTCCTCTTCCAGATAAACATTATTGAGCTGTTTAAAAGGAAAGTTTGCCAGAGGCAGAGATGTTAACCACAGTTTACTTAATTCTTGGGGCATACATTGCATTTTATGGATGGAAAAAATATTCAATAACATTCAAAATATTTCTTTTTATTTTCAGTGCAGAAACAGCGGTTTCCTGTTTAGAAAATAGTGTAGTTGGAGATTTATTTTTCACATAATTCATATCTTTTGCACAGTAAATAGCATTTTGTGCACAGAAATTAATATTTTGTGCACATAAATTAATATTTCTTCCCATAAATATTATTCTCTTAGGAAAAAAATGCTGTTCCTTGCACAGAAAATTCTGTTTTCTGTACAAAAATACCACAGGAGAGAAGTCTTTGGAAACTTCCATTTCTCAAAGTCTTTCTTACAGTAGAAAGAAAATGGCAAACATCACAAAAAAACAAAGAAGGGAATAATTAAATACTTACAAATTGTGCAGCCTTCGCCTAATAAGAAGCCAGATCCATTGCAGGTTATTAGTCTCTTTCAGTTTTTTTAAAAAATATTATGGAGTAAAGAAATCATTCTCAACCCAACAGCTTAATTAAAGATACTCACCAGCCTAGGAAGAGCCTGGGGACTTGAAGCACTAAACACTATGAAGCATGGATGCAAGAACTCTCTGGAGGCATCCCATATGCATTGTTCCCCATATTGAATAAGAGTTGAGAAAATGCATCAACTGTAATAAATCACAGCTATGATAATCCTGGTGAAATAATAGAAGTGATGTGACTGGAATAGACTAAAGTGGAACAAAAATTGCATTTCTCCCTCCTATCTTTATGACTGGGAAAAAGAATCAGATTGGATTTCTTATTGAAACTGAAGTCCTGCAGATGTCACATCTGCTACTTCAACAATTTAATGGTGAGTTTCTTTATATGGTGTTCCTTTCTATTGCTTTTATTATTATTATTTTATTTTATTTATCTATCGGTTTTTATCATCTTCCTTTATTAAGAATATTTAAATTTCACTGCCACAAAAAGTGGTGATAATATTTTGGTTAGATTTTTTTTCAAAGGGTCAGATTGAGCAACATGGGATACATTTGCCAATCGCTATTAGCCATGATAAGCTAAATGGAGGACTGTTTCCACAGGATGTAGGGATGTTTCTATCTCAGTTTCACTAACTGTGTACCGTGTTTAGTAATAAAGTACCAAAATGTACAAATATTATTTAATATCTGAGAAGAAAAGAACTTGATTAAAACAAAAACAAAACAAAGTACAAAAAAAGAAAATGAGAAACCAACAACTGATGGATTGATTCATTCAGGTCCAGGCATAAATACTTAGGGTTGATTCATTGTGCATTTAACCATATTTGTACTGAATTGGTGTTGCCACCCCTTTTTTTCAGAGAGACTTTTAGAGATGGAGAGAGAGAGAGAAAAGAAACCAGGTAGGTACAGTATGGTATTCTCCATGCCCGGAATAACAATACTGATTGCATTTGGCTTGCACAGATGGGGTAGAATAAATTTTAAATTATTTGAATAATCAGTACAAGTAGCAATTTTTTTTTCCCTTTCAAGATTGAAAGAACAATCTCAATGTGGAAGGAAGCAAAACTGACAGATTTTAATGTCTCTTATCCATAGGCAGCAGAGTCTGTGGATTAGAAATCAGAGCCTTCGGAGTTCTCCTCTGAAAGGTAACATTTCCAAACTCTGATCAGCAACATAATTCTGAATGTTACATGCTAGGGAGAGAGTAAGAGGAAAGGCTTTGGTTTAAAAATAAGCTTTTAAATATAATACTTGGAAATTATGTTAATAAAAGCAGGAATCATGCATTGGTGGTGGTGATTATTTCACTTATGATTTGAATGAAAGAAAAGTTTCACTGGTAGTATGTACAATCCTTAGAATTTATTTAATACCATATACCAGGCAAAATGAATCCAACAGAGCAGATTTCCAGGGAGGAAAAAGCCAAAGTCTGCCAATTGGTGTAGGACTTGCACACAAATGTTTGGTATCAGCTTTTGTCAAAAAAAGTTTATAAATATGCATTCTAGAACAAAAGGCAACAGTCTTACACATAACTAACAGCATCTGATCCAAAATACATTGCTTCCTGAACCAAAAAAGGAATGCATTTTTGCCTGGAAAAATGGTGCAGGAAATGTACCAGTCTTTTTTTCTCCTTCCTGCATAGGCACTTATATACTTGTACAAATTGTGTAACTTTAAATCAGGTTCCTCAGTGTTCCAAAATTTGTGCATATGTGTGCAGAAAAACCAAGTATACTTTTTTAGCATTTGTGTTCTGCAGGAAAAAGAAATTCCATGGAAAATCGTGCATTTTGTGTAAATACAGTGATTCATGCACCAAAACATTGGCTTTTGCAGAAAACATCACACTTTTTTTTTTGCCAAAAAATGTCATTTTTGGAGAACAAAGCCATGTATGTTTCTGTATAAGTGAATCTCCCCCACTAAAGTCATAAAAAAGAATAATGGAAAAAAACAAAACACCTCTGCACAGAAACCCTTGTATTCTCATAAACTGTGGGGAAAATATGCTTAAATTCATTATTTTGGCATATAACAATGATGTAAGCAAAGATTTTACATCCCTGATGCTATTATGAAACAATAACGAGTTAAAAACCCTTGGTAATCTACTGAAGATCATACAGAGATTTAATAATAGATCCTCATCTACCTTCTCCCTGCCCCGGGATAGAGTACCAGGTAACTGTATATAGAGATGACTAATAAATGCAATGAAAGATTATCAATACATACATTTATTTGAATTTAGAAGAGACCCATTTATTTGATCTTTTCTATATTGCTGATACAAGTTTATGACAATCTTTTTCAATAAATCATTTTTGTTGTTTATTCTCCATGTAGTGGTCTGATTTAATGGAGAAAGAAAACAGAACTGTGGTCACAGAATTTATCTTTCTTCATTTCACCAGCACACCCAGTCTTGAGACCACGCTGTTTGGGCTGTTCTTAATCATCTACATCCTGTCTCTTATGGGGAACCTGTTGATTATAGTTATTGTGGTGGTGGACTCACGCCTGCAGACTGCCATGTATTTCTTCATCTGCAACCTGTCAATGGTTGAAGTCTGGTACACAACTGTCACGGTGCCTAAGATGCTGGAAAATCTGCTCTCAAAGAAGAGAACAATTTCCATTCCAGGATGCATCACCCAATATTACTTTTTCTTTGCCTTTGCTGCTACAGAGTTGTTTATCCTCACAGTCATGGCTTATGACAGGTACCTTGCTATTTGCAACCCGTTACGTTATTCTACTATCATGAACCCTAAGACATGCAGAAATTTAGCAGCGATATGTTGGTCTCTGGGCTTTGTGTGTCCTACTTTCCCCTCTTTCATGTTATCTAAGATTGCCTTCTGTAGCCCCAATAGGATCAACCACTTCTTTTGTGATGCTGGGCAGATATTTCGCCTTGCATGCACTGATACCTATTCCATTCAGATTGTGGGCTATGGCTTTAGCACTGTCATTGTAATGGCTGCTCTTTTATTCATTCTAGGGTCTTATATGCAAATTGTTATCACCATAATGAAAATGTCTTCTGCTGCAGCCCAGAGAAAGACATTCTCTACCTGTGCGTCCCACCTCTCTGTAGTCACCATCTATTTCTCGACTCTTATCTTCATGTATGTCCGCCCAGCAGTGAAATACAAATCAAATGTCAACAAAATAGTGGCTGTTTTTTATGCTGTGATAACTCCATTGTTGAACCCAATGATATATACTCTGAGGAATAAGGATGTGAAAGAAGCTCTGAAGAAAACATTCCTCGTAAATAAATTCTAATTTTAAAACAATGATGGCATTGACACCTCTAAGATGGACAGGAACCTATAGTGAGTTACACAGCTCAACTGCTGTGTTTTTCTCATGGTAATGACTGAATTCTCACTGAACATGACCCTCTAATTGTCTCATAGGATACACAGGTTACAGAGTCAGTACATTTTCTGATTAGAAAATCTACAGGTAACATAGAATTATAGTGATACATTGTCATTATGACACAGTCAGGATGAAAAACTTTTGTGGGAAGCTGTTCACCTAGCAGGAAGGGGAACTTCTGGAGGACAATTTGAATGTGGTACTAAGCTAGCAACCCTCTCAGTGAAGTGAGGAAGAGTATGAAGAAAGAGTGGTACAATTTGTAGGACATTTTTTTGCTACTTTTCTCTTACTCAACATCATTTTATGTTATCACCAGGTAGTCGCTGACAGGTTCTCTGCCAACGGGATGGTAAATAGGCTCCATATTTTACTCCAAACTTTAAAGGTGACATCTAAAGTGCCAAGCACTATCCCTCTAGAATAAACTATCACATTGGATATTTCCTTTAAATCTTGGATTAAAACCTCATTGATCTAGTGTCATTGAGGCCACCAGCTACCACAGCACAGTCACTTTTCAAAATGTTGTGAAACCGATGACTGAATCAGTAGCTAAAATGTGGCTTGTTTGATTTGAGTCAAGGGTTGTTGTGGTTTCCATCCCAATGTTGTTCACAGGGACTCAAGAGTCTGTCCTATAAGAGTGACTGCATTTACTCTGAAGCATATTTACAAAGGATTGGCCCCTAACTATGTTTATATCCATAAAATCATAGAATCATAGAGCTGGAAAAGATCACAAGGTCCATCAGATCCAAGACCTATCATGATGTGATGAGCTTTCTCCTAAACAAACAAATAAATAAATAAATCCTTTTTTTTTCTTTCAAAGAATTCAGAATTCTTTTTCCGCTATAGAAAATGCTCCGGGTATGTTAATATTCATATTCATCATATTGTCTATATCAAACAGTCCTTTTTTTTAAAAGACCTATCATTAATAGGCACGGTTTAATCTGCAAGTCTGGTTCACTGTCTCCCAACCCATTAAACTATTGCTTTTGATTCAGTTTCCTTGAAGATGTTTGTACTTAAATTTCCTGCTATGGTTGTAGTCCATATTACAATTTGCCTTTATGGAATGTTGTAAAGCCAAATGGGATACCATTTGGTACCCTCAAATAAATTAATAAATGCTTCTGAACTGAAATATGATTATTCTTAGTGCATTTTTTTTCATTAAAGAAACAAGTAAACAAACTTTATTATTTTATGGTGCATAAACCCAACATAATGAACCATTCAAATTATACAATATTAAATAAAAGAAAAGTATACCTACTGAAAATAGGATATACTTGCATACAATAAATTAAAATTATAAACAATATGGATTATTAGGTAAAATATAGATAGGTGTTCATTAATTCTGCCTCATTAACACAATACAATTGGATAGATCTTATAGTACGTTACCAGTATCTCAACATAATTTTGAAACTTCTCTCTCACTCACCTCAATAACCAATGACAGAAATTTAGAAACTGATAGGATTATGTTGAGACCTATGTCCTTCAACAGGAATTTGTATTTCTGATCCCAATGACCTTCCAACATACGCAAAGATACATGGGTCTTGTGACAGAGCTATAGAATATACTATTGATACTATCTACTATCTATCTGATCAAAATACCCTCAAAATAGCCTGAACACATCTCCAATATTTAGGTTACATTATGGGTGGGGGACAGGTCAGGCCAGTCCAAGATAAGGTAGATCAAGTAATCCAGCAGGCCAAACCTCAGACCAAACTAGAAGTGCTAGCAGCATCTAGTGATCTCTGGTGTCATAGCATACCAGGCAGGTATATTTCGAGAACTGCATGTGTATTTAAGCAGCATTGTTCCCTGGGTGACAGAGGGACAAGAAGTTAATGCAAGTGTAAATGCAAGGAATCTTAATGGAAACAAGTGATTGGCCAACAATAAATCATCCAACATACTACCATGAGTTGGATGAACTTTTGTGCAATTGTGCAAACTGGGGCTTTTGATGTTCCACTCTTGATGGATGAGGGGAGAGCTGTGACAATGTCATAAACACCTGCAGTTCTAAGTTGCTAAGAATCATGGAATCCATCCATGATTTCATATTGTAATCCCTGCAGCAGTAAGTTATGCTTCTAGCTAAGATCTGAAAAATTCTATCAATAGATGGAGCAATTCTGTCAACTCCCTCAAGCCACAGCAGACATTCCAGGGGCTGTGGACACTTGGAGATGTGAGCCTTGCAAGATAATAGCAATATCCTTGCTACTACATTAAGTAGTAATATATCATGTAGTTACTACATAATGTATTATGTAGTAACAAGTTTGGGTTGCTAATGAGGGATCATGGTCTAGGGGTTGTTTAATTCCAATGGAGCAATTCAAGCCTATACACCATGTTCATATGCAGTAAACCAGTGGGTTTCAAAAACAGAACTAGGGAGATCTCTTGGGCAAGCCCAGGACTATGACAAACAGATCTGCTTTTATTCTCCCTTCCTGAAAATGCAGCATTCTACACTCTTGTCCCCCACTTGCTTCTCCTAACAGGGGTATCTCCCTCTACTGCTTTCCCTAAATCTGCCCTTTTCAAGAGTAAGGACAAGCAGTGATTTACCCCTTCAATGAATGTGGTACTGATGGTACAAATGGTACTAATGGTAGCATGTGTAACCTAGCGCAGCTTAAACAGAACTCTCTTGAAGCAGGTTTTATAAAAAGAAATAAACAAATCTTTATTAAATACACTGTCAAGGTAAAATGTGTTTTGTAATTAAGGATTCATAAACCAGCACATGACTTCTCCCTCTCTCAACTGCAACACTCAGCTCTCTGCATCCACTCTCTCTGTTCTCTACACCAACTCTTTTATGAACCTCAACTCCTTGTTTTCAGTTAAATTTCCATTATTCCTTTTTTCCCCCATCTAGCCCCTCCCTTTGGCTATCTAGGGTTTTATTTGCTCTAGCCAATCATTTTGAATCTCCGGGGTTGCCATGATGCCTCCATTACCAAGCCCCTCCCCAAGAGTTTGTCACAGTGGGCTTGTCCTTCTTCATGAAGGCCAGGGATTGGCAGACAAGACAAGTGGTTTTGAAGTATGCCAGATGCTGGAGGAATGAGCCTAGTTTCCTCTGATACTTCTTGGGAGTTACCTTTGCTCCTTGGTCCTTCATCCATTACTTCAGGTATAAAATGCTCTTCTACCAAGCTGTCATATTGATTGAATTACTTGGTGAGTTGAGAAGTAGTGAAATATTCCAGGTGCATGTGAGTGGGGCATTACAGTTCAGTGATGTATGCTTCTCAGGGAGTCTTCCACGCATTAGGCTTCACAAGTCAAAGATGACCATTAGGCCTCAGAAGTAAGGTTGATTAGACCCAGTTTAATTAGAAAGACTGATTGGGGCCCTTTCTGCATCCTACCTGATTCTGGCAGCATCCCTTGACAATCTTAGCAGAGGCTCTTCTGGAAGGGGAGAGTGACAGGAGCACTCCCCTGCACACTGGCTGCCTGAATGAATGCAGGAAGTATGATGGCCATACCTCTTGCTTCTGCAGCACAGCCAGGTACTGTTTCATTTCACTTCTGGACCCTCCACAGCTCATGTAAGTGTGGGAGGTGGTAGGAGCACTGTGTGATTGCCAGGCATTGATTAGGAGAATTCATCAATGATTTGTGGTGTGACTGCTCCACCTGGGGATGGAAGAAGGATGAGACCCAGACAATGTCATGAAGAACTGTCATCTAGGTCCTGTCCTACTTTCATCCCCAATTCAGGATGATGACTTTCTGCAGAAAGGGCCTGGGGCTACCTCTACCAAGCCTATTGTGGAAGTTAGCCTCCCAAGCATCTGTAACATTCAACACTGAAGAGATGGTGATCAGGCCAATTTAAAATTACAGTCAACCTATCAAAGCATTGGAACAGGGATTATAGTATACTTTCTGTTTCTCAAATTATTTGAGGCTGCACTGCATCATTTGGTCCTCTTCTGTAGGTTTCCCAGTTTCAGTTCTCCTCATTTTCAGAACTCGTTTGGGACCTGGTCTAGTGGTCACCGTACAATGGCTGGAACAGTATGAAATATGTTGGATAGCCCTTATTGCAATACTGCTTCATAAGAGGTCCATGGCCCAACTGCAGATAATTGCTTTATCCTCTGGATGAGAGTGAAGCAGAACATTGATCCTACAAGCCATCAGGAACAATAATCAAGGATGATCAATGATCATGCTGAGGTATGGCATGAAGAAGGAGATCTATGTTGCTTGGACAGGCCATACTGTAAAGTTAATGGTTCAGCATGCAGTTTCACAGGTACTCGGTCTCTTTATTCCACCTCCAGATATGCATTATTGAGTTGCTTAAAAGGAAAGGTATCTATCTGCCAGAGGCAGAGATGTAAACCTTAATTTACTTAATTCTTGGTGCATGCACTGCATTCTACAGATGGAAAGAACGTCCAAAAACTAACAAAATGTTTTTTTTTATTTTCTGTGAAGAAAATCCATCATGTAGATTTATTTTGCAGAGCAAATAGCACCTTGTTCACAGAGAATGATATTTGTGAACAGAAAATGCTGTCCCCTGCACAGAAAATTCCATTTTCGTATTAAAAATACCACAAGAGAAGAGTATTTGAAAACTGAATAGTTTTCAAAGTCTTTCTTACAGCAGGAATGAAATGGCTAAAATTACACTTTGCTTTCTTTTAGAATAAAGTAGTGAATGATTGTGTCCTTATTCACAGATTATGCACTCTGGCCTAGAAAGAAGCCAGATCCATTGCAAGTTATTGGTCTTTTTCTATTTTTTCTAAAATATGTATGGAATAAAGAAATCATTCTCAAGTTAACAGTTTAATTAAAGGTGTCCACTAACCTAGGTAGAGCCTGGGGACTAGAAGGCACTAAGCCTTGTGAAGCAATGGATGCACACTCCCCGGAGATAACCCATAAACATTCTGTTCCATGTTGAATAAGGCGAATGAGCAAATCCATCAACTGTAAGTCACAACTATGATACTACTGGCAAAATAAGAGAGCTTATGTGTCTTGAGTAGTCTGGAGTGCAATTTTTTTTTTTTTGTTTCGTTTTGTCTTTATGACTGGGACAAAAATCAGATTGGATTTCTTATAAAAGCTGAAGTCCTACAGATGTTTACATCTGCTGTTTCAAGTATGTAAAGGTGAGTTTCTTTACATAGTGTTTCTTTCTATTGCCTTTACTCCTTTTTTTAATTAAGAATATTAAAATTTCACTGCCACAATAAGCCATGACAATGTTTTAGTTAGATGTTTTTTTCAACAGATCAGACTAAGCCACACAGGATGTGTTTGCCAATGGCTATTAGCCATGATAGCTAAATGGAGCACTGTTTCCTCAGTAAGTAGAAGTGTTTCCATTTCATTTTTAATAATAATTTACCAAAATTTGCAAATTTCATTTCGTATTTTAGATGAAAAGGACTTTTTAAAACTACAAAATGAGAAACCAAAAACTGTCAGATTGATTGATCCAGTCCAGGAGTAAATGCTTATCATTGATTCCTTATTCATTTAACTATCTTGGTGCCTAATTAATGTTGCCACCTGTTTTTTTCTGAGAGGCTCCTCATCATTTAGAGCAGTGGTTCTCAACCTGTGGGTCCCCAGATGTTTGTGGACTTCAGCTCCCAGAAGCCCTGAGCATTGACCATAGTGGCTGGGGCTTCTGGGAGCTGAAGTCCACAAACATCTGGGGACCCACAGGTTGAGAACCACTGATTTAGAGAGAGAGAGAGAGAGAGAGAAAGAAAGCAGGAATGTACAGTATGGTATTCTCCATGATCAGAAGAGCTATACTCATTACATTTGGCTTGCATAGATGGGGAAAAAATACATTTTAAATTGTTTAAATAATCAGTAAAAGTAGGAATTTTGTTTTCCTTTTCAAGATAGAATGTGGAAGGAAGAAAAACTGACAGATTTTAACGTCCCTTATCCATAGGCTGCAAAGTCTGTGGACTTGAAATCATAGCATCCTGGGAGTTCTGCTCTGAAAGGTAGCATTTCCAAACTCTGCTCAGTGCACAACCCTGAATGTCACATGCTGGGAAAGGTTTTTGCCTTAAAATTAGCTTTTAAATACAGTACTAGGAAATTATGTTCATAGAAGTAGAAATCACATGTTGCCTATGCTTACCATGATGGTGATGATTTTACTTATGATTTGAGTGAAAAAAGAATTTCACTGGTAGTATGTACTATCCTTTAAAAAAAATACCAAAAACAAGGCAAAATTAATCCAATAAAACAGGTTTCTGTTGGTGAAAAAAAAAAAAAAGGCAAATTTCCCAGTCTGTATTGAACTTGAACACAAGTATCTTATCCAAAGTCTAAGCATCAGGTTTGGTCAAAATAAGTTTATAATTCTGCATTGTAGAACAACAGCAACAGAAAGCAACATTGTTACACAGAAGTAATGTATTTGATGCAAAATACACTGATTCCTGGGGTTTTTTTGTCTAGAAAAGTGATGCAGGGAAACAACACATCTTTTTTTTTTCCTGCATAGTCAGCTAAGCACTAGACAAAAATGTGCAAGTTGACCCAGGTTCTGCACTATTCTACAATTTGTGCAAATGTATACAGAGAAACTTTTCAAGCATGTGTGTTCTTCAGCAAAAGCAATATTTTTTCCATGTAAAACCATGCATTTTGTGTAAATATATTGATTCCTGTACCAAAATACTGGCCTTTGGAGAAAACACAATGCCTTTTCCCCCACAAAAATTGTGCTTTCTGGTGAAGAAAACCATGCACATTTCTACACAAGTGAATTTGTCCAAATAAAGTCCAAAAGAAGAATAGTACAAAAAACACTACAAAGAAGCCCTTGTATTCTCATGATCAAGGATAAATATTGCTTAAATTCATTATTTTGGTATGTAAGAATGAAGTAAGCAAAGATTTACATCCCTAGTGCTCTTATGAAAAACCTAAGAACCAAAAACTCTTCGCACCTTTTGAAGATCATACAGAGATCTAATAATAGAACCCCATCTACCGTTTCCCTGCCGCAGGATAGAGAACCAAGGACATGTATATAGAGATGACTATTCAATGAAATGAAAGATTATTAATACAAACATATATCTGAATTTAGAAGAGACCAATTTACTTAGTCTTTTCATTATTGCTGAGACAAGTTTATGACAATCTTTTTTAATAAATCATTTTTGTTGTTTATTCTCCATGTAGTGGTCTGATTTAATGGAGAAAGAAAACAGAACTGTGGTTGCAGAATTTATCTTTCTTCATTTCACCAGCACACCCAGTCTTGAGACCACGCTGTTTGGCCTGTTCTTAATCATCTACATCCTGTCTCTTACGGAGAACCTGTTGATTACAGTTATTGTGGTGGTGGACTCATGCCTGCAGACTGCCATGTATTTCTTCATCTGCAGCCTGTCAACGGTTGAAGTCTGATACACAACCGTCACAGTGCCTAAGATGCTGGAAAATCTGCTCTCAAAGAAGAGAACAATTTCCATTCCAGGATGCATCACCCAATATTATTTTTTCTTTGCCTTTGCTGCTATAGAGTTGTTTATCCTCACAGTCATGGCTTATGACAGGTACCTTGCTATCTGCAACCCATCACATTACTCTACCATCATGAACCCTAAGACATGTAGAAATGTGGCAGTTATGTGTTGGTTTGTAGGCTTCCTATGTCCTACTTACCCCACCTTCAGGTTATCTAAGATTGCCTTCTGTAGCCCCAATAGGATCAATCACTTCTTTTGTGATGCTGGGCAGATATTTCGCCTTGCATGCACTGATACCTATTCCATTCAGATTGTGGGCTATGGCTTTAGCTCTGTCATTGTAATGGCTGCTCTTTTATTCATTCTAGGGTCTTATATGCAAATTGTTATCACCATACTGAAAATGTCTTCTGCTGCAGCCCAGAGAAAGGCATTCTCTACCTGTGCGTTCCACCTCTCTGTAGTCACCATCTATTTCTCAACTCTTATTTTCATGTATGTCCGCCCAGCAGTGAAATACCAATCAAATGCCAACAAAATAGTGGCTGTTTTTTATGCTGTGCTAACTCCATTGTTCAACCCAATGATATATACTCTGAGGAATAAGGATGTGAAAGAAGCTCTGAAGAAAACATTCTTCCAAAATAAATCCTAAAATATCTTCTTTAAAAAAAGTGATGACATTGATACATCTAAGATGCACAGGAACCAAAGATGAGTTATGTAGCTCAGCTGCTCTGCTCTTATCGTGGTAATGACTGAATTCTCACTGAACATGATCCTCTGATTGTCTCATACGATATATAGCTTATAGAATCACTGCAGGGCAATCATAAAGCTGCCATGACATAAGAAGAAATTGAGTTTGAGACCCTTTCTTCAGCAGATCACATAATCACAGTATATCTGCTTACAGACATGACTGGACACTACTGTCATCTCTCCCGCAACACTGCTTTTCAAGTATAGAATGGTTGAGGAGGATTCAGTGGTTTTACAGTTGGTTCAGAGAGTAGGAAATGGTTCAGTGTAGCATAGTGCCACATGTGGAAATGCTGAGCCATGCAGGATTGCAGCCATGGTGTCCAGAGAAATGAGCCTTTTCCAGTTGTACATACTTTCCATACGTCAAATTCCTCACTCCATTTAAAGATGTTCCTGCATTCCAGAAAACGCCAGCAAGTGCACAAAAAAACTTGAAACATTAACATGCCCAAGGTAGGACTTTTTCTGAAAAAATGAAAACAAAGCTTAATTTTATAGAGAAATTTATAAAGAAGTTTGTGCCTTGAACGAAAATCTTACTTCTTCCCACTTTTTCCAAAAGTAGCAATGCTCCATGGTTTTTCCACCAAACATACATTGTCACCTTCTTATAAGATTTGCTTCAGATCCTTCTATCACAACCAAAGGCATGGGTATCATGAGTAATAACAGAAGAGACAGCTTAGCGATGGGACGATAAGGCTTTTCATCCCAGGATGATATCCTCTCCACCTAAGCTTCTCAGGTTCTGGACTTAACTAGCCACGAGGCCACAGTTTCGCTCAATGAACATTGGTCATGGAGGGTCCCAGTTCTAAAGGAAAAGATAGGAGACATGGTCTCATGTAGGTTTCCAATCAATATCTTTTAAGTGGACTGGAAGCCTTGGAGCAATACTTCCTTTTTATCGGTCAGCCCAGCTCTTAGCCTTCACTCACATGGGGCTTCAACCTCTTCTTTCTTTCCATGTGGGCCATCTGCTTTGTGACTATCCATGCCTTATAGTTTGCAAATCACTAATGCCTGATGAGAACATCATTACGGTTAGGGTCCTGATATGGGGAAAGTGGGAGAGTCTGACAAAACAAGGCAGCAGGAACAGGACCCTCTGGAGGGCAAATTGAGTGTGGCACTAGACTAACAACTCGCTTTGTGAAGTGAGGTGGAGTATCGAGAGAAAGAGAATGCAGTAGACAGGCCACTTCTTCACTACTGTTGACATAAAGTGTAGCTTTTTCTTTTTTTAATGCGCACACCATTTTATGTTATCATTGACTATTTGTTGTCTGACTGCTTCCCTGTCAGTGGGATGGTAAATATGCTCCATGTTTTACTGGGGGACGTTTACTTCAGCTGGCCAGGACCACACTGGCAATGGTCACTAGAGGACTTTTTCTTCAGCCACCCCTAGACTGTGGAATGACCTGCCAGAAGTGATCCGACAGCTGAATATGCTGTTCAGATTTAAAACTGCATTAAAGACCAGTTTCTTCCACCAGCCTTATCCTCAAGATTTTAAACTGTAAAATTTAATAATGAATTTTAAATATGCATTGCCTGTTTTTAGGTATTTGTATTATTATTTCTTTTAAGATGACATCCATTTTAACTACTGTTTTAATTGATGTTCTGCTTTTAACTGTAATATCTCAATCTATTTTTGTCTCCCACTTTGTTCCATGAAGAGAGGAGGCTAAGAAATAAATAAATATTTGTTATTAGCATTAGTATAACTACTACAACTCCAAAATTTAAATGACACTGCCAAATTGCTGAGTTCTAACCCCCAAGAAGAACTATCACATTGGATAGTTCCTTTAAATCTTAGACTGAAGCTACTAGCTGCCAGAGCACAGACACCTCTCAAAACTCTGCCAAACAAATGAGTGAATCAGTGGCTAAAACGTGGTTCATTTGATTTTTCGGTCAAGGTTCATGGTGGCTTTCATCCCAATACTGGTCATAGGTACTCAAGAGCAAGTCCTATAAGACTGACTGCATTTACTCTAAAGCGTATTTGTAAAAGATTGACTCCTAAGTATGTTCATAACTATAAAATCATAGAATTGTATTGCTGGAAGAAATCACAAGGTCATCAAGTCCAAGTGCTATCATGATGTGATGAGCTTTCTCTTTTTAAATCATCATCATCATCATCATCATCATCATCATCATCATCATCATCATCCCGTTTATTTTTTCTTCATAGTATTCAGAATTCCTTTTCTGTTATACAAAGTGTACAGGGTATGCTAATATTCATATTCATCATATTGTCTACATCAAACAGTCCTTTTTTTAAAAAAATAAAAAATCTGTCATTAATGGGTGTGATTTAATCTGCAAGTCTGGTTCACTGCCTCCCAAATCATTCAAGTATTGTTTTTGAGTCAATACTTTTTAAGCTGCTTATACTTAATTTTCCTACCATGGTTGTAGTCCATATTACCACTGGCCTATATGGAATGTTATAAAGCCAAGTGGGATACCATTTGGCTCTCTAAAATAAATGAGCTCTTCTGAACTGAAATGTGACTATTATTATATTTTTCTTATGGAGCAAACAAAGAGACTTTATTTTACAGTCCACAGACCAGACATAAGGAACCATTCAAATTGTATAGTATTAAATATAAGAAAAGTACATCTACTAAAAATAATATAAATGCATAAAATAAAATAATTTAAAATTATAAACAATATGGATTATTAGATAAAATACAGATAGCTGTTCATTAACTCCGTCTTATAACACAATGCAATTGGGTTGATCTTATAGTATGTTACCAGTATCCCAACATAATTTTGATACTACTCTCTTTTTGATCTTAATAGCCAATGACAGAAATTTAGCAACTGATAGGGTTATGTTTGGACATATGGCCTTTGAGAAGAATGTATTTTTCTGGTTCTAATAAACTTCCCATGTAGTCAAAGATACATGGGCCTTGTGACAGAGCTATGGAATTTACTATTGCTGGTTTCCCATCCATATATCTGAAAGCTGATCAAAATAGCCTGCAAAATAGCCTGAATTCAGCTTCAATATTTAGGTTACATTGTGGGTTGGGAACAGGTCAGTCCAGTCCAAAATAGGGTAAATCAAGTGATTCAGTGGCCCAAACCCCAGATCAAAATAGAAGTGCTAGCACCATCGAGTGATCTCTGGTGTTATAGCAGACCAGGTATGTATATTTCCAAAATTGCATGTGTATTTAAGTAGTATTGTTCTCTGGGTGACAGAGGGACAAGAGGTTGAGTTACCTGTAAATGCAAGGAATCTTACTGGAAGCAAGTGATTGGCCAACAATAAAGCATCCAACTCACTCCCACAAGTTGTCTGAAGCTTTGTGTAATTGTGCAAACTGGGGCTTCTGATGCTCCACTCTTTATGGATGAAGGAAGATCTGTTACAATGTCATAAACACCTTCAGTTCTAAGTTGCTAAGAATAATGGAATTCATCCATGATTTCATATTATAATCCCTGCAGCATTAACATATGCTTCTAGCTAGGATCTGAAAAATGCATTGCTAATGCTGTGTTAACAGATGGAACAACTCTGTCAACTCCCTCAAGCCACAGCAGACATTCCAGGGGCTGTGGACACTTGGAGATGTGAGCCTTGCAAGGTAATAGGTCTTGCTACCACATTATGGACTTGTAGGTAACATGTTTGGGTTGCTAATGAGGGAACATGGTCTAGGGGTTTTTTAATTCCAGTGGAGCATTTTAAGCATACACACTATGTCCATAGGCAGTAAACTGGTAGGAATGTCCTTCTTCATGAAGGCCAGGGATTGGCAGACAAGATAAGTGATTTTGAACTATGTCAGATGCTGAAGGAATGAGCCCAGTCTTCCTCTGATACTTCTTAGTAGGCATGAGAGGAATCCAGAATTTTCCAAATCCGAATCCGGATGTGAATCCCTGGAAGGTTATGGGAATCCACGAATCTCACAAATCTCAAATCTTTTGAATCCTTTTTTAAAAAACAGTTTAAAAAGCAAGGGAAAGAAGGATAATCTTGGACAAGACACACTCTCTCAGCCTTTGCAAAAGCCTAGGCAAAGGCAAACCTCCCTCTGAAGAAATCTGGCCAATACAGTTGTCCTAGTTTTGCCTCAGGATCTTCCCAGATTGAAAATGACATGAAGGCCCTTCTACATAGGCAGGAAAATGTGGATTAATCCCACATTTTCCTACCTGTGTAAACAGGGCCACACACTACAGTAGAGAGATAAACCAGGTCAAAACTGGCTTTTCTTTGCATAGCTCCTTCTGGCATCTTGGGGTTTGTAGTTTGATGATACACTAGTACACTTTGGCAGAGAAGGCTGTGACACCTTGTAAAACTCCAAACCCCAGAATTGTGTCTGAAAGAGGTTTGCGGGGGAGCTCTGCAAAGGAATGTTTCAGTCGTCCTTGAAATCTCAAGCCTGTAGCTTCCAATCAAGTACTGACCTTCAATATGAAATGTTCAATTTAAGTATCTTAGAATACAAGCCCAGATGTAATTTGTGAAATTGTTAGCAAAGGCCATTATTAGTCCAAGGGGAAACCTCACCTACTTACTATCTTCCCTTGTGTGTATGGTCTCCTAGGTTTTCAGGCGTCCCAGTCTCCAACAATCTATTTAGTTGGCAGATTCAAAAGATTCCGTTTGCCTATATTGGCACAGGGATTTAGATTCGGGAATCTTGAATCCTTACCCAGGATTCAAGGATTTGAGGATTCAAGGATTCTGTTGGCCCATCCCTACTTCTAAGGACCTCCCTTTGCTCGTTGATCCTCCATCCATTTCTTCAGGTATAAAATACTCTTATTGCAAGCTGCCATGCTGATTGAATTCTTTGGTGGGTTGAGAATTAGTGAAATGTTCTAGGAGCATGTGAGTGGGGCAGTACAATTCAGTGATGTATGCTTCTCAGGGAGTCTTACACATATTAGGCTTTACAGGTCACAGATAACCATTGGTCCTCAGAAGCAAAGTTCATTAGACCAAGTTTAATTAGAAAGATCGACTGAGGCCTTTTCACCACCTTACCTGAACCTTCGAGGCACCCCACAGGGATCTCGGTAGAGGTTCTTGTTGGAGGGAAGTATGACAGTAGCATTTCGCTGCACACTGGCTGCCTGAGGGAATACAGCAGATGCGATGGCCACACATCTTGCTTCTGCTGAGTGGCCAGGTACTGTCCCAGGCAGAAACATTTCACTTCCTGACCCTCCACAGCTCATGTAAGTGTGGGTGGCGAGATTGCTGGTCATTGATGGGGAGAACCCATCAATGATTTGTGGCATGATTCCACCAACTGGGGACTTGGTCCTGTCCTTCTCCTGTCTCCAATGCAGGATGATGAAAGGTCCTGCAAAAGGTCCAGGGACTACCTCTACCAAATCTATTTTGGTAGTTAGCTTCCCTAGCATCTGTAACATTCAACATTTGAAGAGATGGTGATCAGGCCAATTTAAAATTATAGTCAACTATCAAAGGATTGGAGCAGGGATCATAGTATACTTTCTGGTGTTGTTTTTTTTTTTTTCAAATTATTTGCTACTGCACTGCATTATTCAGTTCTCTTCTGTAAATACAGAAAAAAATTATTGAGTGGCTGCTCATTCTCCTCAGTCTCATCAGAACTCATTTGGGTGCAGTGGTCACTGTACAATGGCTGGAACAGTAGTCCTTTCCATGACATTTGCCATGCAAAAGGGCGCCTGGAGCATCGCGTAATTGTGAGGAGTAATCTGCATGATGCACTCACAATCAAGCGACTCTCCAGGGGCTGGCAGGTGCCAATCATGCACCTTTTCATTTCTGGCTGGAAGCTGAAAATGGTGCGTGAAAGTGCATTGCTCCCAGGCCCTGCGCGCACTTACCTTGCACGTGGAACCTCCAGACCTGCGACAGTCATGCTTCCTGCCCCAGCACAGCCTGGGAAACTCCCAGGCTGCACTGTGGAAGGAAGAGGTGGGGCTCTTGTGCAAGCAGGCAGATCATGCGGAGCTGAAGCAGTAGGGAAGTGAGAGCCTCTTGACAGTGGCTGTTTGCATGATCACCACCAGAAAAAGGTAAAGCACAGAAGGGGCCAGTGTCAAAGGTGTTGGACAGTCCTTATTGCAATTCTGCTTCATAAGCATCAAAGTCAGAGACCCAGGTGGCAAGCCAGCCCAGAGAAAGGAGAGGGAGAGATAGCAGAGTTCTGCCAGGAAGAGTCAAAGCAAGCCATTACTCATAGGGAGTTCATTTACCTAACCCTGAGTGACAAGTGAAAGCCAGAGTCAGAGTCCAAAATCCAGGGATCAGAAACCAAGAAATCAATCCAAAGTATCAGGAGCCAGGTGCTGGAAACAAGGAAAGGGCTTGAAGAAAGTTTGCTACAACCAAAGGAAAGCTTCCAGGCAGGCAGTTATATAGCCCAGGCACAGGTGTGGCCGGTCACCACTTCTTGAACTTAATCAAGGAAGCCTCCCTTTGCTCAGCTCTCTTGAGTCTCTGCCTTGTTTGTGGGCTGATTGACACAGGCTCCAGGGCATCCTCAGGATCACAGCTGGATCCCTGTTGCCCTAAAGGAGCAGGCAAAGGAACATCCGAGCCTGCTTGGTCCGTGACAGCAGGGGGAGCTCTTGAGCTGCTGGACTCATCTCCAGCCACAGCCACAAAGACCAACAGCTGCTGCTCATCATCATCAGTTCTGACAGGGGCTTCAATTATCACACTAAGAGGCCCATGACCCACCTGCAGATAATTGCTTTTTCTTCTAGATGAGAATGACTTTAGCCTCTTTAAAGTAAGATATTGATCCTACAAGCCATCAGGAACAATGATCGAGGATGATCCATCATCATGCTGAGGTATGGCAAGAAGAATGGGTTCCAGGTTGCTTGAATGGGTCCTGCTATAAAGTTAATTGTGAGCTTCATCATGCAGTCTTACAGGCACTAGGTCATTTTCTTCCTCCTCTGTATGCCCATTATTGAGTTGCTTAAAAGGAAAGGTGTCTATCTGCCAGAGGCAGAGATGTAAACCTTAATTTACTTAATTCTTGGTCCACACACTGCATTCTACAGCTGGAAGGAAAATCCAACAATATTCAAATTAATATTTTTATTTTCTGTGAAGAAATTCCATCATGTGGTTTTAATTTGCTTAGCAAATAGAATTTTGTGGACAGAAAATAATATTTCTGGCCAGAAAATGCTGACCCCTGCACAGAAAATTCTTTATTCTGCATGAAAATACCACTGTACAGTTTTCAAAGTCTTTCTTACAGTGGCCCTTTCCTCACGGGGGGGGGCCGAAACGGGACCGCACACTCAGGGGCGGAGCTTACCTGCGAGCGGGTTGCTCCGTCCCTCTGAAGAGCATGGATCCGCCGTGCCAAACGCCACCGAATTTTGGCGGCGCTCCGTGGCTCCCAGTGGCGCCCAAAATGGCGGCTGGTGGCTTCCGGCGGCGCTCCGCCAATTAGGACAGAGCGCCAGCCGGAAGCCCGCCCCCGGGCAGATCTGCAGGGGCGCGCTGCCGCATCTCTGCAGTTCTTGACCGGGGGCTGCTACGGGGCAGCGCTTTTGAGGGTGGTTTTTATAACACTCACAGCGCCACCCCCGGGTCTGCGCTAGAACAGTTTGAGGTTTAGAACCTCACTTTTTTTAACTCCTGGAGAGGTCGCTCTAGTGTGGGCAATATGCCCATGTGGAAATGACCAGTAAGAATAAAATGGCTAAAATTACACTTTGTTTTCTTCTTGAAAGAAAGTAGTAAATTATTTTATTTTATTCTTATTCACAAATTATGTACCCTGGCCTAGAAAGAAGTTAGATCTATTGCAAGTTATTGGTCTTCTTTTTTTTTATTCCTCTTCTTCTTTTCTTCTTCTTCTTACTTTTTTTGTTAAAATACATATGGAGTAAAGAAAGAATTGCCAAATCAACAGCTTAATTAAAGGTACTCACCATCCTAGGTAGAGCCTGGGGACTTTAAGGTACTAAAACCCTGTGAAGCAATGGATGCAAACTCCCTGGAGACAACCCATGAACATTGTGCCCCATGTTGAATAAGACAAATGAGCAAATGCAACAACAATAAGAAACCACAGCTATGATTATACTGTCAGAAGGAGGAAGGTTCTGTGACTAAAACAGACTGAAGTGGAATAAAAATTGCATTTATTTTTCTTTCTGTCTTTATGACTGGGAAAAAGTCAGACTGGATTCCTTATAAAAACTGAAGTCCTACAGATGTTTACATCTGATAATTCAAGTATTTAAAGGTGAGTTTCTTTACATGGTGTTTTTTTCTATTGTTTTTATTATCTTTTCTTATGACAAATATTCAGATTTCATTGCCACAGCAAGCAATGATAATGTTTTAGTTAAATGATTTTTTAAAAGGGTCAGACCAAGTCACACCAGATACATTTGCCAATGGCCATTAGCCATGACAGCTGAATAGAGCACTGTTTCCTCTCTAAGTAGAAGTGTTTCTATTTCATTTTTAATAATAATGTACCAAAATGTGCACATTTTATTTCATATTTGAGATGAAAAGGACTTTTTCTTAAAACAAAATGAGAAACCAGAAAGTGTCAGGTTGGTTGATACAGTTCAGGAGTAAATGCTTATCACTGATTTCTTAACCATTTAACAACCTTGATGCTGAACTGGTGTTGTCACCTCTCTTTTTTCGTGAGAGGTTCCTCATCATTTAGAGAGGGAGAGTGGGAGAGAAAGGAAGCAGGAATGAAAAATATGGTATTCTCCATGCTGTGAATAGCTATACTGATTGAATTTAGCTTGCAAGATGGGGGGGAAATTCATATTAAATTGTTTGAATAATTAGTAACAGTAGCATTTTTGTTTTCCTATTCAAGAGAGAAAGAACAATCTGAATGTGGGAGGAAGCAAAACAGACAAAGTTTGATGGCTCTTATCCATTGGTAGCAGAGTCTGTAGACTAGAAATCATAGAATCCTGGGAGTTCTTCTCGGAAAAGTATCATTTCCAAACACTGATTAACAGCATTACCCTGAATGTCACATGCTGGAAGAGAGTAAAAGGGCTTTTGGCCAAAAATTAGCTTTTGAATACAATACTAGTAAATTATATTCATAGAAAGAGGAGCCATGCATTGCCTACATTAATGATGGTGGTGATGGTTTCACTTATGATTTAAGTGAAAGAAGAGTTTCACTGCTGATAAGTTTTATCCTTAAAGTTTTTTAATACGAAATATCAGGCAAAATGAATCCAGAAAAGCAGGTTTCTAAGGTGAGGAAAAAAAGCCGAACTTCCCAGTCTGTATTAAACTTGCACACAGGTATCTTACCCAAAGTCTAAGCATCAGCTTTGGTCACTATAAGTTAAAAATTCTTCATTCTGGGAAAACAGCAACAGAAAGCAACATTCTTACACAGAAGAATGCAAAATATATTGAGTCCTGAGCAAAAAAGTTGCCTTTTTGTGTAGAAAAGTGATGCAGGGAAATAATATGTTTTTTTTCCTGCATAGTCACCTATGCACTAGAAAAAATTGTGCAACTTGACCCAGGTTCTGTACTGTTCCACAATTTGTGCGAATGTATACAGAAAAACTTTTCAAGCATGTGTGTTCTTCAGCAAAAGCAATATTTTTTCCATGTAAAACCATGCATTTTGTGTAAATATATTGATTCCTGTACCAAAATACCTTTGGAGAAAACACGATGCCTCCCACAAAAGCTGTGCTTTCTGGGGAAGAAAACCACGCTTATTTCTGCACAAGTGAATTTGTCCCAATCAAGTCCACAAGAATAATAGTGCAAAAACAAACAAACAAACACACTACACAGAAGTCCTTGTATTTTCATGATCCAAGGAAGGAAATATGTTTAAATTCATTATTTTGGCATGTAAGAATAAAGTATGCAAAGATTTACATCCCTAGTGCTGTTATGAAAAACCTAAAAATCAAAAACCCTCAGCAATCTATTGATGGTCATGCAGAGATCTGAAAGTAAATCCCCATCTACCTTCTCCCTGTCTCAGGATAGAGAACCAAATACAGGAGCATAGAGATGACTATAAAATGTAATGAAAGATTATTAAAGCAAACATTTATCTCGGTGGAGAAAAGACAGATTTACATGGTCTTTTATATAGTGCTGAGAAATGCTTGGAACAATCATTTTTAATTATAATTTTTCTTCTTTATTCCCCATGTAGTGGTCTGATTTAATGGAGAAAGAAAACAGAACTGTGGTTGCAGAATTTATCTTTCTTCATTTCACCAGCACACCCAGTCTCGAGACCACGCTGTTTGGCCTGTTCTTAATCATCTACATCCTGTCTCTTACGGGGAACCTGTTGATTATAGTTATTGTGGTGGTGGACTCACGCCTGCAGACTGCCATGTACTTCTTCATCTGCAACCTGTCAATGGTTGAAGTCTGGTACACAACTGTCACAGTGCCTAAGATGCTGGAAAATCTGCTCTCAAAGAAGAGAACAATTTCCATTCCAGGATGCATCACCCAATATTATTTTTTCTTTGCCTTTGCTGCTATAGCGTTGTTTATCCTCACAGTCATGGCTTATGACAGGTACCTTGCTATCTGCAACCCATCACATTACTCTACCATCATGAACCCTAAGACATGTAGAAATGTGGCAGTTATGTGTTGGTTTGTAGGCTTCCTATGTCCTACTTACCCCACCTTCAGGTTATCTAAGATTGCCTTCTGTAGCCCCAATAGGATCAATCACTTCTTTTGTGATGCTGGGCAGATATTTCGCCTTGCATGCACTGATACCTATTCCATTCAGATTGTGGGTTATGGTTTTAGCTCTGTCATTGTAATGGCTGCTCTTTTATTCATTCTAGGGTCTTATATGCAAATTGTTATCACCATACTGAAAATGTCTTCTGCTGCAGCCCAGAGAAAGGCATTCTCTACCTGTGCGTCCCACCTCTCTGTAGTCACCATCTATTTCTCAACTCTTATTTTCATGTATGTCCGCCCAGCAGTGAAATACCAATCAAATGCCAACAAAATAGTGGCTGTTTTTTATGCTGTGCTAACTCCATTGTTCAACCCAATGATATATACTCTGAGGAATAAGGATGTGAAAGAAGCTCTGAAGAAAACGTTCTTGCAAAATAAATCCTAAAATGTCTTTTTTTAAAAAAAAAAAAAAAATGATGGCATTGATACATCTAAGATGGACAGGAACCTCAGGTGTGTTACATAGTACAGCTGCTCTGCACTTCTCATTTTAACAACTGAAGATGACCCTCTTATTGTCTCAGAGGATACAAAGGTTACAGAATCACTGCATTTTCCCTTTAGAAGGTCTGCAGATAACCATGTCATATTGACAGAGTCAGGGTGAACAACTGCTCTCTGAACTAGAATCTGCTTTTCAGCCCCTGGGATCCTCTACAGACTGTGTGTACTGCCACCCCCCCAAAAAAAATAAATGTGGTGGGACACACAAGAAGTGACTCCTTGGGCTCTTCCACACTCCACTGTTATAGTGCTATTATTCCACTTTCAACATCCTGTGGAATTTTGGTTTTTGTAGTTTACTGAGGCCACAAAGCTCTCTGGATGAGAATTCGAAAAGATCCCTCTCTGAAACTGAAAACCCCAGGATTTTATAAGATGTTGACAGAAGAATAATCGCACTATAACAGTGAAGTGCAGAAAAGCTCATAATCTACTTCTGCTTTTCATTTACGTTGAACAATACTTTAGGCCTATTTGAATGGTTAATTTCTGTCATGGAGGCTTCAAAAGATGCAGCTGACTCGTCTTTTTTTTTTTGGCAGAAAAAAAATGGTAAGTTTGGATATGGATGGCTACCAAAACAACCTTGGGAGCTTAAATTTGTCCCTATGGCTGATTTCTGTCCATGACCAGTGCTGTACTGAGTTGATAAGATAGCCAGATCATCAGGATTCAGCTTCTACTGTCTGACATCCTGTTAGTGGGACAGAAAGGTGTAAATTAACTGTATGCCTGTGTATGTCTTTCTTTGGTGTGGGGACATATGCTGCAGAGGTTGGTATTCATTCCCTACCTCAGAAGTGACCAAAACTCCAACCTCAGTACCTAACATACAGCAACTGAAACCTTCGCAAAAGGCGATCTTATGCCAGGAGCATGCAGGCCATCATAGAAACATCTGGCTATCTTCTAGAGCCAGACATACAACTATTACATTGACTGGTAAGACCTCCAGAAGATCCCTGTAGACTTCAGCAGATCACATAATCACTTTATATCTGGACATAGCTGGATGCTACTGCCATTCGTCCCCCTGCCCTGCTTTTCAAGTATAGAATGGTTGAGGAGAAATCAGTGGTTTTATAGTAGGTCCAGGGAGCAGGAAATGGGTCAGTGTAGGATAGTGCCACATGTGGAAATGCTGAGTGATCCAGGATTGCAGCCATGGTGTCCACAGAAATGAGCCTTTCCAATTGTACATACTTTCCATACATCAAATTCCTCATTTCATTAAAAGATGTTCATGGATTCCAGAAAGGGGCAGCAAGTACACAACAAAACTTGAAACATGAACGTGCCCAAGGTAGAAATTTTTCTGAAAAAAAAATGCTTTAATTCATACTTTTTGTGTGAAAAATAAAAGCTTAGTTTTATAGAGAAATTTGTGCCTTGAACAAAAATGTTGTGTCTTCCAACTTCTTCCAATGCTCCATGGTTTTTCCATCAAACATGCCTTGTCACCTTCTTATAAGATTTGCTTCAGATCCTTCTATTGCAACTAAAGGCATGGGTATCATAAGTAATAACAGAAAAGATAGCTTAACGATGGGATGATAAGGCTTTTCATCCCAGTACTATATCGTCTCCACCTAAGCTTCTCAGATTCTGTGCTCCCCTAGTCACGAGGCTACCATTTCCCTCAATGAACATTGGTCAGGGAGGGTCCCAGTTCTAAAGGAAAAGATAGGGGACATGGTCTCATGTAGTTTTCCAATTAATACCTTTTAACTGGAATGGAAGCCTTGGAACAATACTTCCTTTTCATCGGTCAACCTAGCTCTTAGCTTTCCCTCACACGGGGCTTCAACTTCTTCCTTCTTTCCATGTGGGCCATCTGCTTTGTGACTATCCATGCTTTATAGTTTGCAAATCACTAATGCCTGATGAGAACATCATTACGGTTAGAGTCCTGATATGGGGAAAGTGGGAGAGTCTGACAAAACAAAGCAGCAGGAACAGGAACTTCTGGAGGGCAAATTGAGTGTGGCACTAGGCTAACAACTCGTTTTGTGAAGTGAGATAGAGCATCAGAGAAAGAGGATGCAGTAGACAGGCCACTTCTTCACTACTATTGACATAAAGGGTAGCTTTTTATTTTTCTTGTTTTAATGCACACACCATTTCACTGACTATTTGTTGTCTGACTGCTTCCCTGTCAGTGGGATGGTAAATATGCTCCATGTTTTGCTAGAGGACATTTACTTCAGCTGGCCAGGACCACACTGGCAACACACTGGCATATTGTACATATCAAAAAGTCATTTTTTTTAAAGGATCTATCATTAATGGGTATGGTTTAATCTGCAAGTCTGTTTCACTGCCTCCCAAATCATTCAAGAATTGCTTTTGATTTAGTGCTTTTTAAGCTGCTTGTACTTAATTTTCCTGCTATGCTTATAGTCCAGATTACGATTGGCCTTTATGGAATGTTGTAAAGTCAAATGAGACGGCATTTGGCTCTCTAAAATAAATGACCAAATTCTTCTGAACTGAAATGTGACTATTCTTAGTGTATTTTTTTATAGAACAAACAAACAAATGTTATTTTAGAGTCCACGTCCCAGACATAATGAACTATTCAAATTGTATAGTATTAAATATAAGAAAAGAACACCTACTTAAAATAGGATATGAATGTTTAAAATAAATTAAAATTATAAACAATACAGATTATTAGATAAAATATAGATAGTTGTTCATTAATTCCTTCTCATTAACACAATACAATTGAGTTGATCTTATAATATGTTAACAGTATCCCAAAATAATTTTGATACTTCTTTCCCTTTGATCTTAATAACCAATGACAGAAATTCAGCAACTGATAGGGTTATGTTTGGACATATGGCCTTCAACAAGAATGTATATTTCTGGCCCTAATAACCTTCCCATATAGCCAAAAATATATAGGCCTTGTGACAGACCTATAGAATTTGCGATTGCTTGTTTTCCACCCATATATCTGAAACCTGATCTGAAAGCATGTCTGCCTTATTTAAAAAAAATGTGGAGGAGGGCTAGGAAAGGAGTTATTAAAATGTGTGCAGATAATGAGAACTATTGTGATGTAGTGGTTTAGACATTGGACTATGACTTTGGAGACAAGGGTTTGATTCCCTGCTCAGCCATGGAAACCCTCTGGGTAACTTTGTGCATGTCACAAACTCTCAAACCCATAAAACCCCATGATAAGTTCACCTTAAGGTTGCTATAAGTAGTAAATCACTTGAAAACACACAAAAGCAACAAATATGTACAGAGAAGAAGAAGTGAAAGAGAAAGAAAGAAGAAGGGAAAGCCAAGAAAGAAGGAGATGAAGGAGAAAGACCATGGGAGAAGTAGGACGGAGATGTTAAGTCAGGAATTGTGGAAGAGTGGCAAAGAGAACAACAAGGAGAAAATAGAAGAACTGGAAAATATGAGTTTAGGCAGGAGTTGTGGATGAGGAGAGAAGGAGAAAGATGGGAATAGAAAAATAAAATCAAAGAAAGGCTTCGGATGTTTAGGCAGGAGAAGTTTTTTTTGTTTGCTTTTTTTTTTTGAGGTGTGAAAGAAAGAGCATAAACAAGGGAAAATCATCAAAGAAAGAATTAAAAGAGAAAGGAATCAGTTGCTAAGAAAAGATCAGGAAAACACATCCATATCGAGAAAAGCTCAGAAGGAAAGATATTCCAAGTATATGGATTGCAGAAAATAACTGAATTTCCACTGCTGCATAATCTTTTAACTATTTATTATTATTGATAAATTTATTCATAGGAGTACAGAAAATGTTGGTTGTCTCACAGAAGGCACAAAGCATATTTTATACAATATTCGGCAGTATGTACAATAGTTACATAATTTGTTGCAGTGTGTGTTCAAGTCATTTCCAAATTATGTTGACTCTAAGGCAAACCTATCATGTTTTTTTGTTTTTGTTTTTTAGGGAAGGAGAGGATGTGATGTGTCCAAGATTACCCTGTGGCTGCCCATGGCTAGGTGGGGAATCAGACTCTGGTCTGCAGGGTCATAGCATAATACACAAACCACTACACCATATCGGTTTGTTCTATCTCTTTCTCTCTTTTTCTCACTGTGTATCTTCTGACTTTGATGAATCATCTACAGGAACATGAAAAATCCTCTTGACTGACACTGTTCCTGGGCTTATATCCCTGTATTTTGTATCAGTAGGATCTCTATATGGAAGCCTCTTGTTACAAAACCCCAGGAGCCCAACCCTCAAATCACTTCTCACATGGACCCTCTCCCAGTGTGAAGTTTTCTATACAATTTTTGTCTATGGTTTGCCAACAACTAAGATCTCACTTTTTGATCTCTCTCCAACAGCTGTCTGTTTTCCTAGTGCTGGTGTACTTCCCAGAGCTTATTATTTAAATTAAACAATATAATAATAATATATAATAAATTATATAACAATACTTGTGCAAACCCTACGTTTGGCCATAACATGACATACCACCTTTACAGCATATTCACTATTCTAATCTAGGGATTACTAGAACACCTAGACATGTTACTGAGTTATATTTACCCATGAGTGAGTAGGTAGCCACAATTTGTCAAAACAATATCAAAATATCGATTGCTTTCCTAAACATTTTCCCATTTTTACATCACAGCAGACACAATTGGTTTGCATCTAATTATTTTCTTAATTGCTTCCTTCACTTCTCTGTTTTTTAAGCTATAGATAATGGGGTTCAGCATGGGAGTTGAAATGCTGTATTGAATAGAAAAATATTCTTCCATAATAATTGAAGAAGCTGAATTTGCCTTCATATATCTAAGACATCCAGTGCCATAGAACAGAATCACAACAATAAGGTGAGACGTGCAGGTAGAAAAGGTTTTTCTTTTACCTTCTGCTGAATGAATCTTCAGGATTAAAGAGACTATATTGATATAAGACCATAAAATAACAATGAATGAAAATAATATGAGAGCACTAGCAGTAACAAGGAATGTAACACTATTCAGGAGAGGGTCAGAGCAGGATAGTGCAAGTAAAGATGGAAATTCGCAGCTGAAATGTTTGATAATATTTGGACCACAGAACACTAGCTTAGTTGTCAGCATTGCATTTGCTGATGCATGTATGAAACTCATAACCCATGAACCTCCCATCAGTTTTCTACAAAATGTCCTGTTCATGATTTGTACATAATGCAAGGGTTTACAGATGGCAGCATATCTATCGTAAGCCATTGCTGCAAGTACAAAAATTTCAGTGGTTGCTATTAGCAAAATAAAAAACATCTGGGTAATGCAGCCCTTGTATGAAATTGTCTGGTTTCCATAGACATTTGCTAGCAGCTTTGGCACCGTGACTGACGAAAAACAAATATCTATAAAAGACAGATGACTCAGGAAAAAGTACATCGGGCTGTGGAGACTGCTCTTGCTCCTTATAATCATCATAATTATTATATTTCCTGTTAGTGTTATGATATATATAAGCAAGAAAGTGAAGAAGAGGAACATCTGAACTAAAGGTTCACTTGAAAATCCTAAGAAAACAAAATGGGTGACAGTGGAGTTTTGATTTTCCATTTTCCTTTCCATCAGAAGTGTATACTGTGGGAAGAAGGAGAGAGAAAGAGAGAAACAGAAAGTCAGTAGCTACAGAATAAATTGACAAATCACTCTGGAACACATTATCCCCTTCTTTTACCAATACAGTCCTTTCTTTCATGATGTTCATATAAGGAATATTCCCTAATATATGTCACTTCCAGTGAATGAGTTAAAAAATAGGGATGCCTATACAATTTACCTCAGATGGATCTGACCCCAGATTTTTAAATTCTACCCTTCACATTTTTGGATCCAAGTATTATCCAAATTTCAAAAATTTGTAGCTTAGGAGGGGGTTTGTTTTCTCATTTCTATTTCCTGCTAGTAAAAGCACATGGAAGCGTATTGGAAGGAAAACTATCTTCCAACAGACCCCATAATGTGTCCTGTGTTTGCAACAGTGTAGAAGTTAAACTGCTTACACTAAAACGAAGTAAAGTGAACATCTGTATTCCAATCATATTTATTATCTAAGTTTTAGGTCTTGGTGTAAAGCCTATTACAGTCTCTCCAAATCTTCAAATCAAATCAAATCAAATCCTCAATTCAATTTCAATTGCAGCAAAAGAAATGTATTACTGTCACAAAACAAATGCAGCTAGGGACAAACAGAATCTGCTAATCATTGTAGACATAGACAGTATGACATGACAATATGGGGAAATTATTCTCAGTAACAATCCCATGATCCTTGTGATATATAATGTGTGCATTCTTGCCCTGATAGAGCTGCTTTTACCACCTTGAATGGCTTAGGAATGTTGTGTTCTTGCACCAACTGTTCACTCACTGACCACTTTGTTGGAAATTCTTGGTATGTTGCATATTCTATTACACAGTAGCAGTTACTATTCATATGATTCCTGGTAGCAAATTGTATCCATGTTTTTGCTTCCTTGGGGAGGGTGGATAGGAGAAATCCACTTAGAAAGGCATCTGCTAGGAAGTGCTGGAACATAATGGGAGCACCCTCCCAATGCACAACAAAAGTGCCTGATGTGCATCAGAGCACTCTTGCCTGGATGTGCATCTTTTAGATTCGCTAACAGGGTTTCTTTGTATTTCTGAAATGTAGCTATAGATTCATAAAATTACGTGAAATTCATAAAATTACAAAACGTTGACTGTGAGCTAGAATCTTTGCAACATCTATTTTTGCAGGAATAAACAGGGTATTTGAATCTCATATGCAATTCTGCATAATCTCAATAAGTGAACTGACAGAAATGGAAAGAAACATACTTAATTACCTAACATGCATTCTGATTTCCAGTGACCATGGAGCATCATTCCTATACATGAAATGACAGCAAGACAAACATGGAGGTGCTGAAATGTGTACACACCATTGCTATTTAATAATATTGGAAGTGATCATCTATGTTTTTTGCCACGTGTGTGTGTGTGTGTGCATGTGCTGGAGCTGAAATCCCACAGATATGTATATAATGAATCCTCCTCCTTCTTTCCTATATCGTACTGGTGAAACTATCATCTTTCCAGATGCTCAGCAAAAATAACAGAGGATGAGCAGATAAAAAGTCTTACAGAACAGTACGAGTTGTTCAACAGTGGAACAGATTACCTCAGAAGACAGTGAACTCTCCTCTTTAAAGTTTTTAAATACAGACTGGACAGCTATCTTTCAGAAGTGTTTTAGCTGTGCATTTCTGTGACACAGGAAGTTGCATTAGAGATCCCGTGTGGTTCCATCCAATTATTTGGTTCTGTAATTTGATTAATGTATTCAGGTCTAACTGAACATCTGTGGGGTTTAAGGACATTATTTTCCTGCCTTGATTGCAAAGAATATATAGATTCATTAAAACAGTTTTTGCTTTGTTTTCATGTTTTGTATTCTACAGCATTAATATTCTGGATTATTAAATGAAAGCATCATAATATGTAAGAATTTTTTAAAAAATCTAGTATCATTGAAGTAATGTATAGAAAAATAGACATACCCTTTAATTTTATTTCAATTGAGGCTTCAGCAGCTTCTTGGAACTCTTGGAAAAGGCAAAATATTTTCTGAGCAGCACACTGGCAAGCTTTATGGCTGTTTCTTCACATTTTACTGCTGATTCTTCAGTTCTGAAACCTATTCATTATCAGTTGGAATGTTGCCCTATCTTCTGAGTAGACAAGCAATTCTGAAAGACTTGCAGTTTATGGTGAGAACAGGACAACCTCTCAAAAATAGATAATTTAGTGAATCAGTGAGCTTTCATTACATCAAGCAGAATAAATCAGGAATGTGGAGTACCCCCAATTCAGAGTCCAGTGACTGCAGAAGAAAAGAAATCTGCTTCCAAACATAATAAGAGGTGTGTGGTAGTTGTTATCCTGAACAGAAGTATGTGCTGAATGGGTTGTAATGCGTCCCTGTAAATACTTAGTTCCAACTGAGCTTAGTCTGAAGATGTCTATGAAGCAAGCTAATTCAGTCTCATGTGGGAAGCAGAATTCAAATCTTGCCCAAGGGAAAATCAGAACATGAAAATAAAATTGGATTTTTTTTTTAAGTCTACTATCATTTCCAGACCAGGATAATCACAAGCCAGGAAATTTCAGGATGGAAACCTGTTAAGACCTAGGAGTAACTCTACGAGATGTAACCAAGAACAGGGCTTAGTAACATGATTAAGCATTACATATTTAATATCAACCATATTTGTTCTGATGACGTCATTTGAAAAAAGTCTAAAAAATGAGAAAAGGTTTCTCTGGTTGGAAATTAACTTTCCAAACTGTGCATTGAAGATGGAGGGAGAAAACTTTTCCCTCTCAACTTCTCCAACTCCTCCAAAGCAGGGTGAAGACATCTACATATTCACCCCTAACATCCTGTTCTTCATGGACTGAAGGAGATGGTAACCCAGAGGGAGCATCTGCTCAGCACAGGATATAGCTGAATAAGGGACAGTATCGTATGCCTTAGCAGTTGAAGAGACCAAGGCTCCCCACTCCCCTTACCATGCTTGTGCCATTGAACTAAGAGGACAATTAGGACAGGGGCCCCATCAAGGCTGCACCCAAGACCAGGGCTGTAATGTAACTGGCCCCATGGTCACCCCTCTTAAGTTACTGCTGGAACCCTGCATGCTGGCCTATCCCTCAGGAGTATTCCAAGAACCAATTGTAACATCCTGACAACCCACCAGTATTGTAAGAAGCTTTACCCAAAGCCACTTGGGCTGCTGAGTTCTCTACCGATCCACCAACATCACTTGGTAAAGTTGCAGGCACTATATCCTCACTGTCTCAGGTGTAGAAGTTCCTGCAGGCTTATCTTGCCACTGCTGTTTTGCAGAATGAGCCAATATTTAGTGAGTCTTTTCTTACTGGGTGTCCTAGCTGCCTTTCTTGGGGAAAATCGGTGATAGCTTTGGGACAGTATTAGCCTCCTCTAATGCCTCAAGTCAGGCCAACATGCCCATCAATGTATTATCCTCCCACTCATCTTCCAATGAGGATGTTATTTCCAGAGGCAGATGCTTTGATGCTGACCTCTTGGCTTGCCTTTTGACCTCCCTCCACCTCCTTTCCTGAGATGCATAACCCAAATGACACAGGGACAACAGTCCTAGTGCAACAGTCAAACCAATGGGGCTGTCTGTACTTGTTAACCTAACTGGGCCCATTTGGGTTCCCTGATGGCTGACCTTAGCCCCCTGATGGTCTGGCTGAGATCAGAACTTTGTCCCTGTAGGGGCCTGCAAGGCCCAGGTGGCCCTTGGTATTCTTAACCACCACCCTGAAACTCCTAGAGGCTCAGTGCACTCCTAAACAGTCTACTGGCCTGAAAGAGGCCCAGTCAGCTGCAATGTGGGTTCTACAAACCCAGTGGAAGCCATAGGCCTCATGACAGCCTACAGATCCTATGAGATCCCAGGAGGCAGTCAGGCCTACTGGTCCTATAGGGGATGTCTAAGGGCCTGGGTGGCTGCCTAGAGATCACATCTGGGGCAAACACATCTTGCAATACTGACTGAAAGGGGGAACAGTCTTGTTGGGCCCTGATTGCAGGCTACTATCTTGCAGAGACTTAAAGACCTAATCAACGGCTAGGAGGGAGGAGCTTTATTAGGAGCCTCAAACGGCCCTGTAGCTCATTTCCCAGAGGAGAGAGCACAGGGAGCAGAGGGAGAGCTGGGTCTGTGAAGCCATCCTAGACCAGCTGTGTTTACAGGCTTGAGGGGCTGTGCTTGCTTATTTGT
Source organism: Iguana delicatissima (assembly GCA_948472985.1). Lineage (NCBI taxonomy): Eukaryota > Metazoa > Chordata > Lepidosauria > Squamata > Iguanidae > Iguana > Iguana delicatissima. The sequence goes on from CAOKZL010002892.1 coordinate 358,072, forward strand.
TTGTGGCTTGTGTTTGTTTAGTCTTGCTTGTGTTTGTTTAGTCTTGCTTTTGTTTGTTTAATCTTGCTTGTATTTGATTAGTCTTGCTTGTGTTTGATTAGTCTCTTTGTGCTGGCCGTGTGCTCTCTTTGAGCACATGGTCTGACTAACGAGGGGGAGGAGCCAGCTAGGGGGTAGGAGCTTTATTAGGAGCCTCAAATGGCACTCGCCTTCGGCGACCGCACTTAAATTACTCTACTTAAGTCCTCCAATTTAACCCTCGGCATTCAGTAGAGCAGACGTAGCTTATACACCTGCATTTCAAAAAGAAAGAATTAATACAACCCTTATATGAAATATACAACCCTTATATGAAATGTACTCATTACATGCTCATGATATATTCTGCTACTTGCACATTTTTGTGTGGAAAAAACCCCCTCTCAAGACCTATTTTAAAAAGACATGGAAATTGGTATTGTGTTTTGTTTTTCTTTGTTTTTTTGCTCACTGCATCTGAAAATGTTCTCTATAGAAGGCAAGTGCTGTTCTATTGTTCCACTGATTGTGGTCAGGTAAGTTCATCAGCCTTTTAAAAATCATCACAGTGACAGATGCTGACCAATCATGGCAATTATTTTATTCTCTCTCTCAGTCTCTCTTTTTTTTCCCAGAAGCACAGACTTTTATAGAAACTGCTAGTATTTCATAAAATATCCCTTATATAAATATTAATCAAAAATATTAGTACAGTATTTTCCATACTTAACATTACTGATTTAGGAGCCCTTGATGAGCTTTCAAATACTGCCAGATTTTTGAAGAAGACATTCAGATAGCTGTTGGAATTGTATGGTATGAATTTTCACCCTTTGAACTTTTTCCATGTTTAATGTTAAACTGATGTTTATTTAATCCTTTTTGTAAATATTTCAGCTTTTATGTACCTGAGCCCAGTGTGATTTCACTTACAGAATTCAGCACATGTTTGAGAAGTTGATAGATGATGGTTCCGTTAATATTCTTCATGGATTTGTCGAAAGATTGTTGGCAATATTATCCCCATATTTGCAGATCCCACAATATTCTGGGCAATTATTCTGTGCAGAAAAAATATGGTTTTCTTGTGCAAACTTCATATTTTCTTGTTTTACACTGAATTCACCTGTTTGCATCAGTCTTTTCTTTCAGAGAAATAGAGATTTCTCCCCGAAATTATCATTTTCTGAACAGAAAATATGTTTTTATGCAGAAAACCAAACTGTATTTCTGTGCAGAAATAACTCCCAGAACACTCTGTCATGCTGAGGATTTAATTTACATGTGTGTTAAATATTTCAGAACTTTTTATGTAGTATGTGTATGTATATGTTTGTATTAACATGTGAGAATGGTTAAATATGCTCAAGCTATATTAAATATGAAGGAAGAGCTAAAAGTAAAGAAGATCAGCATAATTATTTTAGTCTTATTGTGCCCTGTTTCTTGTTTTTGTGTCCCCTCCCTCACACCAGATCAAGAAGTAGAAATGGAAAACCAAACTGATAAATCAGAGTTTGTTTTCTTGGGACTTTCCAGTGATCATCAGCTGCAGATCTTCTTCTTCTTGGTATTTTTTACCATTTATTTGCTTACACTTACAGGAAACATCACAATCATTCTGGTGATAAGAATGGAGCCTTCTCTTCATTCACCAATGTATTATTTTCTGTCTCATTTGTCTTTTGTTGACATCTGTTACTCTACTGACATTGTTCCTAAGATGTTGGCAAACATGCTTATGAAGCAAAAGACTATCTCCTTTCCTGGTTGCATTACACAAATGTTTTTCAGCCTTCTGTTGAGTGTGGTAGAGGTGTTTATTCTTTCAGCAATGGCTTATGACAGATACACCGCTGTGTGTCACCCGCTTCACTATGTAGCAGTCATGAACAAATCAGTGAGCAATTACCTGGTAATGGGTTCATGGCTAATGGGCTTGTCCTTTGCGATGATGAATACAGTGCCTATATTCAAAGTACAGTTTTGTAACCTTCACAAAATCAGGCACTTCAGCTGTGAGCTCCCACCACTGTTGAAAACATCTTGCTCTAACACCTTTCTTAACAATGTAATCCTTTATTCTTCTGTTGTAATTTTTGGGCTTGGCTCCTTCCTACCAACCTTGGTCTCCTACATTCACATCATCTCTACCATCCTGAAGATCCACTCTTCAGAGTGCCGAAGCAAAGCCTTCTCCACCTGTAGTTTTCACCTTATTGTAGTTGGTTTACTCTATACGACAGGAATGTCCCAGTACATGAAGCCCCGTAACATATCTTCTGTGGCAGTGGATGAACTTTTCTCCATTCAATATAGCATTTTGACTCCTATGCTGAATCCAATTATCTACAGTCTGAAAAATAAAGAAGTAAAGAGAGCACTTGGAAGAGTGTTTTGGAAAAAGTAAATCTAATTCTTCTAGCTTACTAGTGTGGCGCTTGTAGTAGCTTTATGTACTAGCTTCATGTTCTAACTTTATGTTGTCAAAAGTAACACTGGGTTAGATCCAGACTTCATCATGTTCAGAATATACTCACTGAAATCAGTAAGACAGTAGATGAGTCTAAGTGCAATTAATGGTATATGCAATAGTATAATGATTTTTTTAATCATTTGGGTCAGCAGATTTGGGCTGCAGTTGATAAAGAATGAGAGAATTTGAAGCTTAGCTCAAAAAATTTCCAAATGCCAATTTGCTACCAATTCACATTCCATTTTGTACCCATTTGCATCAGTTTTTCTGGTAGACTATTTGGCTCAGTCATCCTGATGAAACAGTCTTTGCTAGTATTGCATTCTTACCAAGGATAAAGAGCCTCTATACTTCTTAGCCCTTGTAGAAGGGCAGGCTTTGGGGTGTTTTTCTGTTTCATGCCTCTCCCTTAGCTCAGACTCTATGCTTGGAAGTCTCAAGAACATTTTACCCCAGTCAAATTCTCAAGATTCACTCTAGCCAGTGTCTTATTTAATTGCACCCTCATCTTTTAATAATACTCTCATCTCCTTTTCCTATAATTTGCCATGTAGCCTTGCCTCACACAGATATAACTGGCACACCTATTTCTAACTCCTCAGCTGAACTCTCCAACTGTCAGCTATGAGGACATATTTTTTGATTTGTTCCCTTAATTAGTAGAATCTTTAATCCATCATGATTTAATACTTCTCAGACCAATCACCATAAATCTACTTGATCTTGGCTACCTGTCCATTTCCAAAGACAATTCAAAATGCTGGGTATGACCTATAATGCCCTAAACAACTTAGGTCTGGCTTATTTGAAAGACCATATATCCCTATATGAACCCACTAGAGCCCTAAGATCTGCAAGGGAAGGCTTTCTCTCTCTCCCATTACCATCGCAGGCTCACTTGGTGAGGACTTAGTGAGGACATGGGAAAGAGCCTTCTCATGGCTGCTTCCAGCCTGTGGAACACTTTTCCATGGCAGGTTTGGCTGGCCTCCTCCTTGCTTTCCTTTTGTAGTGAGAGAAAGACATTTGTTTTCAAGCAGTGTTTTAATGAGTGAGCAATGGAGCTTTTGTCTCTTTATTAAGTTGATAAAGCATTGTAAGTTTTTATAATTTTATTTGTTTTTATGTTCTTATTGTTTTAAATGTTTTTACTTTTTTAAAACTTTTTGGAAGCTCCATTGGGTCCTCCTTGGGGACCAAAGGTGGAATACAAATATAATAAATAAAAATAAATTACTTGATCCTTACTCTATCTATGAATATTAAACTGCTCATCTCTTACTCTCCCCTTTTAGCAACCATCCCCACACAAACATTCAGCATCATAAAATACCTTGAGTAGAACATAGACAGTTTCCCAGTTAGCATTTTCTCCACAGGTTTTATTTTCAGAAAAGTTTTTGGGCTCTCCCTTTACTCTCTCCTACTAGCATCCTGGGCACAAAGCCTTTGCTGCCTGGCTTTGTAAACATCCTCAAAGGCAAGTTTGACCATGGAGCTTCAGGAATATCCAAAGCAACAGAGCTGCCAGCAGCCAGATATGATTTGTGGATACTCCATACAGATGACTAATGATGCAGTCCCACCATTGATTCTTCTGCTAGCATCATTTTTGAAGGGGAAGAATGCTATGAAGCATGTTTGGAATGCACATCATAACATATTTGAATGCATATTATGGAGTGTCAAGCTATGTGTGTGACTGATGAAAAGGATGGCTCTTGATTCATTCTGCTACACAACATATCACAAAAGCTCACTACATTTATAAATTCTGTTAATATTAACTGGACCCACTTTAGCACTTGCCTAAATTTCCCATTGAAATCAAATGTAAAGTCTTTAAGATTAGATGATATGTGAATGGACTTTCAAAACTTATTTGTCTTAGGTATTAACTTTTTTTCTATATTTGCTAACCATGTTGGCAAATTTCCAATGATATACAAAGGAATCTTTTATCACCTTTGAGAGTCCCTGGGAGAATAACGTCTGCAGCATAAGCTTCCATAGGCACAGTTTACAGACAGAGGACCAGACTGAGTTGGTGAAAGCTTATGCTATAAACCACTTTCTCACAGTTGCTCTCAAAGGTGCTACATGATTCCTTTGTATGTTGATGCAGACTAATGTGGCTATGCCTTTTAATAATACCCATTGGTTGCATTCCACTAGAACAAATAGTATTGCATTTGTTGACTTAGCTTAGGTTATGTAGACAAGGAAAACCAACAGAATTTCCAACTGTACGAATAGTTGTATAAGTGATAGCATGACCAGTTGTGCAACATAAAGACCACAAAAAACAAGTGCAGTTGGAAAAGCCAACAGAATTCCACTAGTGAATTATTTTCTTTCATTCATATTACACTGGATTTAGTCCATTATTATTGTTTTGTGAATGAACAATTGACTAAATGATCAGGGAAGTAAAGGTATAAAGTATTCTGACATCAGGAGAAAAAAACTGTATTGAGAAGGATAATCATTTGCTACAGTGTTGTGAGGTGCAATGCTTAGGGTATGAGAAGTGAAATTAGTGTTTCTATAACAAGATAAGTGTTGTCGTTGCATGCATTCAAGTCATTGCCAACTTACAATGGCCCAAAGGTGAATCTATCACACAGTTTTCTTGGCAAGATTTTTTCAGAGAGGGTTTGCCATTCTTCTGAGGCTGAGAGAGTGTGAATTCTATCCTCACCCAGTGCATTTTCATGGCCAAGAGAGAATTCTAACCATAGTCTCCAAAGTCACAGTCACCAGCTTTCTGAGATAATTACATAGTGTAGCAATTTCCACTTTTACTGACTTTTTAAAATAGATAAATATCTAATTCCCAATCTAATTCATTTCCTCAGTCAGCTACATTGCATTATTTGGATAGGAGTACACATTTCCCCTTAAGTAATAATATCTTCTTCAGAACATATACGACCACTTTGATTCTCAGGTGGTAAACAACTGGATTCAGCAAGTTTCTTAGATGTGTCTGACTATTCTATCCAAATCTTCCTAAACAAGAAAAAGGATGTAGGGAATTTCATTTTTAAAAAGCATATATATATATATATGTATATATACACATACATACATTCATACATATACACATACACACACACACTTATATTAAAAAAGTAATCACAAGCCTTCTGATTCTACTTATCTGAAAGTAAATGAGCTTCATGTACTTGGAACGGTCTACTGCACAACACATTTCACCCAGTTTAGTCAAAAGACAAAAAAGTGACAGGAATTTATTTACTTCTTCTTGATAATCAATGGGCAAACATTACATCTGAATAAGTTAACTATTCAGTTAAATTGGTAGCATCAAAACCACCTGAATCAATGTCCTTTCTGATGTGTCAAATTGGGATATGAACCACATCTTAACTTTGGTTCATTCCCCAGTGTATACCTGAAACTCGATCCATATGTGGTACACTTGCTCACATGAGATGGAATTCTATCACCTAGTTCACAGGATCATAGACTCATAGAATCACAGTATCCTAGAGTTGGAAGACACCACAGGGGCCATCCAGTCCAACCTCCTGCTATGCAGGAACACACATCAAAGCATTCCCAACAGATGGCCATCTAGCCTCTGCTTAAAAACATCCAAAGAAGGAGACTCCACCACACTCCGAGGCAGCATATTCCACTGCTGGACAGCTCTGACTGTCAGGAAGTTCTTCCTTGAGGTTCAGGTGGTATTTCCTTTCCTGCAGCTTGAATCCATTGCTCCTTGTCCTAGTTTCTGGAGCAGTGGAAAAAAGCCCACTCCCTCCTCAACATGACATCCCTTCAACTATTTAAACATGGCTATCATGTTCCCTCTTAACATACCCAGCTGCCTAAGCCATTCCTCATAGGGCATGGCTTACTGACTTTTCACCATTTTGGTCACTCTTCTCTGGACACGTTCCAGCTTGTCCATATCCTTCTTGAATTGAGGTGCCCAGAACTGGATACAGTATTTCAAATGAGGTCTAACCAATACAGAATAGAGTGGTAGTTCCTGAAACTTGTCCACCAGTGGCCTAACATTATATGACTAGCCTCAGGTATGTCTTCAAGATTCTTTCAAGCCTACCCTCATGACTGCAAATCTTTATTCTATTTTTTCAAGTTGATTTTAATAATACATCTCCAAATCTGAAAATCTGTACTATATTTGAGCCTGAATTCTTACTTAATACTTTTATTTGTGTAAACTACATATTTCACTTAAGTATGTGATTTGGCCACTGTTGAGGAAACACTCCATGCAATTTCATTTCCCAAGGGGAAAAGAATGGTTGGAATAGACAGCTGTGTTATTTTCAGATATAAAACTAGAGCTGCATTTGAGAGAAGGAAACCAATATCAGCTTAGTGAACATTATATTCTCTCCATTAGAATTTCTAACCTCCAGTGTTACCTGCTAAGAAATTAGGAGAGTTTTCTTCTCATCTTGCAATTACTTCCTTGATTTTGCAGGTAAAACTTGGTGGTTTACTTACTTGCTTGTATTCAGTATCACCACAATGAAAGATTAGCATTCTTTTGGACTAGAAACAACAGCTTTGACCCAGGTAAGAAGCCTTGCACTGAGCAGTTGTTTAGTTCAGTTTCTCTTTTTAAAAGCAATAATATGTGCTGAAAATTTTGGTGCATTTTCCAACGGACTCCAATATCTGTAACAAATTATTTGCCCCGGAAAACCTGAACAGTTTATCTTATCTATTAGCTATGTATTGTAGTATATAAAATGTAGTATATAGTATTTTGAGCCCCTGGTGTACCACTATACAGAGATGCTGAGCTGTATTTGTTTGGGTGGTTCCTAAAGGACTTCAAATCACATCTAATCAATGAGAAGGACAACAGAAGAATTCTGGCTGTTGGACGAATCTCTACTAGAGTAAAGTTTGCTTGGAATGATCCAAGGAAGTATAGAAGGATGACTTCTGCTTCATAGAAATGTAGAATTAACAAATATAGGAATAAAGAAATGATCTGACGGTTTTCAGTTGCTACAGCTGGTCTCCAGCAAATCCTACTGTAAGTATTTAATTCCAACTGAGAGGAACTGTATCTAGAATGACAGTAAATGGCACACTGAATTATACTGGTGGCTTAACAAGCTCTTTAATAGAATCTCACATACCTAAATATTCCTCCATTCAATGAGAAGAAAGTATTTCTTATCTTGGTATTGCAGTTCACAGGGCAGAATTTGGGGTGTTTCCCACAAAGGCATAAAAAGAACAGTGAATTCACTTGTATTGTGCTAGTCACTATAGATTGGCTTATGTTCTCAAACATAAAAATGACTGGTATTGCTCACATGCTTGTTGTGGTTACTGATAGATAGACAGAGAGACAGTCAGAAAGATGCATAGATCCTCTTGACAATGCCCCAAATATTTTGGAAACTTATTTATAAAAGTTACTTACTAAGTTATTGATTATTGAAAGACTCCTCCCTCTACACTAAGCAGAATCACAGAAGTACTTGGAAATATCATCGGTAAGGCAGAGTCTGCCTTCAGGCTTAGAGTCTAACAGTCTCAACACAAGGAAAAAGGATGGGGGCAAGTGGGGCAGGATGGCTTAAACACCAGTTCTGAATGTTGCTGTTCTTATAATGAGCCAGATAGGATAGAAACAGTTCAGATAGCCTAATGCAGTAATTCTTAACTTGGGGTCCATGTACCCTTAGGAGTCGAAAAGAAGCATCTATCTCCTCTCTATTCTCTCTGAGTGCTCTTTGGGGAAATTGACATTTCTTTTGCCCTTTCTTTCTACCAAACCAGTGCTTGGAAAGTAAGGTTCTTGGTGCTGCTTTGGGAGAGCATGAAAGAAATGTCATTTCCCTCCAAAAGAGCAGTGGGAGAGCAATGAGGGGGGTTTGCATAGGGTTGTCATTCATCACTGAAAACATGGAAAATCCCAGATGTAAGGGACTAAAAAATTCCCCCAGCTGGTTCTGATAAAGCACATCCCAGATTTCTCAAAGGTGGCAGTGACGACATGCTGGCAGACATTTTATTCTGTTCTAGTGGCTCTGGACACAATTACACAGGTGCACCAGAGAGTCTGGAAGGCAGGAAGGTGAGAGGAGAGCCCAGATGACTAGGGAAGAAAATCAGTCCAGGACTTGTGTGGTGAGTGTTGCAAAGTTGCTTGAGCCCCCAGCCAGGCAACATGATGGAGATTTGTTTCCAATCAGCCATGAGAATAGAAGGAAGTCTCTTTACTCTTGGAAGCGAAGTGGTGAGGGTCTCAGTGCTCCATTGGGAGTAACCACAAAAGAAACACCATTTACCTCCAAAGGAGCACCAAGAGAGTAGAGAGGATGAATGGTTTGAAAAGAAGCACTTACCTTCGCTACTTTCTCAGTGCTCTTTTGGAGGGAAATGTTATTTCTTTCATGTTTTCCCCCAGAGCAGCATCAAGACCCTTACTTTCCAGCCACTGCTTTGGAGGAAAGAAAGGTCAAAAGAAACACCATTTTCCCAAAGGAGCACTGAGAAAGTAGACTACTTAGGTGCTCCTTCAAAGGGAAATAGCATATATTTTTTTTTGCACTTTCCCCCAAGCAGCAGTGAGACCCTTACTTTCCAGATGCTGCTTTGGAGGAAGGGGCAAAAGATATTATTCTACAGGCCTCCCATTCATAATCTTCCTTTAGGAAATTCTAGTTTTTTGTATTCTCCTGATACTTGAAGGATCTCAGCTTGTTACTTTATAGACCATTAACAAACCTCCTTTCCTTTGCTTTGTCTACTGAGTGAACAAGGAATAAGGGTGAACAAATGATGAGCAACTTTAAACAAATGGTTAAATATAAAAATAAATATTTTAATATTTAAATCTTGAGTTAAGTCTTGGGGGTCTCAGGCAACAAATTATATTTACAGTGGATCTCTAGTAAAGAAAAAGTTAAAAACCAATGGCCTAATGGAATGGTTGAATGTGTCACTAAGGATCAGTTGGAGAGTGCCAAAGAGATAAAGGAAAAGCCCTGATTATCCTTTTCCTTGCTGTTCTGCTTTCTAGATGAATGTCTTCCTGTAAGCAACAGCTGAAGGAGGTTGAAGGCATCTGGTCTCCCAGCAGAAGTGATAGAATATTTCTTCTCTTTTCTTCCCCTGCTCTGTAGTTGGATGGAACAAGATGGCATGGTGAATATATTCTAGGGTGTCCAAAATTCTCAGCAGAAAATCATGCTAAGGTCAGTGATCAGTGTGTGATTTCTATACAAAAGGATTAATCTCCAGATAAAAAAGACCTTCAGGTAGCGTTACTGAGGAAGATATTTGTGTGACTTTGTAGAGCTATTGTTAGCTAGAGTAGCTGACACTAACTAGATTGATTGATGGCATACTCAGAAAAGGGTAGCTTTCCATACTCATATATATATTCTGGTACACATTGAAAGTTAACAATGGGCTAAATTGAACATTGAACTAACACAACTTCCACTTGTGGGATAGGATTTCTGCCCTCTCTCTCCACTATTTCAAGTATGTATATCACTCAAGAAAATCTACTCTGGAGGAATTTGCAGCCTCCACAACATATTCTGAGGGGTTTCTTAGGGCTTCAGAGGGAGTACAAATTACCACCACCCCTCTTCTGTTGAATAGATCTACTTCGCTTAATAGAATCTAATCAATAGTTCTTTGCCGTGGATATCAAACATACAAATTGTTTATGTTTATCTTGAAATAACTCTAACCAAGTCCAACAGAATGTAAGTGTACATAATATGAAACACAAGAAGTGAGCCCCACTGTATTCTTATTCTTATTCCTGTGTGCAGGCTTAGGAGTGTGGTGCTAGAGAAACATCTGGGTTAACTTCTCATTGTTTTATTTCTATTTTTATTAGTAAAAGCATTTCTGAACAAACCTGGATGGAAAATCTAAGTGTGGTGATTGAATTCACTCTTGAAGGACTTTCTAGTGATCCACAAGTTCAAAGTCTACTCTTTGTCATGTTTCTGTTTGTTTATTTTATTACACTTGTTGCAAATATGATTATCATTGTGGTCACTCTGGGAGATTCTCACCTTAAAATCCCAATGTACTTCTTCCTTTCTCACTTATCCTTTGTGGATATATGCTATTCTTCAGTCACTGTCCCAAAGATGCTGAAGAATTTTGTAACTGAGCAGAAGACAATCTCTGCCAGTGGGTGCATAGTCCAGGTGTTTTTTATTATAATGTTGGCATGTACAGAAATTTTAATCCTGTCAGCCATGGCTTATGATCGATATGCTGCTATATGTCTCCCATTGCAGTACCTGGAGACTATGAATAAACAATTGTGCAACAAGATGGTTGGGGGTGCTTGGATAGTTGGATTTCTCCATGCCCTACTTAATACTCTTCCCATATTAACATTACACTTTTGTGGGCCTAACTTAGTGAGCAATTTCAGTTGTGAACTCCCTCCACTTTTGATTTTATCCTGCTCTGATATCTTAATGAACAAAGTTGTGCTGTTGGTTTCTCTTGTCCTATTTGTCATGAGTGCTTCAATTCTCACCTTGGTGTCCTATTTTTACATAATCTCCACCATCCTCAAAATGCCGTCCACAGAGGACAGAGGCAAAGCCTTCTCTACTTGTAGCTCCCACCTTCTTGTTGTGGGTTTATTTTTTGTGTCAGGATTTTTCAGGTACATGAAACCTACTTCAGGCACATTGTCACAATTGGACAAAGTAGTTTCTGTCCAATACAGCATTTTAACTCCTATGCTAAACCCCATAATCTACAGTCTGAAAAATAAAGATGTGAAAATGGCACTGAAGAAAATAATGCTCAAACTTAAAAGTGTGAGATTTTCCAACTGAACCCTACTATATAAAGGTTACACAACCGAAACATGCATAACAACTGAGAGTTAAGAATCATATATAGGCTGAAGTTAGCCAGCCAGAACTTCCCTTCTTACAGTTCATCCAAACAGTATAATGCACCATCAACTGTCTTGTGGAAAAGACTCAAAGAGACAAAGGGGAGCAGGCAGGAACCAGCTTCCTCACTGTACCACCTGCAACCAACCATCTTGGTGATTTTAAAACTATATTGATACTGCTTAGGTGATTTTATTAATATAATATGATGTTTACTTATAATCTGCAATAGAAAGATTTGTATCCAGAAAGATATGACATAAGTAATTGCATTTCATAAATAATAAATAATAAATACTAGCCTAGTCTAGTCTAGTTGACGATAATCAAACAGTGTTTTCTTACAACTGAAGAGCTTCTTGTTGTTACTGTGTGCTTTCAAGTTGTTTCCTTTCTAGACTGATGCAAACTAAAGCTTGCATTAGACACATAATTACATCCACAACCTATTCTCCTTGGGTTAACTTATGCCATCCTAGTCTCGCATTCTCTACATAGTTTCTAATGCTCAGTCACTCCATGATGCCCATGGGAGAAAGGTGGGATTTACAGTAATTACAATAAAATAAAATAATGAAATAACTCTAAATGCCAACAGAAGAGGGGATTTATAATTCAGGTGCTTAGATGCTATGGTATAGCATACAATATCTAATACTGACAGGTCTGTCTTAATTTAGCTTCTCTACCTAATGCTTCCTTGCATGAGGGTGCACAGCAAGAAAAGAATCTGTGTTTGATGCATAGTGGGGTGGAAAAGAGCAGTGCAAATAGTGTGCTCTCTTGTTTCCTAGTGTTACTCTAAATACCTTGCAACTGGGAGAGAAATGCTTTCAACTATGCCAGAGTAGTTGAAAAGCAATTCAAGCTACAGGAAAATAGCACTGCCGGATTCAGCAGCAGCTGCTTTTACCTTTGGGGAATAATGGTGAGACTTAAGGGCAAGTCAGGGGCTATAAAAAGAAAGCTGTGGCCTACATGCAGCCCACCGATTCCTGCTTCCACACTAAATAATTCAACAGAGATTACACATAAATACACCAGAGTGTAGTACAGGGCAGAAGTAGCCATATTACTCTGTTGCACAGTGTTTTACTCTGATGTTCCAGCACAATGACAGAAAAGGAAAAACCTCCTTGCAGTGCTTCCTTTTCTTGCCTTCATCTGTGAAAGTTAGTTAGTGCTAATGATGCACTGTTTTAAAAAGAACAGGCATGCTATGGAGCTCAAGAACACTTTACGTGACCACCTCTGATGTTAGCAGAGATTATTAAAGAGGACATTTTAGAGAATACTGTGTGAAAGTTATGGGACTTGACCAAAGTGAAAAAAATGTGATAAACACAAACAATGATATTATTTATTATTTGGAGTTTTTATATCTGTAATAAAATCGAAACATAAGAACACTTCCGCTTTGTCTATTTAGTTAGCTAACAAGTTTTTGAAAGGGATAGACTGCCTGTTGATGTCATCAGGTCCCTGCTCACCTTCCTGAGACTCAGATCATGAGACTGGGCAATTCAAGACCAATTCTTTCCTGCACTACCCACTCCATGTGGCATTACAAGAGGGTGGGTTGGTGGAGTCAGAAAAAGATCTTGGAAGAATGCAGTCTCTAGAACCTTACCTGCTCCCCAATGACTGGATGGATGGATGGAATCCAGGAAAGAATCTTTGATGTGCCATGGTGGGCAGGATTTCCCCTTCACCCTCCCAGTGTCATGCAGTGCATGCAAAGCCTGTACTTTCCCACTTAGCTATGTGACCTCATAGGTTACTATAATTCAAATGGATGAATTAGTTATTTTTTTTATTTTTTTTCACTTTTTTAAAGATAATGGTTCAATTAGAAGTAAAGTTATTCTCTCTCTCTGTATATATATTTGTGTGTGTGTGTGTGTGTGTGTGTGTTTATGATCAATAAAACTTGTGTCACAACTTTTTTTTATTTCTGAGATTACAGCTTTTAAAATATTGAACAGATCCCTTGATATGTATGGTTAAACCAAAGAATTGTGAAGTTTTCTTGCACTTGAGCTTCTATTATCATGGTAAGTTACATTACTGGAGAATTATTTCTTTAGCTACTTCTTCAACTATTCCCAGAGAAAAGCATCAGAATGATGTAAAGTAAATTAGCATCAAGGGGATTTATTAGTTCTGGAGTAAGGTTTTCAAAACTGATTGAAAAAAAAAAGAATCCCATCTCCTTCTTGGACTTCAGGTGTAACTATGGCCAGTGGAAGATTAATATTGGACACATGATGGTGCATTGGGATACAAAGTTTCTTGAAGGAACTGGGTTTTCACACATTTCAAAGGGACTTCCTACTAAACATCTTGAAAGAATAAAGTTGAACCCCAGTGTGTTGATTATGTTGTAGAAAGTAAAGATTCTAATGAGAACAAGGGAGTTTCACCTTGCAAACCAATCTATATGTCCCATAGAGATAGTGATGGAAGGAATGGCAGTTTTGCCATTGTGCTTGGTTTCTTGGCACAGGGAATAAACAATGAGACTCTGTTCCTCTGAGGACCTTTGGTATAATTTCTATTTTTCTGTGCTATGCCCTACCGTACCATCAATAGACATGCATGCAAAATTATTTTAAAACTTTTGAATTACTCTTATGATGTATGCAGTATCTGACATATGCAACTATATCTGTATACAACTATGATCAGTGACAGAGCAATTGTGCTTTCTCAAATCATTTGAATGGTAAAAGGAAATGGTCATGGACATTCTCCATTTTATTTATTAACAATAATAACTTCTGAAAGAGCAAAGTGACAGCATCTACTTTCAACATGTTCTGGCCTCAAACCAACAGTCCCTTAGCGTACTATAAATTTCCACAGGTGGAGATACAGTCCATGAGTAATATTCTGCAACCCATAAACAGTATAACAACATTGTGCAACACATGTCAATGACTATGTGCCATTGTGCAATGCACAATGCACAGCCACAATGCAAAGTATAAGATGTTACTATATTCTACGCTCCCCATCATGAGGAATAGCAAGATCAGTATTTTTATAAACCTGGATATTAAGGTTGAAGATATGTTTGAAAGTGCGCTGGCATGTGCCAGGTCAGGATGACCTCAGACATGACCAGATCATAAATTCAAGAGGATTAGACAGAAAATCCAACACTAATGAATTTCATATAATTCTCTCAATGACCCAAACTCCAAATACAATGCAAGAGCAAACTGCCCACATGAAGCAGAGACCAACATCCTATAACCCTGCCTTCAGAAACCTTCCTTATGCCCCTTTACAATCCAAACATTAAGAGACCACCATGACTTCCATGAATGTTTTGTCACTTACAGTTAAGACAATCAACTGATTCTGGACTCCTTTGTCTAACCTGCCAGGAAACAATTGCCACATTCTTTATACACACTCCTTCAGGATAGGAAATAGGGTATCAAAAACCCTAGCTATGATATCTCAAGTTGTAGCACTTTGGATGTAGTAGATTGGGCATGTTACACTGCACATGGTCTCCCAGACCCTCATGCTCTCTACTACCCACTTTATCTTTCTTGTTCAGGACCAGTATATATCAGTCTTTCCACCCAGTATTTCTCTCTATCCATCCTCTCATACCTTGCTCTTCAACACCTTTGTATGGTTCATGAGACTGCTTGATGTCTTGTGTGTGTCTGTTAATTTCCAGTAAAAATACTCTGTCAACTTTTAACTGGAATCCTCTCTACAAATAGTACCAATATACATAGGTGAAAAGATCCTGCCATTCCTCCCTCTCATAGGCCTCCTTAAAGCTACAGTTCCCCAAATTCCAAAGAGATGCTGGCATTGTGAGTAGACCTGAAAGTCCCCTACCTTTGGAGGTAACTGATGGGTAACCACAAGACAAAGTATAGGATGCACAACCACAACATGTACTCTTCCATGCACAACTTGCAATGGCAAGGCACAGGTGTCTCAGCAACTCCACTTCTGCTGCTATTGACAGAGTATGTCTGCTGTGCAATGGTGACATTTTGGCCCTACCTACGTTGCGTGACTTGCACATGCTTATGTCTCTAACAGAATTCTGGCCTATGTTTTTTAACTGCATTTTCTCTCTATTCTGAATTCAGTACTTTCTAAATCAGAGCATTTTACTCAGGTTAGAGTAGAAGATCATCTGGTATTTGGATGCAAGGTAGCAAGACTTTCTTTTCACTTTCTTTGCACTGCCAAGGTGCTGAGAAGCATAATATCCCAGGTATACAGTAGAATGGTCTAAGCATCTGATCAAGTAGATGCTGCCTATAAAGACCCCATTTGGGACTCTCTGGTTAAAGAGATAGGCTCAAGCCTCACATCAGAATCTGGGACCAAAATCTCCATGGCAAGTGCCATGAATCAGAGCTTGGGAGCAATTACTTCTTTTAGCTAAGGCACAGCTAAGTTAAAATTAAACAGGCTCCTTCTGTACTTCATGTTGCTGGCTGCAGATGTTCTTTTTAAAGTAATTAAAAGTGCCTAAGAAACAGAAACATAAGTTACTTGTGATAATGGTAATTATAGTGGAAACTGGTTTTTTTTTTTTGGCCTTGCAGTTGTAACAGTAACTTTTTTCTAAAGGTATCTTTCCAAACTCTGGTCTAAAGAGCCCCTCCCCTGCACCCCAACAATCAGTTCTCCATTGGACTAATTCTCAAGTGGAAGTCATGACAGCCCAAACCCGGATAACCCAAGGAAAGTTTTTTTTCCACATTACATGAAGTCCATAAAGATAATCAACATTATGGTGTCCAGTTTTGTATTATTAAATAAGTGAACATGCATCACAACATATCTCTGTTACTGCAGTCTAGGCCTATTTGGAGATAGCACCCGATATCACTTTGATATCGTAATTTGGC
Organism: Iguana delicatissima; assembly: GCA_948472985.1. Classification (NCBI taxonomy): domain Eukaryota; kingdom Metazoa; phylum Chordata; class Lepidosauria; order Squamata; family Iguanidae; genus Iguana; species Iguana delicatissima. The sequence goes on from CAOKZL010002892.1 coordinate 374,373, forward strand.
CTTATTCTACCACCCTTCTCCATGTGTTTGTGAGGCCCCCAGACAAGCACGAAACTAGGCTCGGCACTTAACTGCTGAAATATTCTCAAACAATACAGGCAAGCCAGACGTAGCCAGATCACCGCTTCAGGGACCTCCCCGGCAAACACCATATTATGTATGCGCGCTACCTACAAAAGGCTCCCTGCCCCGAGCAGGCAACTTGACAAAAGCTGAACTATCAACTGTCCAGCATCACGCATTTGCATACTGGCTACTCCTTTGTTGATTCGGACCTAACTCAATCATGTTAAATTTTGACCTTTCTGAGGCTTTGTCTTGAGCCTGAAATCCATTGTTCTCACCAAGTAAGACATAGCCTGCAGTCACACTTCTCCCTATAAAGACCTCTGATTCCGAGATCTTCCTCGGATCGCTCCCGAGTTCCAGACCGCCTTGCTGCCACATTGCTTGGCGAGCTTCCCCTCAGCTCCACGCGCTGAGTCACACCGAACCCCAGCATCACTCTCTATCTTCTTCCAGGCTTCAGGAACTGGTTTCGTATCACCCAAATCAACTATCCCTCTGAAAATCCCGCTATCTTACTCACACCTTTATTTTCCTTAGTTATCTGTGTGCTTGTGTTGCTTACATTGTCTGTAATAAAGATCATTCATTACTTTCAAACCAGTCTGCTACTTGACTTGGCCTGATCCCGTAAACACTAGGCTACAAGACTCTGCTGCGGTACCCTGCCTCTCATTTTGCCAACCAGTGTTCTTGACTAATTTCCCCAAATTTGAGTAATTGCAAGGTTATTTAGGTGTCCCTCCCAGGACCCCCAGAAAACAGGGTAACATCTCTTCATAATGGGGATAACTTTGACCAGGTGATCTGGTTGCTTTTTCAGTTCCATGTCCAGGTGCTAACTATTCATGGACAATTTCAAAGGACCTCTTGCCCCTTGTTATATATTTTGTGTGCCGCTTGGGTTCTGACATTAAAAATAGAAGATAATCATAAAACAATGTAAGTTAGCTTCCATAAGTTAGCTTGTATTCTAAGATACTTAAATTGAACATTTCATATTTAACTTCGGTCTTGACTGGAAGCTAAAGGCTTGAGATTTCAAGGACAACTGAAACATTCCTTTTCATAGCTCCCTTGCAAACCTCTTTCAGATACAATTCTGAGGTTTGGAGTTTTACAAGGGGTCACAGCCTTTTCTCTCAAAATGTGCTGGTGCATTATCAAACTACAAATCCCATGATGCCAAAAGGAGCTATGCAAAGAAAAGCCAGTTTTGACCTGGCATATCTCTCTACTGTAGTATGTGGCCCTGTTTACACAGGAGGAAAATGTGGGATTAATCCACCTTTTCCTGCCTATGTAGAAAGAGCCTTCATGTTATTTTCAATCTGGGGAGATCCTGAGGCAAAACTAGGACAATTGTCTTGGCCAGATTTCTTCAAAGGGAGGTTTGCCTTTTCCTAAGCTTTTGCTAAGGCTGAGAGAGTGTGTCTTGCCCAAGATTATCCTTCTTTCTTTTGCTTTTTAAACTCTTTTTTAAAATGATTCAAAAGATTTGAGATTCTTGAGATTTGTGAATTCCCACAAATTCGTCCCATCCCTGCTAAATTTGTAAATTCTATTAACATTAACTGAACTCATATTAGCACTTGCCTGATTGTCCAACTTAAATAAAATTTTAACGTCTTTAAGATTAGATGGAATGTGAATTGACTTTCAATACTTACTTGTCTTGTGTATTATCTTTTCCTGTATTTGCTAACCATGTTGGTCAATAACCAATGTAATATAAAGGAATTTTGTAGCGCCTTTGAGAGCAACTTGGAGAAAGATGTCTGTAGACTCAGTTTAGTTCATCAGATAGAGGTTATGCTACTAACCTCTTTCTCACGATTGCTCTTAAATGTGCTACAAGTCTCCTTTGTATGCTGATGCAGAGTAACATGACTATGTCTTTTAATAATATCCGCTGGTGTCATTCCACTAGTCCAAATAATATTGCACTTGTAGACTTAACTTGGGTTGTACAGAAAAGGAAAACCAACACAATTTCTAATTGTATGAATGGTTGCATAATTGAAAGCATGATACTTGTGCAACATAAGGACCACAGAAAACAAGTGTACTAATGCATCTGCAACTGGAAAAGCTAACAGAATCCCACTACAGAATTGTTTTCTTCAATTCATATAACACCTGATTTAGTCCATTATTGTTGTTTTGTGAATGAACAATCAATTAAGCGATTAAGGAAATGAAGGTATAAAGTATTCTGACTTAAAGAGAAATAAGCTGTAATGAGAAGGATAATCATTTCCTACATTGTCAGGTACAATTTTTAGGGGATGCACTACAAAATAAATGAACATGCATCACAATATCTCTTCTTAATGGGGCATTTTTGACCAGGTCACCCTGTTGCCTTCTCAATCCCATGTTCAGGTGCTAACTATTGGCGAACGAAGGGTCTCTTGCCCTTTGTCATATATTTTGTGTGCTGCTTGGGTTCTGTCATCAAAAATAGAAAACAATCATAAAACAACAAATGTTTGCTTCCATGTCCTAGGATTTCTTTTAAAGAGAAACAACTAGCATTGAGTGAGTTATGGGGTGTTTTCTGACTCAAATGAGATTTCCTATACAGTAAGTGTTACAAGTATAATTAGAATCATATTTTCCTGTATGCTTCTTGTATTCTTGAGTCTAGTTAGAATTTTGATGTTACCATTCCTAAATGAGGTCAGCTTGCTGACAACTAACATATGGCTGTGCTTTCTTTCATCTTCGCTTTCCCCTGGGGGTGGGGGGAGAAGCTATGGTATACCTTTCCCCACTAATATACTGATATACTGTGATTTGGGACAAAAAAAAAATAGTATTCCAGGTGACAAAAGTGAAAGGATTTTCAGAGTCATGTTTTGTTCCATTTTTAAAATCCTCACCCCCCCCCATATTATCTCTCTTTTGAAGATAAAGTTTAGCATTCTGAACAACTCCATTAAAGTCCAGCTCCATTAAAGTGCAGTTTCACTAAAGAACAGGCATCAGAGCCACCAGCCTCCAGAAATGTACATTTACATTGTGATACAGAGTGAGATGTGTCTTTGTGTGTCCCGTTTGGAAATCCAGATATAGCTTGTATTATGTATAAATTTGTAATGTGAGACATGGGAAATATGTCTGTTCATATCTGCAAATGTATACTGTATGGCTGATTATTCATTCCTCCTTTCCACCTTTGTTGCAGACTGCATCCTATACACATGATTGTAGGTATACCAGTGGCTCTTTAGGATATTATTCGGGCAGCAACAGGCTGGCCTTTAATCTCATGAACGGGAAATACATTGTTACATTTTATTAGAATCAACTGTTCATGAATCAAATGGTGGCCAGTCATCTCCTTATTAATAATTGTCTAGACATCTTGTTGGATCCAAATGGATTTCTCAACCTAATTAAGATTTGCTTTCCACTTTCATCAACTCTATTTGGAGAATTGGATACTTACACTAAGAAAAATGCTTAAAAGAGTGTTCTTGTTTATACAGCTTTAAACCCTAGAGGTGGAACCTTTGGAGGTTTGGTTCCGCAGAGATTAAATAAAATCATGAAATGGATTCATTTTATAAGATATGTAAGTGCAAGACAGAATCTTGGCAGGAAAAAAAAAGGCAGCAGGTCACAACACAGCACTTGAGAATGTATCAGAAACCTGTATCATTCCTCTCTAATGCTTCCATTTTTTATGTTTATATTTTTTACTTTTTTGCCCATGGTCCTCATAGCAGTTTTGAAGAAACCAGCTACTTTAAGGTTTACTTTTTGATCAGTGTGAGTATAATCATAACATAAATACATGACATAAATTTCTTTTGTTTAGAAAAATGAGATGTTGCCCTGCTTTAATCTGTTTTCTTTTTTTCAGTTGCCTGAAATGAGTGACAAAGAGTTCAAACTATGTACTGCTTTATCTACAAAGCAATCTTTAAAATATTTTAACATCAGCTGACTTCTCTTTAGCTGACAAAAAAAAAACCACTCCCCCCCTTCTTTTTAAGGACACTATAAGGTAGGATGATGGCATATTGATCCTTCAGCAATATTTTCAAAGAAGTTACAAGAAATGAGAAAAGGAAATGGAACAGAATATAAGTGTATCCAGAGAAACAGGTAGTTTATTAGGTATTATAGAAGTTATTTCACAGATATATCTTCCACACAGTTTATCAAAATTAAATTTTAAGAACACCTTCACCATTTTAAGCAAAAGCAAGCAAAGTTCAGTAATATAGAAATGGTTTGCATGAAGGAATATCTGTTAAATAAGTGATTCTGTACCTTATTCTTAGAGATGTCCATAGCTCAGAAGCTAAGTTAGCTTGAGAATCCAGGATTTCTGTGCTGATGCTCATCTGATTTTGTCTAATTCCTCTGTTTTCTGTTTTGTTTTGTTTTGTGTTTCTGGTTTTGGAGAGAAGCTAGTTTGGACATCTAGGCATACACATTACTTCCCCCTCATGGCTGGTCTTCAGTTTCTAAAATACACTGAGCACAGTCCAGAAAAAAAAAGTTGTGAATTTATTCACATTGAAATGAGTAAGATGTGCATTTAGTCATGAATAAGTCTAATCTTGCTCATTTTAACAGAGGGTAGGCTTATTCTCACAAAGAACAGATAAATTAGAAACGTGTGCCTGAATGATACCTTTAAGAAAAGCAGATTATGGAATGTTCATCTGACTGTTCCTTCAAACAAGAATAAAATAAACAAATCTTTATGTATAGAAAATTAAATGTTGGGAGGAAAGTAATTTTCTGTATGTCACATTTTGTTTTCATTCAAGTATGAGGAAAGCATCAGATGGGCACCCACCTGGAAATTTATATAGTATAGTATGTCTTACTGCTTTATTTTCTCATTTTTGTGAAAAAGAGATTTAATTAATTAATTTGTTTGCTGCCTTTCTCCCAAAGTGGGACCCAAGGCAATGTTTAGGTTTCTTTCACAACAACCATTTGCTAAATGGTGCCCATTATGTTTTCCCACCTTTTTAAGTGTATATCACTATGTCCTGCTTGATCTATGGCATGAATACATGTGATCAAATATAGAAAGTTTACAGGTGTGATCCTTATGATATATTAATTCTTTAGGAGATGGGTTCTCCTGCTTTTGATTCTCATTCTTTCCCTGAAATGTTTCCTCTAAAATCTATTTTACAGTGTGTTAACATAATCTTTTTAAGGTAAAGCTTCCTATTTGTGATATATGTTGAAAACTCATACAGTATGAAACAATAAAACTAATGTATTTTTTTAAAAAAATGTTTTCCATGTCACAGAGACAGAAGCAGTCTTAAAATGGATCTTTCAAACCATACATCAGTGAGCGAATTTGTTATTGCAGGATTTCCTAGCCTCCAACAGAACAGAATTCCACTGTTTGTTCTAGTTTTAATTGTCTACATGTTAACAGTGACAGGAAATATGATCATCATCTTCATCACCCGATATGAAGCTTCTCTCCACACCCCCATGTATTTTTTCCTGGCCAACTTTTCTTTGTTGGAGATTTGTTTTACTTCAGTCACTGTCCCAACAATAATGGTTGTTCTCGTTAGAGAAAACAATGTTGTATCCTTCACCAGCTGTCTTGTCCAAATATATTTCTTTCATGCTTTTGGTGGAATTGAGTGCCTTCTCTTGGCAGCCATGGCATATGATAGATACGTGGCTATCCGTTCTCCCTTGAGATATAACTTCATTATGAATAGTTTTGTCTATAGCCAGCTTGCTGTCTGGTCATGGGCCATTGGATTGGTGCTACCATTGATACCAGTAATTCTCATATCTCAGCTAAACTATTGTGGGACCAATTTGGTAGATCACTTCTTCTGTGACATCTTGCCTTTGCTGAGACTGGTTTGCAATCGGACCCAACTCAATGAGATGCTGAGCTTTTTCATCTGTACCTTTATTCTTGTTGGTTCATTCACAATAACTATGGTTTCTTACGCTACCATTCTAATCACTGTTATGGGTATCCGTTCTTCAGATGGACGCAAAAAGGCCTTTTCTACCTTTGCTTCCCATTTGACAGTGGTTTGTGTTTTCTATGGAACAATGATGTTCATATATGTCAGACCCACCAGAAACCTGTCTTTCAACATGGACCAAATAGTTGCTGTATTCTACTGCCTGGTCACTCCACTTTTAAATCCCATCATATACAGTCTCAGGAACAAGGAGGTAAAAGCAGCCCTTAGAAAAGTTTTCTGTAGAAAAGGAGAGGAGCTAAAATAACGATTTGGTCACAGGGAGGAGGCTGAGATGAACTAAAGGAGTACAAAAAATGTATTTTGTACAGATTTTATAATTTACCACATAGAGTATCTACAGCATTTTTAAATATTGTTTAGCAGCCTAATGAAAAAAATGGGAGAGTGGAACCCATAAGGGTCTACCCACCTAGCTGAAATGCCAGAGAAGGAACTTAAGCTGCCAGCATTGATGAGGTCTAGATCAGAAGCCCTCCTATACTAATGCAGGAACTAAATGATCAGATGGGGGGATGAACTGATATTGAGGCTGGGTCTAATATGAAAGCAACAATAACAGCCCCTCACTTTCCATGTAGATTGCAACACTATCCATCCTTAATCAACCAGATTCCCCCCAAATGCCATCTTTCATAGAACCATTTTACCACACAATTCAGTAACCAGTCACCAACCCCCCACCCTAGTTCCCTGCAAAGATTGCCATTACTGCTCTTACCCTTGCAACTTTGCATCATCCTCCACCCTCTGCTCCATCACAAAGCATCATCTAAAAGGAAGTGAAGATTGGTGAATGGGGCTAGTAAACTGTCTAGCTCTGCCCTCAAATGGCAGGCATCATGATGCATTGTACCTGATATTATCAACATTGACCTCTCCTTCATAGGAGGCCAGCAAAAATAGGTCGTCCCCTATCTGTTTGAGTCCAGATCCATATTGTAACACTAGTGCTTTCTTTCTACTTTTGGATTTATGCTTTTAAATGATGGCAGCCTCAAGATTTTCTATGCAAAATTATTCAGTTTTACAAAGAGTTGTGATAAGGAGCCGATTCACAATACACAGATAGTACTATGATTCCAGTTTAACTGTCATGGTTAAGTCCTATGGAATCCTGGGACTGTAGTTTAGCCATGATTCTTAGCCAAGAAGCTCTAGCGCCTCTCCAAATTACAGATCTGAGAATTTCATGGGAAGTTGTCATGTCTATTAAAAGTGGAATGTGTTATGTTGTATGAATGAGCCCCAGTATATGCTGATTATTGCAATACATGTGCAAAATGGTTGCCATTCCAACTACAAAAATGTAGTAGAAATATTCAGAAAACCATGCTATGAGTACAAGCATGCTCCTAGCCTTTCCTTGTAGTTATGTTGCTCTGTCTTCTGTAACTAGTCCAATGTATATAATGTTGAAGTGCATTAAACTTCAGTCTTGTATGTATAATATTCCAATTAAACATCATCAGCTTTTCCTACACTGAGAATCAAACAACTATCATGGAATTCATATTGCTAGGATTTGTAAATATTACTGTGCAGAAGTATACAATAATTGCACTGGGGAATTTTTTTAAAAAAAACACTATAGTAGAGCTTTATAAATGTCAGAGTTTATATGTGTGCATGCAAACTATACATGCAAAATATAAATAACTATTTTACGTAGGCCAGTTGTTTTAGGATGGACAACTACTAACTAAAAATAAGAAATGTACATGGCTAAGAGAGTTTAGATTTAAACAATGTGTAGTTTAAGACAACGAAGGGAAACTGAATGGAGGCAGGGGCCAGCAGTTTCCCTTTCTACAACCCCCCATAATCCATATACATCTACTCAGATAACAAACCTGAATACTTCTGTTTTCTTCCCAAAATAGTGACAGGAAGTGATGTTCCATTTTCACATGTTTTAGAGGGCTGTCTGTATGACTTGAAGGCAAAAAAAAAAGGCGTGAAAATGTCACTATATATATATACACACACACACACACACACAGAGAGAGAGAGAGAGAGAGAGAGAGAGAGACAGCATGATTGAGGATCATTGGGAGACTTGGTGGGGAGCATCATGAGCCACAAGAGTGGGATTTTGGGGCTGTCCACAGCCCATAGACTTTCTTTAGGGGTGCTAAGAGGGGGAAGTGAAGAGAGAAAAGAGAATTAAAAAGTAGTGGCAATATAATACTTTTTCTAATTCACATGCATATGTCAGAGGAAGATGCAACAAGTTAGAGAAGTTGCAAAATGTGGGAAAATTATTCCCCAAAAGATAGATTTTTAGGGGTGACAAACATTATCTCTCTTTTGTCCTGTTGGATCTTCCTGAGGAGAATCTAGGACTGTTGCACCACTGTTTGGAAAGGTGCAAAGAAGAGGAGTGTTGCCTAAGCAAGGTGCCCTAAGCAAGACCAGGAATTTAAGGAAGAAAATGGACAAGATTTTCTGGTCAAAATCCCAGATTAGTGGAAGACTCTGAGAGAGTGATTCCAGCTGGTCAGAAATGGATGTTGACCCATCATCCAGAATAAGCAAGTCAAACTCAGACAGTACCTTTTTTTTTTTTTTTAATCCAGGACAGAAGTTACTGGTGGGGTGACTCAGGGTTTTTCCAAGTGTTTTTGAACATATTTATAAATGACTAAGATAAGGGAACAGAAGGCATACATATGAAATTTTCAGAAGAAATCAACTTCTTATTGTGGTTTGCCTTCAAGTCATTTCCAACTTATGGTGACCCTGAAGTGAACCTATCACATGATTTCCTTGACAAGATTTGTTCAGAATGGGTGTACCTTTCCCTTCCTCTGGGGTTGAGAGAGGATGACTTGCCCAAGAACACGCAGTGGCATCCAAACAAAATGAGTTTTAACACAGATAAATGTAAGGCATTGCATCTAGGCAGAAAAAAAATGAAATTTACAAATATAAGTGGGGTAGCACCTGGATTATAAGCAGTGAACATGGAAAGGATATAAAGGTCTTAGTAGACCACAAGCTAAACATGGGTCAGTAGTTTGATGTGGTGGCCAAAAAACCCCCAATCCACTTCTAAGTTGTATCATCAGGAATAGAGTGTCCAGACCAAGGGAAGCAGTAGTGCTACTCTAGTCAGTTTTGGACAGACATCACTTGGAATAATCTCTCAAGAAGGATATTGATAAGCTGGAACGTATCCAGAGAAGGATGAACATGGTCATCAAAAGTCTGGAAATCAAGCATTATGAAGAACAATTTAAGGAACTAGATATAGGTCTACTAGTTTGTTTTCTTTTTTTTGAGGGGGGTACTATTTGTGTCTGGTTATGACAGTAAGCTCTTGTTTTTCCAGATACAATGGACTAAATCCAATTTTAGTTCTGACCCAGGAAGACCAGTTAAATGAACTCCATTTACTGACATGTTGACTTGATATTGTTGTTGTGTGCGTTCAAGTCATTTCTGACTTGTAGCAGTTCTAAAGGGAACATCTCACAGGTTTTTCTGGAGCTTAGAGTGTATGATGTGCCCAAGGTCACCCAGTGGGTTTCCATGACCAAGTGGGAAATCAAACTCTGGTGTCCAGGGCTGTGGTCTAATGTCCAAACTACTGTACCATGCTGGCTCTCCCATTGATCTACACACCATTGATCAATTGATTTAATGAGTTCATTGCTGTCTAGACTAAGTCTTGACTAGACTAAGAAGAGTCTAGTCAGTGTGTTTGGTGACTTCCTTCTTATCATATGATAGCAGAAGAAATGAAGTGCATCCAAAGTGACCAATCAGGCAGTGGATCCAAAAGCAGTCTATATGACCTTATGAAGCTCAGAATTTTCAAGTGTTTCTTTCAAATCTGAAGGAAAATCTATAGAAAAAATGTTGGTTTAATGATTGTCATTGTCATGATGACTCTTGAATCTTTTTAAAGGAGGATTTTATTTGGCATTATATGAAAGGTGACATTTTTCTTGTCTCATCTTTCTAAGTTACTTCTATGGTTTATTACTAACAGAGTTATTTTAATGAGAAAATGTGAATAGAGAACCCTCTGTCCTTATAAACATCTACAACATGTACGCTTACCTATCAATTCTTGTATTTCCTATATTATCAGGAGACATAATAGACACTTGTCTGTAAATACACACACACATATACAAATACACATATTACACATAGAAAAACGAATCATTGAACTTAGGAGTTCATCCAAGCAGATCAGTCTCAGTAATCCACAGTCATATGGTTCTATTTCTCAGAGGAAATGTTTATTGAACACCCTAGAATCAAAATGTACACAACTGAGGTACTGAGGAATAGCACATGTCACAGTAGAGCTTTTTAATGGAGAATCAGTTAGGCCCTGCAGGAGAAAGAGTTCACTGCATGCTAAACATGTGAAACACACAGTGAAATGAAGTTCCATAAACCAAGTTTATCAGGTGGTACTTAAAGCATGTTATTTGTGGTCATCTGATATGTTTGTTAGTGTGCGTGCATGCATATGTACATTACTGAGTGCCATTCTCTCTCTCTCTCTCTGGCCTTTTCCACACGCACATATTGCCCACACTAGGGTGACCTCTCCAGGAGGTCTTCTTCACCGCGGGGTGTGCTAGAGCAGTTTGAAAAAGTGAGGCTCTACACCTCAAACTGCTATAGCACAGCCACAGGGGTGGTGCTGCGAGTTTTAGAAAAACCACCTTCGCAAGTGGTTTTTACGAAACTCGCCTGTGCTGCTTCGTGGCAGCCCCCAGTGAAGAACTGCAGAGATGTGGTAGCGCATCCCTGCAGATCTGACCGGGGGCGGGCTTCCAGCTGGCGCGCTGCCCTGATTGGCGGAGCCCCGCCGGAAGCCACTGGCCACCATTTTGGGTGCTGCCGGGCACCGCCGAGTGCCACTGAAATTCGGCAGCGTATAGAACGGCAGATCCGGGCTCCCCGCAGGGACGGAGCAACCCGCTATGAGGTAAGCTCCGCCCCTGCATACGGCGCCACGTTTTGGCCCCCCCACGTGAGGAAAGGGCCTCTGTCTCTGTGGTCCTTCAAGTATCTGAAAATTTATGGTGACCCCATAAATTTCATAGGGTTTTCTTAGGCAAGCATTACCCAGAGATGTTTTTACCAATTACATAGATCTAACAAAAAGGCCAGTCCTGGCATATCACATGGCTCAGGATTAAGAATGATCCTATTATTATAACTTAAATGATATTCTTCTTCACTCTTTGAAGGTGCAAAAGTGGAAATGGAGAATGAAGTCAGACTTTGAAATGTATGAAATCAATAAGGTTGGACTATAAAAGGGCTCTATATATTTGTTATACTTTTTCATTTTTAATTACTTTATATTTGTTTATGAGACTTGCAGTATGTGATATTGGTGGTATGGAAAACTATTGTGCTTCAAGTGAGACTGAATGACTTAAAACATATGTTTGGTATTAAATTAGAGCTAAGTAGAGATGAAAATGTCATGAGTAGAGGTTTATGTATAAAGTTCTACACATAATAATATTCCAGCCATACATTTCTAGGCCTTAGGGAGTTGCTGGTAGAGAGAAGACTGTTATCCCAAAGTCTATCTGCCCTCACTCAGTATTTCTCATTTTTCCATCTTGCTCCTTGCAACCCAATTTATGCATAGCAACTACCAAGCACATCATTTGTTGAAGGCGAAAAGAAAGCATATAGGAAAATAACAGGGGAAGGATATGTGGTTAGGTGAGCAGTGTCCTCACAGTATCCTGAATGTTCATTGTTCCTTCATTTTCAGAGCAAGAGAATGGGTTTAAAAACAAAAGACAATGATGAGTGCATGGGGTGAGTCCATGGAACATATACTGTAAACATGCACCGTGCAGAATATATTTATTGCTTAGGTTGCACGAAGCTTGAGATTTTTTGTTTGATTGTGTGCATGAACATGCACATATATTAGTTCTTTTCAAAGACTTTTAAATCCTAGCATTTGTATCTAGTCCACTGCAGATTTTTTTATTATTATTTTTTGCTTGTTTCTGGGCTCTATCTGATTATGTGTTGAATTGCAGCAGTATTAGATTTAAACATCATGTGATATGTGGTCACCTATTCCTAACATTATTCTATCAAAAATGATTTTAAATAGTTTTATTGTCTGGATGTATTCCTTGAGTTTTTTTAAAAAATATGCATGTTATTTGTCAATTTTGTTATGATCAGTGCCCAGAAATACGTAAAACTGAATTGAGCATTGTGTAGATTTGCAATAAACAAATATAACTAAGACACCAGAAATCTCAAGCACTGTCTCATTACCAGAAGATGGAATCTTGTAAACAGCTCATCCCTGCATAGGCTGTTCCTGTCATTAAAAAGGGGTAGTTCTAACTGTTTTGTAGTGTTATTTACATTTATACTTTTGTTTCTTCTGATGATGTGTGGGATTGTACTGCAACTGTGCAAAGAAATGTTCCTAGAACATGATAACTATGTCCACTTCAATATACAAAAATGGCTATTGAATCAAACTTCAAGACAGTGTCCACCATTTCACCCAAAGGCAGAAGGATACATTAATGGGCATAGTCTAAATCATGAAGCACACATAATTTTGTCTGTCGTCTATCCCATAGCATCTTCCTCTTGAGACAGCTGCCTTATAGTATGTAATGAAAGGACTGGAAAAGTTTGCAGTCTACTCTCAGTGTATAAAGAAGGAAAGAAAGGGCAAAACAATAGATGGGAGAAGGTAAAAAATCACTTTGAATAATGTACTTGTTCCTCAGTGCATATATAAAGAATCACTACTATATTGCTTGACCATAGCCAGCCAAAGTCAGGAAACTGCTGTACTGATTGCTATTGTATTTGAATTCACACTGAACAATTTCACATGCTGTTGGTGTTAGAACAGCTCTGCATCATTAAAACATCATTTACTCTCATAGCCCTTCTCAACCTGAACTATTTAAACTTTTTTCTATCATACTTTGCCAAGCTTTCTTCACATCTTTGTTGCGCAAGGTATATATAATTGGATTGAACAATGGAGTCAAAATACTGTATATCAATGGGACTAGCCTTGAATTATCTGATGAATCAGTGGAAATGGGCTTTAAGTAGCTGAATATGCTAGTACCATAGTATAGAAGAACCACAATGACGTGAGAGGAGCAAGTGGAGAAAGCCTTTTGTTTCCCTCCAGAAAAGCGTATCTTTAAGACAGTAATAATGATATAAGTATATGACACAAGGATGCATACAAAGGGGGCCCAAGCCATGAGCAAGCCAATAAAGAGCAATAAAATTTGGTTGAAGGATATGTCCCCACATGAAAGCTTCAACAATGGTGGAATGTCACAGTAGAAAGCATTAATTCGATTGTGGCCACAGAAAGGTAATCTGAATGCATACACTGTATGTATGGCTGAGTTGAGGAAGCCACCAGCCCAGCAAGCCATAGCCAGTTGAAAGCAAGTACTTTTGCTAATGATTAGCATGTAGCGGAGAGGGTTGCAGATGGCAACATAGCGGTCAAATGCCATGACTGCCAGAAGGAGACATTCTGTACCTAAAAGGGAGAAGAAAAAATACAGCTGGCACACACAGCCCATGTAGGAAATGCTGCTTTTCTCTGTGAGAAGATGTACCAGCATTTGAGGGACTGTAGTGGTAGTGTAGCAGATGTCAAGAAAAGACAGGTTCCCCAGAAAGAAATACATGGGGGTTTTAAGTCTCTGGTCCAGTATAGTTATAAAGATGATGAAAGCATTCCACAGTACAGTAAATAAATAAATAATCAGGAACCCCACAAAGACAAAAATATTGGTGCCTTCCAAAATTGAGAAGTCCAGAAGAATGAACTCGGTCAGCTCAGTCAGGTTTTTCATATCTGTGTCTCACCTAAAGTGTTGATAGCATTTCTGTAAAGAAGAAAAAGGTTGTGGGAGTCATTGTTAGAAACAGTCAAAACCTTTATCCCAGTACATCATTTAACAATGTGAAGAACATTAAGAGGCTAAAACTGTAATCCAATATACTCTTCCATGAGAATAAGCTCCATTATTGTGAGACTTGCTAAATCAGAAGTGACATGCCCAAGCATGTGCTGTAGATTGTTACCTGTTATTCCCAGGAAACAGATGGTACTACTTTAGCATGTATTCCTCAAAATCCCTTCTTCCTTGCTTCACTGAGCAAGTGGAGAATGTTGAACAATATTCACTGGCTCCTAAAATAGTAGTTGTCTTACCTGGAGTAGAAATTGGATTCTTCATGTTTCTGCTATTCATCACATGCTGTATACAAACAGTGGGATTGTTTACTGTTTTTCTTATATACTTTGTGCTACCAGTAACATCCCTTTGGGAAATTCTCCCTAAGATAATATACCATGGTTTGTTAAACAAAGAGTACATAAGTGAAATATGACTCCATGTAGTACCAGTTAGATCTCTGTTTAATTCCCAATTCTAAATGAGTATGGCCATTTCCACACGGGGGCGAAAGTATGTATTAGTGCGACCTCGGACGGACGTCTTCTATACCTTAGCGTGCGCTGCGTCATCTTTAATTTTTCAATTCTACACCACGATCCACGCAGAGACGTCTCCAAGCGTCATCGCAGGCGCTTTTTAAAAACCGGGAAAAATGTGGGGTTTTTCCCTCCGAACCGTGCTACTCCGTACATGGGCAGTTGTGCAGAAGCACAGATATGTGCTGACTCGCCCATGACGTGAATGGAGGGCGGGCTGTGGGCGTGGACAGCTTCAGCAGTTGGCCCGCCCCACAAAGAACAGGATGGCGCCATTTTTTTAGCCTTGCTAAGCGAGAGGCACAGCAGGAAAAAAGGAAAGGGATTTCAGATATGTAAATTTTGGGCTTTTCCTTTACTTTTTACCTTAAAATGACTACTTTATGTTTGTTTGGGGCTGTTGGAGGCTGACAGGGCTGGGGATATGTGGTTTGGAATATGTGTTTTGGGGACTATGGCTTGGGGGAGTCTTAGGAAAGT